>CM060367.1:75325758-75851408 GCA_030545235.1 Helianthus tuberosus | reverse complement strand
AAACCGAAAAGGTGGAATTTGTCCTAAGTTATAAGTCTAGACTCGAAGGTTTAGATATGTGCAATTGTGTAACCGAGATTAAACACAAAAGGCTAGTGTTTAATTCACTCAGTGTTGGCTCTGATACCAACCTGTCACACCCCGATTTCCACGTGTCACCGGTGGGCCCGGTGGGGGAGTCTCGTAACGTGGTTGGCAACGTAATAGTCAAACAACACAATATAATAATGCACAGCGGAAGCAAATTTAAAATATATTACAACCGAATTTATTTATTGTAAACAAAGTCACAATATCCGGTGTTTATCCACAGTAGGATCGAATAATAAAATTATTAATTATGGTTCAACAGACTTCGGCATCTTAAGCTTGCGAGACTTCTAATGATGCTTAGGAGAATCCCAGCCTATTTCGCCTAGTACCTGCATTTAATCTTTTTGGGAAAATACGTCAGTTTACACTGGTAAATACATTCAACTGACTCATCTTGTAAAATGATTGAAAATTGGTTTGGATGCACATGGCATAAACATTTTATTTAACTTGGGAGAATTATTTAATATTATAATCTTGTGAACGATTTACATGTTACTTATGCGTTCAGTAGCCCGGAACGTATCCGGGTTAAAGATCAATAGACACACCACAATAATGAGTTATACACCGACAGGTGTACGCCTACACCCCGTGCTCAGGTCGTGGCCATCTCGTAAGATAATGCCAAGGATATCCGGGACATGGTCATTAACCCCCCAAAGGCTTTAAAGTAAACAAATCTGTTTAAAACAAGCCGATCAAATTATTCAACTACCCACTAAGCGTGGAGATTTGATGCCCGATCAAGCGGTACGCTATGTACCGTAACCCAAGCCCGTATAGGGAAAATAAGTTAAAAGTATTTACCTTGATGCAAAGTATAGTCACAATAATCAAATAGCAGGTAGCTTTTACTGTTTCTCCTAATCTGGAACGAAGGTTAAATATAACCTATTAGAATCCTAGCGGGTCTTTAATTATGCTTAAGCTTAGACCGGCTAGTTTCGAAGATACGGTTCGTACGCACGATTAAGCGAAGACCGGATAGAATGTGATTCAGACCCGACAAGTTTGAAGACTTGTTTAATATGGGTTTATTATTCACATTCTGGATTTTGAGATAAAACCGATAAGGTTTGACCCGTTTCGGCTAATTTATGTAAACTTGTTACATAAACCGAGCCGAACGCGTAAGATGCGTAACGGGTATCCGTAAGAGCCATATACAGGTTTCCTAAGTTAATATGCTTCAAATATGTTGTGACATCAGTAGGATGTCTTTCGTTATGCCCCGAACTAATTTAGACACAAACTATGCCCCGTAGGGGTAGTTTGGTCATTTTAAAGTTTGTAAAAGCGTTTATATGTTCAACTGAGTTACAGGTCTGATGTAAACAGCAAACATACTCATATGGATGGGTTATAACAGTAGGCTAAGGTATATATGTGAAATTTATCATATTTAACCAAACTATGCCCCGTAGGGGTATTTTGGTAATTTCACATAAGCCGAAAAGCTCCAAAAACGAAGTCTGAGTTTATCAACCTTTGCTTACTGTTAAAATATCATAATTTGCCTCATATATCAGTAGGTATCAACCCGGGTATGTCCAATATGATTCTAAGACATACTATGCGTTAAAAATGCTAATTATGGCGATTAAAGGCCATTTCCGGGTTTTATACTTAAATCTGATATTTTTATATTTCCAGAAGTCTTAAAATAATTTATTTAACATATGTGATCAGTAGCAAAAGGTTTGGAGTCGTTTAGATAAGTAAAACTCATTTTATGGCCCGTAAGGGCAAAACCGACAATTACCGGATTAAGCCTACGACTACTAGTTATGCTCAGCCTAAAATTAATTAAAAATCCCAAAATAATATATAACATCAGTGGGTAAAAGATTTGATACCAAAAAGTATGTTTACTAGGCTATACGCTAATTACGCCATTTTATTAACATAAAGCTTTAATTTAGCGACAATGAGCATAACTCTTAATCTACAAGTCAAACTGATGTCAAACTTTGCATACAAGTTTATATATCAGTAACTAAGGTTTCTACACTTTTACATTTTCATAAATCGTGATTTAGGGTAATAAGGGCATAACGGTCAACGTATGAGCAATTAACGGAAATATGCATATTAATTGGATAACTAGTGAACCAAGGTGCATGATCACAGAGGGTTGTTCTAACATGTATCCTAATCCAATTAGAGCTCTGAGGCATTTCTAAAATATGCCCAAACGGGTCAGAACTGAAAGTCAACGGGAAAGTCAAACTATGTGACTTTCGGTTCCGAACCGGGTATAAACAGGAAATAGTCGGGTTGAACATGTTGGGACATGTTCTTACACTTATTTCTAAGTTATAACAATGTTCAAACAGGTTATATATGTTCTAGATAGCTAATTATGCATAAATGACATTTTAAGCATTTTGTTGACTTTTTAAGTAAAGGTTTGACCCGACATTTGACCTGCTTAGGATGGTGATCAGGGGAAACCCTTTTTGGGGTTTTATTTCCCACATAAATACCATTCTAAAACTACTTTTAATTCGAGATAAGACTGAGTCATTAGTGACTAATCTCGAAGTCAAACCGTATTTACGACGGTTTGACTTTTAGCTACTTAACTAAGCTAAACACTACTAAACAAGACTAGCAGACTTACAAGAGTCCAATGCACGAATTATGATCAGATGGGAGAGTTCCTTAGCTCCAGAAATGCTCCAATGATCAGTTGCAAGTGTGAGAATGAATGTTGCAACATGTTGTGCTTTATATAGTGAAGAACTCACCATGATTGGTTGACAACTCACTCTAGGATTAACCACAACCATCCAACACTTGTCCTAGTGCTTCTAGGATAGTTAGGGGTCTTTAAATAATGATAAAAATCGGTTTAATGGGTTAAAATCGCGAAAGACAGGCAACAGCCCGTTTTTCTGGAACTGGGCATCTCTAGCGCATCGTTACGCTACACTTGTAGCGGTGCGCTAGCCCGCTATAAAGGGCCGTTTGACTTTACATGGTAGCACACCGTTACGCTACACATGTAGCGGTGCGCTACCTCTTCTCAGAGGCAGATTTTGTTGCTGTTTGTTGGTGTTTCGAACAAATAATCCACTTGCACGATTTTTAGCCATTCTTTTACATGGAGGGGCCTCTAATAAGTGTCTACTCCTGTATATTACCCTACCATGAACCTTTGTTGAAATTGAATGAACTTACAAGACCCGAAAACAACGGTTTATCATTCGTTTTCTTCTTGGGATCAAATCATGCTTTTGCAAGTCTATTATTGACAATAATTCCCTGCAATGAGGGCATAAAAGATGTGTGTAACATTTAATCGGGTCTTGGGATTTATCTTTGAGGTCGTTCAGAGGTAACAGTTTAACATGACGCCACTTTAAATCCTGCCGACTCATCTTTATTAAATCCGAGTTTACAACGCGTTTTGTCTGACGTGACACGTCTCGTTTTATTATTGAACCCGAATTTTCGAGGTGTTACATCCTCACCCCCTTAAAATAAATCTCGACCCGAGATTTACTGAAACAAGTAAGGGTACTTTTCTTTCATCGTGGATTCAACCTCCCACGTGAAATCGGGACCTCTACGGGCATCCCATTTGACCTTAACAAAAGGTATATGCTTTCTCCGAAGCTTTCTTACCTGTCGATCTTCAATCGACACAGGTTTTTCCACGAATTTTAAGCTCTCGTCAATATGCACATCTGTATGTGGCATGACATGTGATTCGTCAGCGGAACATTTCTTTAGATTGCAGATGTGGAACACATTGTGAATTCCACTGAGCTCTTCTGGTAAGTTCAACTTATAGGCAACTGACCCGACACGTTCGATAACCTCGAAAGGTCCTATGTATCTCGGGCTTAGTTTGCCTTTCTTACCAAATCGCATCACTCCTTTCCAGGGTGACACTTTAAGTAGAACTTTTTCACCTACTTCGAAGTGAAAATCCTTACGACTAGGATCAGCGTAACTCTTCTGCCTATTCCGGGCAGCTTGGAGATTGTTACGAATCTGGACAATCTTGTCCGTTGTTTCAAACACGATCTCTGGTCCTGATAACTGGACTTCTCCAACTTCCGCCCAACAAACTGGCGATCTACACTTTCTACCGTATAATGCCTCAAAAGGCGCAGCCTTTATGCTGGTATGGTAGCTATTGTTGTAGGAGAATTCGATCAATGGTAGGTTCTTATCCCAGCTACCTCCCAAATCGATCGCACATGCACGTAGCATGTCTTCCAACATTTGAATAGTACGCTCACTCTGACCGTCTGTCTGAGGATGGTAAGCCGTACTAAAGTTCAAACGTGTGCCCAAAGATTGTTGGAAACTCTTCCAAAAGTGTGACGTGTACCTAGTATCCCGGTCAGAGATAATAGCTACAGGTATGCCGTGTAGGGCTACAATCTTATCAACATATAACTGGGCTAACATATCGGAGCTATAAGTCTCCTTGATGGGTAAGAAATGAGCTGACTTAGTCAGTCGGTCAACTATAACCCATATCGTATCATTTCCTTTCCTCGTCTTGGGTAACTTGGTAATAAAATCCATAGTTACCATTTCCCACTTCCACGTAGGAAGTTCAGGCTGTTGTAGCAAACCTGACGGTTTCTGATGCTCGGCTTTGACTTGCGCACATGTCAAGCATTTTGCTACATGGGCGGCTACAGACTTTTTCAAGCCTATCCACCAATAATTTGCCCTTAGATCCTGGTACATCTTATCAGCTCCAGGATGAACGGAGTATTTGGAACTATGGGCTTCCTGGAGGATGACATCACGAAGTCCTCCATAAATTGGAACCCATATTCGTCCGTTTAACCGTAAAATTCCGTCTTTGCTAAGAGTTAACTGCTCCTCAGTTACTCCTAACTTTTCATTAGGATAGTTAGCTTCCAACACAGCTTCCTTCTGTGCAACTAACAACCCTTCCATCAGACTGTTCTTTAATTCCATGCGCTTGGCATTGATTCGGATAGGTTTAACCCTTTCCTTCCGACTTAAGGCATCGGCGACTACATTCGCCTTGCCGGGATGGTATTTGATTTCACAATCATAATCATTCAAGGTTTCCATCCAACGGCGTTGCCTCATATTCAATTCCTTCTGATTAAACAGATGTTGGAGGCTCTTGTGATCAGAATAAATCACACATTTGACACCATAAAGATAGTGCCTCCAAAGCTTCAGTGCGAATACAACGGCACCCAGCTCCAAGTCATGGGTGGTGTAATTCTTTTCATGCACTTTCAATTGCCTTGAAGCGTAGGCAATCACCTTGCCTTTATGCATAAGCACACACCCCATGCCAGTGTGCGAAGCATCACAATATACCACAAAGTCTTCAATTCCATCTGGCAATGTCAGTACTGGGGCGTTGCTCAACTTCTGCTTCAAAATATCAAAGGATTCTTGCTGCTTAGGGCCCCAAACAAACTTAACCTTCTTTTTAGTTAAGGAGGTTAGGGGTGCAGCAATCCTTGAAAAATTTTCAATAAAACGCCTGTAATATCCTGCCAATCCCAGGAAGCTACGAATCTCCGTAGGCGTCTTTGGCTCTTGCCAGTTCATCACTGCTTCAACCTTAGCGGGATCCACTTGGATACCACGCTCACTGACCACATGTCCAAGAAATTGAACTTCTCTAAGCCAAAATTCACACTTGGAGAATTTGGCATAGAGCTTCTCCTTATGCAGAAGTTTGAGAATACATCGAAGATGTTTCTCGTGGTCAGCTTTGTTCTTAGAATAAATGAGAATGTCGTCGATGAAAACGATGACGAATTTATCTAAGTAAGGTTTGCAGACGCGATTCATGAGATCCATGAATGCGGCTGGTGCATTAGTGAGCCCAAAAGGCATCACTAGGAACTCGTAGTGACCGTAACGAGTCCTAAATGCAGTCTTGTGAACGTCTTCATCCTTGACCTTCAATTGATGGTAGCCTGACCTTAGATCAATCTTCGAGAAGTAACTTGCCCCTTGAAGTTGATCGAACAAATCGTCGATTCTGGGCAGAGGATACCTATTCTTGATCGTGACTTTATTAAGCTCGCGATAGTCGATGCACAGACGCATCGACCCATCCTTCTTCTTGACAAACAGGATTGGCGCTCCCCAAGGAGATGAACTAGGTCGAATGAAACCCTTAGCCAGCAATTCATCTAGCTGCGTCCGCAACTCCTTCATTTCTGTGGGTGCCAATCTGTATGGTGCCCTAGCAACTGGTGCTGCTCCGGGGATGATATCTATCCTGAATTCAACTTGTCTATCTGGTGGTAAACCAGGTAGATCTTCAGGAACACTTCTGGGTATTCAGAGATGACAGGGATGTCTTCTAACTTCGGTTTGGGCTCATCAATAATCACCTGTGCCATGTAGATGACACACCCCTTCTTCAAACACTTGGAAGCCTTGAGCATAGTCACCTGCTCAGGCAGTCCGTACTGGGTATCTCCCCGAATGGTAAGTGGTTCACCAGACGGAGTCTTTATTACTACCTGTTTCTGGTTACAGACGATTTGGGCCTGGTTATGAGATAACCAGTCCATACCCAGAACTATGTCAAAACCGGCTAGTTTAAACGGAAGTAGAGACAGAGGAAAAGAATGGTTCTTAATGGACATAACACATCCATCTAACACAGTAGAGACGGTTTCTACGGTACCATCTGCTAACTCTACCTCATAGTTCACTTTTAGGGTTTTGACAGGTAAATTCAATAATTCACAAAATTTATGATCTACGAAAGACTTATCTGCGCCTGAATCAAAAAGTACTCTTGCAAAGACATCATTTACAAGGAAAGTACCTGTTATGACGTTATCATCCTGCACAGCCTCCTTCGCATCCATCCTGAAGACTCTGGCATTAGTCTTCTTAGCCTCTTCAGGCTTCTTGTTGTTCTTGGGGCAGTTAGTCTTTATGTGGCCCTTCTCATTGCAACGGTAGCACGTTGCATCTTTCATCTTCTTGCAATCCAAGGTTTTGTGTTCCTTGGACTTGCACAAACCACAAGCAAAAGACCTTGACTCGTTATTCGAGTTTGATTCGAGCCTGCACTTTCCAAAGTGTTGTTTCTTGCAAGTTTTGCATGTGGGCTTCTCTCCAGAACGATGCCCATCTTTCCTCGATTCCGATCCCTTCTTGTGATCACCGCTCCCACGGTGCTTCTTGTTCGACTTACGCGAACCATCATCTTCTCGCTTCCTCTTCTCAGCATCCTTATTCCTCAGCGATCTTTGCCGGACCGCATCCAGTGTGAGGGATAAGGAAAGGTCAGTTACAGACCTGAAGGTAACTGGCCGAGAAGCTTTTACACTGGCCTTGATCTCGGGTTCTAATCCACCAATAAAACGAGCGATCCTTTTAGGCTCCGGGGTTACCAGATAAGGTACCAACCGGGATAGTGTATTGAAGCTTGTCAGATATGCTTGACAGTCGAGGTTCTTCATCACTAGTGATAGAAAGTCATATTCTATCTTTTCCACCTCATGTTGAGGGCTGAAATTTTCCTTGATCAAGGCGATGAATTGATCCCACGACATACTATACAACGGGATCTTTCCGGAGGCCTCCATCAGAGATCTCCACCAAGCTAACGCCTCACCTTTGAAGGACTGTGAGACAAATTTAACCACATCACCTTCAGCACATCCGCTGATGTCCACGACCGTGTCCATCTCATCCAGCCACGTCATACAGTCGACGGCTCCTTTCTCCCCCGTAAAATCCCTGGGTTTACAAGACACAAAGTACTTATATGTGCAACCCCTGTTACGATGTCCTTGATGCAGTACTAAATGCTGAGATGGATTACTTTGGTGGTTGGTGGACTGGCGATCATCACCGTTTTTCTTTGGTCCATCCTTTTTGGGAGGAGGCTTGTTATGAGCCTCAGAATGAGTCCTAGGCTTCGAATGTGACGCAGAGTGGGTCCTACTACGAGTACCACTGTATTCCTCATACTGTCTATCCAAAGCCTGTGTGATAGCACCATCTATGATTGCTTTTAGTTCAGCGCCCGTTAATGTAATCTGGGCGTTCTCATTTGGCTCCACTGGATGGCTATTTACTTCATTTGATTCAGCCATTTGAATTGAACTGTTGCAGAAAACAAGAACAATATTTTACTATGGAGTTTATTATGGAATTGTCTTTCATTGCAATTCATTAGCCATGGTACAGAGACCATATTTGGTTAATTTATAAATCATATTTATTTAGGATTCTTATTATAATTTATCCTAATTATAAAACATTCATAGTTTTATTTGTGGCACAAAAAGCCTAGTCACGTGGACATTCTTAACTTAATCTATGATTTCAGAGAATCAAAACATTAAAGTATATTGGCACAATAGGCCTAGTCACGTGGACAATATAAATTATAAGCTATGATTTCAGAGAATCAAGGCTTTTAAGGTTCGAACCTAGTTCATTACCTTTATTTGACAGGGAGTCAATGCTACCACTGTCTTTTGGCTCATATAGAAATGAGCAAGGCCCGTAGGCATTTTATTACCAACGTATGGTAAAAATATAATCATCTTTATTGATGATGTAGACCCAGGATTTAGAGATCATTAAACTGGGTTTGGAATCTTCTAAAGAATCCTTATACAAATGTGATTTTTAACGAGATCACTTCTGCCAGGAGTATTAACATGTTTTAAAATGTTAACAGGAATTTGAACCTTTTAAACAGGTCTTACCATCTTGGCCCGGTCTTATATTTGACCCGAGGCTAGGTTTCACACTTAAGATTCTTATTAAAAATTTTACATAGGCAGATTTATTTTAAAAAGGAAATGATTTTTAATTTATTTATTTCATTTATAGTTTATATACGAACATAATGGCAACATGAAATTTATAAAATAACCATTCCATTAATTCATTTTTAGAATATTACACATTTGCCCTAAACGGGTCTTCCAAATACAAACTTACCCTCGCAGGGTTAAACAGATACTTACCCTCGCAGGGGTTAAATAACACACAGGCCCACGTAGGGGCTAGATATAATACATGTCCACGCAGGGACTACTTAATCAAACCATACACACTCACGTAGGGGTTTAAACCAAACATATCAAATACACCCACGCAGGGGCTTATACATCAGCAATAGAAGAATTCAACGATCCTTCTTGTTCTTCCCCTTGATCAGACCCATCAGTCCTTGGAAGAATGTTTGCCTTTCCCTACGATCCTCGTGTGCTTCCCTTTCCACCTGCTCCAACCTCTGCAAAATTTCCTCCCTATTTGGAGAAAATCGTGGTGGCTGCGACTGCGTCCTGATAATGGGTCTGGGAGGTATCGAGTATCCCTGAGTCGGGTAACTCACCCCCCAAGGATCCCCATAGGGTCCTTGAGTGCCGTAGTTCGCTGCTACCAAGTACGGATCAGCCTCTCCGTAACCATAGTTATGATGCGTTGGGGGTTCAAACGGGTTGTATCCCATACCACCCGGGTATGCTGGTATCGGGTTATCAAAACCCATTGGAGGCGGCTGCAGTACGGCAGGGTTAGAGGGTCCACCCATTTGCGGGTCCTCATGGTGCGGTGGGTAGTGACTAGCACTAGACTGACGTGGGGAATCGAAAGTGAAGCCCCCCGGTCGTACCGATATGCGGGCACCGGTTCTCCTACGCCTTGGCGGTTGAGGAGGTGCCGGTTGAACTGGTGGCGGTGGAGGTGGTGGCGTAACTGCCACAAACCGGTGATCCTCGGATGAATCTTGATGATGCGGCTGTGGTTGTGGCTCCTGCTGCTGCTGAGAATGCTGCTGCTGATGCTGCCCATGTGACAACGAGTGATGTGATGGTGTGTAATACCACTGGTGTTGATCGAACATGGCTTGGAAACTGTCTGGACCACCATAGGGTGACCCGTGAAACGATGATCCGTCGGAGATTTCGATCGGATGGTTTGGAGTACCACTCGCCGGCATGACGGGGTCCGTATCCTCGTCCATGTCGTCAGCTTGATCACCAGAGAAGTGATCGTCTGGCCCTAGTGGGTTGAAACCCACGGGTTCTTGCAGGTAATCGGCCGGATTAAACTGGCCTCTAAAGATGGGTGTGGGGTTCCCATAGGAATGATGGGACAACGACCTCTGCAGTGGTATATATGAAGGTAGAGGGTTGTTAGGCTCGTCTCCTGAGTATGGTCCATATGCGTTTTGTACTGGCGGTGTTGAACTGTGCGAAACGGATCGCCTTGCTGGTTCGAACTGGTTGCGCCTGTTTCGGCGGGGGTCCTCGCTTTCCGTCGCAGCTGGAGCTCGTGTATTAGACGGCCCTGCTTCATGGTCGTTGGGGGCGGCTACTGGCCTCTTTCCGCGTCCTCGCGTACGTAAGAATCTCGGAGGCATCTTGATGTTATTCCTGCCAATAAAGCATGAGCTAACAATAACAATTATATAAAATTTAAAGGACAAAACAAAAACCGAAAAGGTGGAATTTGTCCTAAGTTATAAGTCTAGACTCGAAGGTTTAGATATGTGCAATTGTGTAACCGAGATTAAACACAAAAGGCTAGTGTTTAATTCACTCAGTGTTGGCTCTGATACCAACCTGTCACACCCCGATTTCCACGTGTCACCGGTGGGCCCGGTGGGGGAGTATCGTGACGTGGTTGGCAACGTAATAGTCAAACAACACAATATAATAATGCACAGCGGAAGCAAATTTAAAATATATTACAACCGAATTTATTTATTGTAAACAAAGTCACAATATCCGGTGTTTATCCACAGTAGGATCGAATAATAAAATTATTAATTATGGTTCAACAGACTTCGGCATCTTAAGCTTGCGAGACTTCTAATGATGCTTAGGAGAATCCCAGCCTATTTCGCCTAGTACCTGCATTTAATCTTTTTGGGAAAATACGTCAGTTTACACTGGTAAATACATTCAACTGACTCATCTTGTAAAATGATTGAAAATTGGTTTGGATGCACATGGCATAAACATTTTATTTAACTTGGGAGAATTATTTAATATTATAATCTTGTGAACGATTTACATGTTACTTATGCGTTCAGTAGCCCGGAACGTATCCGGGTTAAAGATCAATAGACACACCACAATAATGAGTTATACACCGACAGGTGTACGCCTACACCCCGTGCTCAGGTCGTGGCCATCTCGTAAGATAATGCCAAGGATATCCGGGACATGGTCATTAACCCCCCAAAGGCTTTAAAGTAAACAAATCTGTTTAAAACGAGCCGATCAAATTATTCAACTACCCACTAAGCGTGGAGATTTGATGCCCGATCAAGCGGTACGCTATGTACCGTAACCCAAGCCCGTATAGGGAAAATAAGTTAAAAGTATTTACCTTGATGCAAAGTATAGTCACAATAATCAAATAGCAGGTAGCTTTTACTGTTTCTCCTAATCTGGAACGAAGGTTAAATATAACCTATTAGAATCCTAGCGGGTCTTTAATTATGCTTAAGCTTAGACCGGCTAGTTTCGAAGATACGGTTCGTACGCACGATTAAGCGAAGACCGGATAGAATGTGATTCAGACCCGACAAGTTTGAAGACTTGTTTAATATGGGTTTATTATTCACATTCTGGATTTTGAGATAAAACCGATAAGGTTTGACCCGTTTCGGCTAATTTATGTAAACTTGTTACATAAACCGAGCCGAACGCGTAAGATGCGTAACGGGTATCCGTAAGAGCCATATACAGGTTTCCTAAGTTAATATGCTTCAAATATGTTGTGACATCAGTAGGATGTCTTTCGTTATGCCCCGAACTAATTTAGACACAAACTATGCCCCGTAGGGGTAGTTTGGTCATTTTAAAGTTTGTAAAAGCGTTTATATGTTCAACTGAGTTACAGGTCTGATGTAAACAGCAAACATACTCATATGGATGGGTTATAACAGTAGGCTAAGGTATATATGTGAAATTTATCATATTTAACCAAACTATGCCCCGTAGGGGTATTTTGGTAATTTCACATAAGCCGAAAAGCTCCAAAAACGAAGTCTGAGTTTATCAACCTTTGCTTACTGTTAAAATATCATAATTTGCCTCATATATCAGTAGGTATCAACCCGGGTATGTCCAATATGATTCTAAGACATACTATGCGTTAAAAATGCTAATTATGGCGATTAAAGGCCATTTCCGGGTTTTATACTTAAATCTGATATTTTTATATTTCCAGAAGTCTTAAAATAATTTATTTAACATATGTGATCAGTAGCAAAAGGTTTGGAGTCGTTTAGATAAGTAAAACTCATTTTATGGCCCGTAAGGGCAAAACCGACAATTACCGGATTAAGCCTACGACTACTAGTTATGCTCAGCCTAAAATTAATTAAAAATCCCAAAATAATATATAACATCAGTGGGTAAAAGATTTGATACCAAAAAGTATGTTTACTAGGCTATACGCTAATTACGCCATTTTATTAACATAAAGCTTTAATTTAGCGACAATGAGCATAACTCTTAATCTACAAGTCAAACTGATGTCAAACTTTGCATACAAGTTTATATATCAGTAACTAAGGTTTCTACACTTTTACATTTTCATAAATCGTGATTTAGGGTAATAAGGGCATAACGGTCAACGTATGAGCAATTAACGGAAATATGCATATTAATTGGATAACTAGTGAACCAAGGTGCATGATCACAGAGGGTTGTTCTAACATGTATCCTAATCCAATTAGAGCTCTGAGGCATTTCTAAAATATGCCCAAACGGGTCAGAACTGAAAGTCAACGGGAAAGTCAAACTATGTGACTTTCGGTTCCGAACCGGGTATAAACAGGAAATAGTCGGGTTGAACATGTTGGGACATGTTCTTACACTTATTTCTAAGTTATAACAATGTTCAAACAGGTTATATATGTTCTAGATAGCTAATTATGCATAAATGACATTTTAAGCATTTTGTTGACTTTTTAAGTAAAGGTTTGACCCGACATTTGACCTGCTTAGGATGGTGATCAGGGGAAACCCTTTTTGGGGTTTTATTTCCCACATAAATACCATTCTAAAACTACTTTTAATTCGAGATAAGACTGAGTCATTAGTGACTAATCTCGAAGTCAAACCGTATTTACGACGGTTTGACTTTTAGCTACTTAACTAAGCTAAACACTACTAAACAAGACTAGCAGACTTACAAGAGTCCAATGCACGAATTATGATCAGATGGGAGAGTTCCTTAGCTCCAGAAATGCTCCAATGATCAGTTGCAAGTGTGAGAATGAATGTTGCAACATGTTGTGCTTTATATAGTGAAGAACTCACCATGATTGGTTGACAACTCACTCTAGGATTAACCACAACCATCCAACACTTGTCCTAGTGCTTCTAGGATAGTTAGGGGTCTTTAAATAATGATAAAAATCGGTTTAATGGGTTAAAATCGTGAAAGACAGGCAACAGCCCGTTTTTCTGGAACTGGGCATCTCTAGCGCATCGTTACGCTACACTTGTAGCGGTGCGCTAGCCCGCTATAAAGGGCCGTTTGACTTTACATGGTAGCGCACCGTTACGCTACACATGTAGCGGTGCGCTACCTCTTCTCAGAGGCAGATTTTGTTGCTGTTTGTTGGTGTTTCGAACAAATAATCCACTTGCACGATTTTTAGCCATTCTTTTACATGGAGGGGCCTCTAATAAGTGTCTACTCCTGTATATTACCCTACCATGAACCTTTGTTGAAATTGAATGAACTTACAAGACCCGAAAACAACGGTTTATCATTCGTTTTCTTCTTGGGATCAAATCATGCTTTTGCAAGTCTATTATTGACAATAATTCCCTGCAATGAGGGCATAAAAGATGTGTGTAACATTTAATCGGGTCTTGGGATTTATCTTTGAGGTCGTTCAGAGGTAACAGTTTAACATGACGCCACTTTAAATCCTGCCGACTCATCTTTATTAAATCCGAGTTTACAACGCGTTTTGTCTGACGTGACACGTCTCGTTTTATTATTGAACCCGAATTTTCGAGGTGTTACATCCTCACCCCCTTAAAATAAATCTCGACCCGAGATTTACTGAAACAAGTAAGGGTACTTTTCTTTCATCGTGGATTCAACCTCCCACGTGAAATCGGGACCTCTACGGGCATCCCATTTGACCTTAACAAAAGGTATATGCTTTCTCCGAAGCTTTCTTACCTGTCGATCTTCAATCGACACAGGTTTTTCCACGAATTTTAAGCTCTTGTCAATATGCACATCTGTATGCGGCATGACATGTGATTCGTCAGCGGAACATTTCTTTAGATTGCAGATGTGGAACACATTGTGAATTCCACTGAGCTCTTCTGGTAAGTTCAACTTATAGGCAACTGACCCGACACGTTCGATAACCTCGAAAGGTCCTATGTATCTCGGGCTTAGTTTGCCTTTCTTACCAAATCGCATCACTCCTTTCCAGGGTGACACTTTAAGTAGAACTTTTTCACCTACTTCGAAGTGAAAATCCTTACGACTAGGATCAGCGTAACTCTTCTGCCTATTCCGGGCAGCTTGGAGATTGTTACGAATCTGGACAATCTTGTCCGTTGTTTCAAACACGATCTCTGGTCCTGATAACTGGACTTCTCCAACTTCCGCCCAACAAACTGGCGATCTACACTTTCTACCGTATAATGCCTCAAAAGGCGCAGCCTTTATGCTGGTATGGTAGCTATTGTTGTAGGAGAATTCGATCAATGGTAGGTTCTTATCCCAGCTACCTCCCAAATCGATCGCACATGCACGTAGCATGTCTTCCAACATTTGAATAGTACGCTCACTCTGACCGTCTGTCTGAGGATGGTAAGCCGTACTAAAGTTCAAACGTGTGCCCAAAGATTGTTGGAAACTCTTCCAAAAGTGTGACGTGTACCTAGTATCCCGGTCAGAGATAATAGCTACAGGTATGCCGTGTAGGGCTACAATCTTATCAACATATAACTGGGCTAACATATCGGAGCTATAAGTCTCCTTGATGGGTAAGAAATGAGCTGACTTAGTCAGTCGGTCAACTATAACCCATATCGTATCATTTCCTTTCCTCGTCTTGGGTAACTTGGTAATAAAATCCATAGTTACCATTTCCCACTTCCACGTAGGAAGTTCAGGCTGTTGTAGCAAACCTGACGGTTTCTGATGCTCGGCTTTGACTTGCGCACATGTCAAGCATTTTGCTACATGGGCGGCTACAGACTTTTTCAAGCCTATCCACCAATAATTTGCCCTTAGATCCTGGTACATCTTATCAGCTCCAGGATGAACGGAGTATTTGGAACTATGGGCTTCCTGGAGGATGACATCACGAAGTCCTCCATAAATTGGAACCCATATTCGTCCGTTTAACCGTAAAATTCCGTCTTTGCTAAGAGTTAACTGCTCCTCAGTTACTCCTAACTTTTCATTAGGATAGTTAGCTTCCAACACAGCTTCCTTCTGTGCAGCTAACAACCCTTCCATCAGACTGTTCTTTAATTCCATGCGCTTGGCATTGATTCGGATAGGTTTAACCCTTTCCTTCCGACTTAAGGCATCGGCGACTACATTCGCCTTGCCGGGATGGTATTTGATTTCACAATCATAATCATTCAAGGTTTCCATCCAACGGCGTTGCCTCATATTCAATTCCTTCTGATTAAACAGATGTTGGAGGCTCTTGTGATCAGAATAAATCACACATTTGACACCATAAAGATAGTGCCTCCAAAGCTTCAGTGCGAATACAACGGCACCCAGCTCCAAGTCATGGGTGGTGTAATTCTTTTCATGCACTTTCAATTGCCTTGAAGCGTAGGCAATCACCTTGCCTTTATGCATAAGCACACACCCCATGCCAGTGTGCGAAGCATCACAATATACCACAAAGTCTTCAATTCCATCTGGCAATGTCAGTACTGGGGCGTTGCTCAACTTCTGCTTCAAAATATCAAAGGATTCTTGCTGCTTAGGGCCCCAAACAAACTTAACCTTCTTTTTAGTTAAGGAGGTTAGGGGTGCAGCAATCCTTGAAAAATTTTCAATAAAACGCCTGTAATATCCTGCCAATCCCAGGAAGCTACGAATCTCCGTAGGCGTCTTTGGCTCTTGCCAGTTCATCACTGCTTCAACCTTAGCGGGATCCACTTGGATACCACGCTCACTGACCACATGTCCAAGAAATTGAACTTCTCTAAGCCAAAATTCACACTTGGAGAATTTGGCATAGAGCTTCTCCTTATGCAGAAGTTTGAGAATACATCGAAGATGTTTCTCGTGGTCAGCTTTGTTCTTAGAATAAATGAGAATGTCGTCGATGAAAACGATGACGAATTTATCTAAGTAAGGTTTGCAGACGCGATTCATGAGATCCATGAATGCGGCTGGTGCATTAGTGAGCCCAAAAGGCATCACTAGGAACTCGTAGTGACCGTAACGAGTCCTAAATGCAGTCTTGTGAACGTCTTCATCCTTGACCTTCAATTGATGGTAGCCTGACCTTAGATCAATCTTCGAGAAGTAACTTGCCCCTTGAAGTTGATCGAACAAATCGTCGATTCTGGGCAGAGGATACCTATTCTTGATCGTGACTTTATTAAGCTCGCGATAGTCGATGCACAGACGCATCGACCCATCCTTCTTCTTGACAAACAGGATTGGCGCTCCCCAAGGAGATGAACTAGGTCGAATGAAACCCTTAGCTAGCAATTCATCTAGCTGCGTCCGCAACTCCTTCATTTCTGTGGGTGCCAATCTGTATGGTGCCCTAGCAACTGGTGCTGCTCCGGGGATGATATCTATCATGAATTCAACTTGTCTATCTGGTGGTAAACCAGGTAGATCTTCAGGAACACTTCTGGGTATTCAGAGATGACAGGGATGTCTTCTAACTTCGGTTTGGGCTCATCAATAATCACCTGTGCCATGTAGATGACACACCCCTTCTTCAAACACTTGGAAGCCTTGAGCATAGTCACCTGCTCAGGCAGTCCGTACTGGGTATCTCCCCGAATGGTAAGTGGTTCACCAGACGGAGTCTTTATTACTACCTGTTTCTGGTTACAGACGATTTGGGCCTGGTTATGAGATAACCAGTCCATACCCAGAACTATGTCAAAACCGGCTAGTTTAAACGGAAGTAGAGACAGAGGAAAAGAATGGTTCTTAATGGACATAACACATCCATCTAACACAGTAGAGACGGTTTCTACGGTACCATCTGCTAACTCTACCTCATAGTTCACTTTTAGGGTTTTGACAGGTAAATTCAATAATTCACAAAATTTATGATCTACGAAAGACTTATCTGCGCCTGAATCAAAAAGTACTCTTGCAAAGACATCATTTACAAGGAAAGTACCTGTTATGACGTTATCATCCTGCACAGCCTCCTTCGCATCCATCCTGAAGACTCTGGCATTAGTCTTCTTAGCCTCTTCAGGCTTCTTGTTGTTCTTGGGGCAGTTAGTCTTTATGTGGCCCTTCTCATTGCAACGGTAGCACGTTGCATCTTTCATCTTCTTGCAATCCAAGGTTTTGTGTTCCTTGGACTTGCACAAACCACAAGCAAAAGACCTTGACTCGTTATTCGAGTTTGATTCGAGCCTGCACTTTCCAAAGTGCTGTTTCTTGCAAGTTTTGCATGTGGGCTTCTCTCCAGAACGATGCCCATCTTTCCTCGATTCCGATCCCTTCTTGTGATCACCGCTCCCACGGTGCTTCTTGTTCGACTTACGCGAACCATCATCTTCTCGCTTCCTCTTCTCAGCATCCTTATTCCTCAGCGATCTTTGCCGGACCGCATCCAGTGTGAGGGATAAGGAAAGTTCAGTTACAGACCTGAAGGTAACTGGCCGAGAAGCTTTTACACTGGCCTTGATCTCGGGTTCTAATCCACCAATAAAACGAGCGATCCTTTTAGGCTCCGGGGTTACCAGATAAGGTACCAACCGGGATAGTGTATTGAAGCTTGTCAGATATGCTTGACAGTCGAGGTTCTTCATCACCAGTGATAGAAAGTCATATTCTATCTTTTCCACCTCATGTTGAGGGCTGAAATTTTCCTTGATCAAGGCGATGAATTGATCCCACGACATACTATACAACGGGATCTTTCCGGAGGCCTCCATCAGAGATCTCCACCAAGCTAACGCCTCACCTTTGAAGGACTGTGAGACAAATTTAACCACATCACCTTCAGCACATCCGCTGATGTCCACGACCGTGTCCATCTCATCCAGCCACGTCATACAGTCGACGGCTCCTTTCTCCCCCGTAAAATCCCTGGGTTTACAAGACACAAAGTACTTATATGTGCAACCCCTGTTACGATGTCCTTGATGCAGTACTAAATGCTGAGATGGATTACTTTGGTGGTTGGTGGACTGGCGATCATCACCGTTTTTCTTTGGTCCATCCTTTTTGGGAGGAGGCTTGTTATGAGCCTCAGAATGAGTCCTAGGCTTCGAATGTGACGCAGAGTGGGTCCTACTACGAGTACCACTGTATTCCTCATACTGTCTATCCAAAGCCTGTGTGATAGCACCATCTATGATTGCTTTTAGTTCAGCGCCCGTTAATGTAATCTGGGCGTTCTCATTTGGCTCCACTGGATGGCTATTTACTTCATTTGATTCAGCCATTTGAATTGAACTGTTGCAGAAAACAAGAACAATATTTTACTATGGAGTTTATTATGGAATTGTCTTTCATTGCAATTCATTAGCCATGGTACAGAGACCATATTTGGTTAATTTATAAATCATATTTATTTAGGATTCTTATTATAATTTATCCTAATTATAAAACATTCATAGTTTTATTTGTGGCACAAAAAGCCTAGTCACGTGGACATTCTTAACTTAATCTATGATTTCAGAGAATCAAAACATTAAAGTATATTGGCACAATAGGCCTAGTCACGTGGACAATATAAATTATAAGCTATGATTTCAGAGAATCAAGGCTTTTAAGGTTCGAACCTAGTTCATTACCTTTATTTGACAGGGAGTCAATGCTACCACTGTCTTTTGGCTCATATAGAAATGAGCAAGGCCCGTAGGCATTTTATTACCAACGTATGGTAAAAATATAATCATCTTTATTGATGATGTAGACCCAGGATTTAGAGATCATTAAACTGGGTTTGGAATCTTCTAAAGAATCCTTATACAAATGTGATTTTTAACGAGATCACTTCTGCCAGGAGTGTTAACATGTTTTAAAATGTTAACAGGAATTTGAACCTTTTAAACAGGTCTTACCATCTTGGCCCGGTCTTATATTTGACCCGAGGCTAGGTTTCACACTTAAGATTCTTATTAAAAATTTTACATAGGCAGATTTATTTTAAAAAGGAAATGATTTTTAATTTATTTATTTCATTTATAGTTTATATACGAACATAATGGCAACATGAAATTTATAAAATAACCATTCCATTAATTCATTTTTAGAATATTACACATTTGCCCTAAACGGGTCTTCCAAATACAAACTTACCCTCGCAGGGTTAAACAGATACTTACCCTCGCAGGGGTTAAATAACACACAGGCCCACGTAGGGGCTAGATATAATACATGTCCACGCAGGGACTACTTAATCAAACCATACACACTCACGTAGGGGTTTAAACCAAACATATCAAATACACCCACGCAGGGGCTTATACATCAGCAATAGAAGAATTCAACGATCCTTCTTGTTCTTCCCCTTGATCAGACCCATCAGTCCTTGGAAGAATGTTTGCCTTTCCCTACGATCCTCGTGTGCTTCCCTTTCCACCTGCTCCAACCTCTGCAAAATTTCCTCCCTATTTGGAGAAAATCGTGGTGGCTGCGACTGCGTCCTGATAATGGGTCTGGGAGGTATCGAGTATCCCTGAGTCGGGTAACTCACCCCCCAAGGATCCCCATAGGGTCCTTGAGTGCCGTAGTTCGCTGCTACCAAGTACGGATCAGCCTCTCCGTAACCATAGTTATGATGCGTTGGGGGTTCAAACGGGTTGTATCCCATACCACCCGGGTATGCTGGTATCGGGTTATCAAAACCCATTGGAGGCGGCTGCAGTACGGCAGGGTTAGAGGGTCCACCCATTTGCGGGTCCTCATGGTGCGGTGGGTAGTGACTAGCACTAGACTGACGTGGGGAATCGAAAGTGAAGCCCCCCGGTCGTACCGATATGCGGGCACCGGTTCTCCTACGCCTTGGCGGTTGAGGAGGTGCCGGTTGAACTGGTGGCGGTGGAGGTGGTGGCGTAACTGCCACAAACCGGTGATCCTCGGATGAATCTTGATGATGCGGCTGTGGTTGTGGCTCCTGCTGCTGCTGAGAATGCTGCTGCTGATGCTGCCCATGTGACGACGAGTGATGTGATGGTGTGTAATACCACTGGTGTTGATCGAACATGGCTTGGAAACTGTCTGGACCACCATAGGGTGACCCGTGAAACGATGATCCGTCGGAGATTTCGATCGGATGGTTTGGAGTACCACTCGCCGGCATGACGGGGTCCGTATCCTCGTCCATGTCGTCAGCTTGATCACCAGAGAAGTGATCGTCTGGCCCTAGTGGGTTGAAACCCACGGGTTCTTGCAGGTAATCGGCCGGATTAAACTGGCCTCTAAAGATGGGTGTGGGGTTCCCATAGGAATGATGGGACAACGACCTCTGCAGTGGTATATATGAAGGTAGAGGGTTGTTAGGCTCGTCTCCTGAGTATGGTCCATATGCGTTTTGTACTGGCGGTGTTGAACTGTGCGAAACGGATCGCCTTGCTGGTTCGAACTGGTTGCGCCTGTTTCGGCGGGGGTCCTCGCTTTCCGTCGCAGCTGGAGCTCGTGTATTAGACGGCCCTGCTTCATGGTCGTTGGGGGCGGCTACTGGCCTCTTTCCGCGTCCTCGCGTACGTAAGAATCTCGGAGGCATCTTGATGTTATTCCTGCCAATAAAGCATGAGCTAACAATAACAATTATATAAAATTTAAAGGATAAAACAAAAACCGAAAAGGTGGAATTTGTCCTAAGTTATAAGTCTAGACTCGAAGGTTTAGATATGTGCAATTGTGTAACCGAGATTAAACACAAAAGGCTAGTGTTTAATTCACTCAGTGTTGGCTCTGATACCAACCTGTCACACCCCGATTTCCACGTGTCACCGGTGGGCCCGGTGGGGGAGTATCGTGACGTGGTTAGCAACGTAATAGTCAAACAACACAATATAATAATGCACAGCGGAAGCAAATTTAAAATATATTACAACCGAATTTATTTATTGTAAACAAAGTCACAATATCCGGTGTTTATCCACAGTAGGATCGAATAATAAAATTATTAATTATGGTTCAACAGACTTCGGCATCTTAAGCTTGCGAGACTTCTAATGATGCTTAGGAGAATCCCAGCCTATTTCGCCTAGTACCTGCATTTAATCTTTTTGGGAAAATACGTCAGTTTACACTGGTAAATACATTCAACTGACTCATCTTGTAAAATGATTGAAAATTGGTTTAGATGCACATGGCATAAACATTTTATTTAACTTGGGAGAATTATTTAATATTATAATCTTGTGAACGATTTACATGTTACTTATGTGTTCAGTAGCCCGGAACGTATCCGGGTTAAAGATCAATAGACACACCACAATAATGAGTTATACACCGACAGGTGTACGCCTACACCCCGTGCTCAGGTCGTGGCCATCTCGTAAGATAATGCCAAGGATATCCGGGACATGGTCATTAACCCCCCAAAGGCTTTAAAGTAAACAAATCTGTTTAAAACGAGCCGATCAAATTATTCAACTACCCACTAAGCGTGGAGATTTGATGCCCGATCAAGCGGTACGCTATGTACCGTAACCCAAGCCCGTATAGGGAAAATAAGTTAAAAGTATTTACCTTGATGCAAAGTATAGTCACAATAATCAAATAGCAGGTAGCTTTTACTGTTTCTCCTAATCTGGAACGAAGGTTAAATATAACCTATTAGAATCCTAGCGGGTCTTTAATTATGCTTAAGCTTAGACCGGCTAGTTTCGAAGATACGGTTCGTACGCACGATTAAGCGAAGACCGGATAGAATGTGATTCAGACCCGACAAGTTTGAAGACTTGTTTAATATGGGTTTATTATTCACATTCTGGATTTTGAGATAAAACCGATAAGGTTTGACCCGTTTCGGCTAATTTATGTAAACTTGTTACATAAACCGAGCCGAACGCGTAAGATGCGTAACGGGTATCCGTAAGAGCCATATACAGGTTTCCTAAGTTAATATGCTTCAAATATGTTGTGACATCAGTAGGATGTCTTTCGTTATGCCCCGAACTAATTTAGACACAAACTATGCCCCGTAGGGGTAGTTTGGTCATTTTAAAGTTTGTAAAAGCGTTTATATGTTCAACTGAGTTACAGGTCTGATGTAAACAGCAAACATACTCATATGGATGGGTTATAACAGTAGGCTAAGGTATATATGTGAAATTTATCATATTTAACCAAACTATGCCCCGTAGGGGTATTTTGGTAATTTCACATAAGCCGAAAAGCTCCAAAAACGAAGTCTGAGTTTATCAACCTTTGCTTACTGTTAAAATATCATAATTTGCCTCATATATCAGTAGGTATCAACCCGGGTATGTCCAATATGATTCTAAGACATACTATGCGTTAAAAATGCTAATTATGGCGATTAAAGGCCATTTCCGGGTTTTATACTTAAATCTGATATTTTTATATTTCCAGAAGTCTTAAAATAATTTATTTAACATATGTGATCAGTAGCAAAAGGTTTGGAGTCGTTTAGATAAGTAAAACTCATTTTATGGCCCGTAAGGGCAAAACCGACAATTACCGGATTAAGCCTACGACTACTAGTTATGCTCAGCCTAAAATTAATTAAAAATCCCAAAATAATATATAACATCAGTGGGTAAAAGATTTGATACCAAAAAGTATGTTTACTAGGCTATACGCTAATTACGCCATTTTATTAACATAAAGCTTTAATTTAGCGACAATGAGCATAACTCTTAATCTACAAGTCAAACTGATGTCAAACTTTGCATACAAGTTTATATATCAGTAACTAAGGTTTCTACACTTTTACATTTTCATAAATCATGATTTAGGGTAATAAGGGCATAACGGTCAACGTATGAGCAATTAACGGAAATATGCATATTAATTGGATAACTAGTGAACCAAGGTGCATGATCACAGAGGGTTGTTCTAACATGTATCCTAATCCAATTAGAGCTCTGAGGCATTTCTAAAATATGCCCAAACGGGTCAGAACTGAAAGTCAACGGGAAAGTCAAACTATGAGACTTTCGGTTCTGAACCGGGTATAAACAGGAAATAGTCGGGTTGAACATGTTGGGACATGTTCTTACACTTATTTCTAAGTTATAAAAATGTTCAAACAGGTTATATATGTTCTAGATAGCTAATTATGCATAAATGACATTTTAAGCATTATGTTGACTTTTTAAGTAAAGGTTTGACCCGACATTTGACCTGCTTAGGATGGTGATCAGGGGAAACCCTTTTTGGGGTTTTATTTCCCACATAAATACCATTCTAAAACTACTTTTAATTCGAGATAAGACTGAGTCATTAGTGACTAATCTCGAAGTCAAACCGTAATTACGACGGTTTGACTTTTAGCTACTTAACTAAGCTAAACACTACTAAACAAGACTAGCAGACTTACAAGAGTCCAATGCACGAATTATGATCAGATGGGAGAGTTCCTTAGCTCCAGAAATGCTCCAATGATCAGTTGCAAGTGTGAGAATGAATGTTGCAACATGTTGTGCTTTATATAGTGAAGAACTCACCATGATTGGTTGACAACTCACTCTAGGATTAACCACAACCATCCAACACTTGTCCTAGTGCTTCTAGGATAGTTAGGGGTCTTTAAATAATGATAAAAACCGGTTTAATGGGTTAAAATCGCGAAAGACAGGCAACAGCCCGTTTTTCTGGAACTGGGCATCTCTAGCGCATCGTTACGCTACACTTGTAGCGGTGCGCTAGCCCGCTATAAAGGGCCGTTTGACTTTACATGGTAGCGCACCATTACGCTACACATGTAGCGGTGCGCTACCTCTTCTCAGAGGCAGATTTTGTTGCTGTTTGTTGGTGTTTCGAACAAATAATCCACTTGCACGATTTTTAGCCATTCTTTTACATGGAGGGGCCTCTAATAAGTGTCTACTCCTGTATATTACCCTACCATGAACCTTTGTTGAAATTGAATGAACTTACAAGACCCGAAAACAACGGTTTATCATTCGTTTTCTTCTTGGGATCAAATCATGCTTTTGCAAGTCTATTATTGACAATAATTCCCTGCAATGAGGGCATAAAAGATGTGTGTAACATTTAATCGGGTCTTGGGATTTATCTTTGAGGTCGTTCAGAGGTAACAGTTTAACATGACGCCACTTTAAATCCTGCCGACTCATCTTTATTAAATCCGAGTTTACAACGCGTTTTGTCTGACGTGACACGTGTCGTTTTATTATTGAACCCGAATTTTCGAGGTGTTACACTTTAATGGGATGCATGGGCATGCCTAAGGATGTGCAAGCGTGCACGACTATATTCCTTGCCCACCACGCTTATCTCATCTTTGCAATTTTTTTCAAAAGGTATGCTGAGGTGGTAGGCACGGACGTGCACATTAGTGTGCATGGGGGTGCTTTTCTGGAAACTTTGTATGAAAAGGAACGATTTAGGTAGTGTTTCCTCTACAAATTGTCTTAAAAATAGTTATAAATGTGGGTGAATTTACATAATAAATATGTATAAATGATGGCACATCAGAAGTCTTGTTACAAATTTTGAACACACTTGAAGTACTTCTCATCGGTAATTGCGAACAACTTGAAGGACATTGTTAGGTCATCGTGAACTACTCTTGTGTGTTTGCTTAACTTCCTAGAAAGCGAGAGATACAGGGAGGAGACTAAGAAAGAGAGCATTTTTGGTACTTTAAGACATCAAGTATATCTTTTAAAAGAACTATTTCGGTATTTTGCTTCATAAAAGTGATTTTTTATATTAGTAAAATTAGGAAGTTAAATTATCTTTTATAAATTATATCAAGTTGGAAATCACTAAGGTGCTATTTTTTTTCAGAGGTAAAACGTCTGCGGTCTGCGGACCACATCTGCAGATATCTGTAGCTGAAGATGTGGACCAAACTTCTGCACTCTGCAAGAAGAAGACTGTTTGTTTTTTAACTTCTGCAAGCTGCTGAAATAAAATAAAATATAAATAAACTGATTTTATTTAACTTAAAAGAGTTTTTCAACATTCAAACATAAATAATAGTTATACAATACTAAAATAATATTCATACAAAGACAATAACATTTCTTTAAATCATTTATTCCATGTTTTGCATTAACTGCTCAGCAATCTTATCTCGTAACTGAGTCATATATTCCCGGTCCGATGTTGTACCATGTGCTTCAACCTCGTCTTCATCAGCATCAACGTGCACTTGCCTATTATGCAACACCACATTGGGTTGATAGTATTCTGTAAACAACACATTGTTCAAACCCTTTTTCCTTATAAAATTATGTAGCACGAAACATGCAATGGTAATGTTCCTTTCTGTAACCAATGGAAATGGTGACATCCTCTTCAATATAGGGAATCTTGCTTTCAAGACACCAAAAGCACGCTCAATTATGTTCTAAAGTTTTGCATGAGCATGGTTAAATTTCTCTTTATTTGTTTAAGCGTCGTATATGTTGCCGGTTTTGTTTTTCAAATACACCCAACCTACGTATTTGGATTTAAGATTATCATATGCATTCTTCATTTGTTTTTTAGTCAATCCAAGCCAAACTTTTCCTTAAGAACTTTTCCTAAATTATTCCACGAGTTTTTATGGAAACTCAATCCTTTTCTACCAACCATGTTTATCTCATCAATGCAAGTCTCTAATAAGCATTTTAGATGCTCATTTGACCATTGTTGTTTTCTATCCCATTTCTATTAATCAACAAACAAGCAATTAACATACTAGGCGCGAATTAATCAAACAATTTATCAAGATGAACATCTATATTCCAATAATCAAACAAACAAAAAACTATAATCAAATAATTTATCAAGATGAACATCTATATTCCAATAATCAAACAAACAAAAATCTATAATCAATTTATTAACATAATCAAAATTCAGAATTTAAACACCTATAATCAACTTATTAACATAATCAAAATCCAGAATTTAAACACCAATAATCAAGTTATTCACATAATCAAAATTCAGAATTTAAACATAAACCTAATTAATACAAATAATTCCTAACATTAAACAAAAAAAAAACAAATCTTAAACATACTTGTTATCAGTAACGTGGAGCAGGAACGAGGAGGATGACCGGCAGCGTAGGAGGAGGAGGAGGATGGTGGCCGGCAGAGAGGAGGAGGAGGGTGGCCGGCGAAGAGGAAGGAGAAGGACGGTGGCCAGCGGAGAGGAAGGAGGAGAAGGGGTGGCAGCGGAGAGGATGGAGGAGGAGGTCGGTGGTGTGGAGGATGAGGAGGAGGGGTGGTCGGTGGAGAGGAAGGAGCAGGAGGTCGGTCGGCGGAGGAGGAGGAGGAGGGGTGGCGGCCTAGAAGGAGGAGATGGAGAAAGAACTAGGGTTTCAGTGTGTTTGTTGCATCTGGGAAAAAAAGAATGGAGAAGAGGTAAGAAGACCTTGATCCATGTCTGCACCAAAAAGAGGTCGCGCAGATTTTTTTTAATGAAAGGTATTCGAGAAAACAAACACACTGCAGACTCAAACATCTACGCGTGGTTTACGTAAAACAGACATAAGAGATCCTGAAGAGCTTTTCACAAAAAATAAACACCCCTAAGTGAGAACTAAAACGTCAAGTGTATCTTTTAGAAGACTATTTCACTATTTTGATTCATAAAAGTCATTTTTATATTAGTAAAATTAGAAAGTTAAATAATCTTTTATAAAATATATAAGTTGGAAATCACTATGTGAGAAGTGGCAACACAAAGAGCAAGCACCAAGTAGTGGAGTTGATATTAAGGTGTAGGCGAATATTCTTATCATAAAAATCAACAAATAGGACATTCCTATTTTGTTTCAATTAACATCTTGTTTTTTGTGTTTTTAGGAAAAGTTAAAATACGTTTAAGTTGTGTATGCAAATTACCTATATAGTACCTATTACCTATATATTTATATACTATTAATTTAAAACAATATTATGGATTTGTACTTTGTGTTTATAAAGTATTTTTTTTGTAATGGTTTGTTGCATCTATTGTTTTAGGGTTACATATATGTATTGTAGGTTATGTTTTATGAGTTTTTCAAAAATGTTTAGTTGTAGGTTCATAGGATATTATATTTTATTATTATCTTTATTTTTATTATTATTTATTTTATGATTTCTTTGTTTTAGTATCTATACTATATAATAAAAGAAACCACTTTGGGGACACTTGTCATCATATTAGGCAATCTCTTATAGATAATTATTATTTTAGTTAAATATTATCTAATTAATTATAAATAACTCTTCTACTAAATATTATTTAATTTAATATTTTATATTATAGATAACTCCCCTACTAAATATTTATTAGTTTAATATCATATGGATAATTATTATTTACGTTAATCTCCATCTCATTTATAATATTATTTATTTGAATTAATTATATTTGAACGTTTTTTTTAAGTTTAGTATCAAATAGATTTTACGAAACTTAAAATAAATTTAAATAATATTATTTATCATTTATACATTTACGGAGTTTTAAATAAAGGGTTAAATTTATTGAGACTTCGTTAACAAATTTTGCAACAACAGAATAATCTATTTTTATCACGAACCCCAAACTTTGTATTAATATATTAAATATTTTTATTTTTACTATACAAAATTGGATTTACTCGACCCATGTAATACATGAAGTTTTTTAAAATATAACTTTTTATTATTTGATATATAACATTAGATTTATTAAATTCGTACAATACACGGGGTTTTTTTAAGGATATATATTTTTTTATTATTTAGTACAGAAAATTACATTTATTCAAACCGTGTAATGCGCATATTTTTAAAAATGTATTTTTTTATTATTTGGTATATAAAATTACATTTATTCAACCCATGTAATAAATGAGGTTTTTTAAAGATATATTATTTTATTATTTGGTAAACAATATTATATTTATTCAACTCGTACAATATGGTTCTTATAGATATAACTTTTTATTATTTAATATATAAAATTATATTTATTCAACCCGTACAGTAAATGAGGTTTTTAAAGATATATTGTTTTATTATTTAGTATATAAAATATATAAAATATATAAAATTTATTTATTTAACCCCGTGTAATACACGGGGTTATAACCTAGTTCTTACTTATTTAAATCATGTATTTATTTTTTTTAATACACATTAATGATTTCTTTGCTTTAGTTTTTTTACTTATTTAAATCATGTATTTATTTTTGTAATACACATTACTTTATTTTATTTAAATTTTATTCGTGTCCATACACGACGTAAGGTGCGTATGTGGTTCAATGTTTTTACGTCTATTTTTCTCATGTGATAGATTCGTCGCAACTCGCAAGTCCTATATCGACTTAGTTATTCTTTTCTATGTTTTACGTTTCAGTCTAATTTTTTCGTATTAACACGCCGCAATCGATGTGTGTGGTTCAATGATTTTACATCTATGTTTCGCCCAATGTTACTTTTTTCATTTTTATTTATTTTCTTTTACGAGTTTTTTCTGCATTGATGGTCGTTGGCGGTAGTATAACATTGGAGCAACTTGGCATGGTTTTATGTTCCCCACTGCAACGTGGAGGCTTAGTATATCATCATATATGTAGTAACAAAATATACTACAAAATGTTTCTTACTTTTCTCAAAATGGTTGTAACTTCTCTTATACTTAAGGTACGTGCATGATTATGGTGTAACAACTTTTATTAATGCGTCATTTTCTACGCGTTGTTACGAACGTGTGTGGTCTAACGTTTTTACGTCTTCTTTTTCAGTGTTGCTTGGCGTTGGCGATGGTGTGTTATTATTGTTGTTGGTACGGTTGTACCCCGCCGCAACGGGGGGTGCTTCCATCTAGTTAAATTTAGAAATGAATGAACAGTAATATCACTAAGGAATGAAGAAATAGTATCGGGTACCGGTACCGGTATTCGATTTTACCAAATCGGGTGTATTTTTTGTACCGGTTCGGCACCGGTATTCACCGATTTTTACCCTCAAATACCGGTTCCGTACCAGTACAGACCGGTACCGAACCGTACCGTACCAGGTATATTCGGTACCGGTACACACTTTTGGGAATTTCGGTACCGGTTGGTACCGAGCTCATCAAATCCTGTAGCAACGTAGCAATGCAAGTAATTGCACCGTTTAGATTACTTTTCATACACACAGTAAGTAAACTGTATTTCGTTTGAATGAGGTTTTATATACACAACAACTTATTTTGGTTTCTTTTTTTTTTTCTTTTTTCTGTAATAAATGAATTGTAGCATGTAAAATTAACTTGGATATTTAGATTATTGATGAGCAAATCGTATCAAATCCTGTAATCAAACCGGTATCGTATCGGTACCAAATTTACTATACCAAATCATTTTCGGTACCAATTTGGTACCCACCTTTTGGCGTTTTCAGAATCGTTACTTTTGATTCGACACCGGTCTAGCACCATACGTGTATTTATTGATTTTTACATTCAAATAACATACCGTATTGTACCGAGCATTTTCGGTACCGGTACCTAATTTCGATGATTTTCCGAATCGATACTTTCGGTGCCGTTACCGGTACCAAGCTCATCCATATTTTAACGTGTTAGCACCGTAATAACTAAATTGAAAACAACCGAATTTCCAACATGTAGGACGTGTGGGTCTTATTATTATATATTAGGTTATTTAAAATCATTCTTTTAGGACGGAGTGACCATCCTTACCACATCATTTTTATTTATGTTTTGATATTCGGTATCAGCTGCTGATACGCGTTTTGCAGACATTGGGTCCCCGGCGCAACGCGCGGGCGGAAAATCAACTAGTTTGTTTAAAAAATCCAATATATCATAAAACAAAAGATAAATGTTAAAAAAACATAAAAAAAAGAAATTAAGTTATGAAATTATGAATATATATGAACTGACAATCAAAATTAGTTGCGTTAGAAACAGAAAATGTTTTATCTACCTATATTTGTCAAATTAAATTTTATTTGGCACATATTAGACTTTGTGTTACGGTTCCACACCTCTTATTCGACCCAACCTTGGGTGGCACCACTTTTGCAGGTTGTTGGGCATGAAGAGGCGTAAACACCGCACGGGACAGGATGGGAAGGGCTGGGCGCGAACCTAATAACACATGAAGGGGTGGAGAGACATGACAGGTTTGGTCAATATGGCTCCGATGGTGGCTTTCACGCCCTAGGAGTTTATCCACAACCCTCACCTTTATAATTATGTGTATGAAACTAAAAAATCCTACTTCAATGTAATAAACATGAATAAAACCTATGTAAATAAAGTTTAGCTATCAACATGTTTATAACCTAGAGGTATCAAGGTGTGCACACAATGGTGTCCGTTCTCATGAAATTAAGGGTTGAGTCCAGGGGCGGATGTAATGTATAAGGAGGGGTAGCATAGGCTACCCCTCAACTTTGTTGGCGGAGTGGAATATTAGTACTAAAAAATATTTTCTCTCCGTTTTATTTATCGGGATACCTCTGAGCAAATATTAGGATACCCCTATATCCAAAAAAAGTTTTAGGATACCCCTGAACTTGTCTTCTAGATCCACTACTGGTTAAGTCCCATGGTGGCCAATAGTACAATTTAATTAGAGATGTGTGTTTTGGCGTTTTAGAAAAAAAAGGATTAAATTTGACTTTTCTACGAGAAATCATTTTTAGGGTACATTAACCTCTCGTTACTATCATCCCTAGCCAAACCTATCTCGGATGTTATTGGTCTAATCTTGTCATCTTCCTAACATACTTCACATGTCTTGGTCGCCATATCTACCTATTACACCCCCATTCACTATCAATATATGCTATATCTACCCTCTCACTTCACTTCACTTCACTTTGTAAATGATAATCACGCACGACAAGATACAGAATTTTAAGACCCAAGTGAATGAAACCCCTATCATACAAAGCCAACAAGCTAAACTACATCAGATTCTAAAAGTGGGCTCTTTGGCTTAATGACATTATATGTGTTTTTGGGTTGTGTTAAATACACTCAAAAGTCAACTTTTAAACTGGTGGGCAGGAGAGAGAAAATGTAATAGTAATCATAAGTTATTACCTAACTAAGGGTAAGATTATTGTAAAAAATGTTAAAAGTGTGAGAAATATTGTGGAGGTGTCATGTGTCCTAATTCTAAATTAATTCAAAAGGGTAAACAAGTAATTTTATCATTGATTTAATTAATTCAAAACCTTCCATAACCGTCACCCTTACTTATAGGAACAAGATTTTTTTAAAGATCTCTATAAAAACACTACGAATAACACTGCAACCACAATTCAATAAGTATATAACACAATTTAATAAGTATATAACACCATTTTAAAGATCTCTATAAAAACACTACGAATAACACTGCAAAATCACCATTCAGCACATATATAACACAATTCAATAATTACATAACACCATTCAATAAGTATATAACACCATTCAATAATTATATAACACCATTCAATAAGTATATAACACTATTAAAGACACTACCTCCATTTCCAGAATGTGTTCTTTGTATAATGTTCATAGTATAGTTATTGTACATGGTGTTTTAAACCTGCATGCATGGTGTTTTACATATGCATGCTAGTAGATGTTCCAGATTCCATATGTTAAAACACCATAGTGTTTTAAAACCTACATTCCAGTAGATAAAAAAACACCACGCTTTCCAGCTTGTGTTTAAAACACCACGCTTTGAATCACAATACAATTAAAACCACTGTATGAACATAGACAAAACATCATGGACTAAACATGTGATCGAAACATATTTTTTTCTCTATATAATTATAGCAATATGGTACTCATATTAAATATAAAATAAACGTTCGTTATTATGGTGGAATTGTTTTTAAAAAAAGTTACGTATAAAAAAATTATTGACATTTAAAAAATACGGGGGAGTTGCATGTGCATTGATGTTAGTTTCTTAATTTAAAAATGTTAAGTTTACATGTATATCATTAATCTAGAAAATTAATATGTTTAATAGTAAACATTATTTACAATTTTACCATTATGATCTAAACCATTAATGGTGTAGATTCTTTCTTACATTTCTCACAAAAAAAAAATCAATTTTTTACAGGAACTTCTACCACCTAACTAATACTATTTATTACTTAATCATTAGCCTCTATTATTAAATTTTTTTGTTGCAAGTCTTATAAAAATTGAAAGACAACTTTAAAGACATATTTCTTTTAAAAAGAATTGATTTGAGTTATATAAAATATAAAACATAAAGTTAAAAAATTATTTTTTGAATATTAAAATATTTTTTTTATTAAATCTACTTTGGAAAAAAAAGTTAAAAAATTATTTTAATAATCAGTCAAATTTATATACGGTAATTTGTGTATTTCCTTTCATTTACGTTTTTTATATAAATAACAAAATACGGTATAATTTTATAAAATTAATCACATTAGTTATAAGATATCTTCAATACATTGAATGAAACATGTAAAAATAATTGACAGACAATTTTTTTTATCAAAACAAAAATGTACTATTTAATTGGTAAAAATAAATAAATACTTTCCTACTATAAGATTTTCTTTGTTTTCAATAAAAACAAAGTTGTTGATTTAACTATCACGAAAGAGTTCGTGAGTTCAAATTTAATCTTTATCTCAGGGGTTAATAAAATAAATATAATAACATAATTTTTTTTATCAAATACAACTATAATTATTAAAATCACATGTTATTAGAAGATTTTTAGAAGATTTTTGAACGAAGTGCCACGTTTACTGTTTTAATGTTTGTACGTTTACTTTTTTATTAGAAACTCTTTATTTATTTATTTATGATGAACTTTTTCACTTTTGTGTTTATAATAAAGTGTCTTGATTATTTATTTATTAGTATTGATATTAATACTAGTAATAGTATAATAAAATATAAAAAAATAACAAAAGTATTATAAAATAAAATAACATAAAAAACATAATTATTATTTTTGACTTTAGAATAAAATAATGTATTAAAATACTTAATCATTACCAAGGTTGACTAATTTGGCATATTAATCCATATGTTGGGTGTATTTATCACACCGCGTTTTTTTCAATATAAAAGTGGTGCAGTCAAGAACCACAAACTGAACAATAGCTGATTTTAGGGGTGTGCGTTCGTCAAAGTCACAAGGGTTTAATTTTTTTCAAAATAATAAATAGAAAATTGTGAAAATAATCTGAGTATTTTCTATTTTATAGTAGCATTAAAATATATATAGCCATGAGTATTTCACTGTGTAAAGCCTTTTAAGTTCGATAATGATGCTCAAAATTCAAAACATACCTGAAAATCTGAAATGATTACTACTCTTTCACCAAGGGGACATCGAGGTTGTAAATTGGTGTACTCAATCAAATGATTGTGAATTCAAATCATACGAAGTGTGGTGATTTTAGAAGTAGATAGGTGTAGAGTTGAAAGTGTGTGTTCGCTGGTAAAAAAAATGAATACTATTCAATCACTACATGATTGAAATGCTAAAGAATCTCTATTAACGAAAACTATTTTCACCTACTCGCACTAGAATTCTTTTTTCATGAAAATACAAAAATATGAAATTTAAAGATTACGGGAAAAAAATATAAACCACATGTATAACAAAACACGGATAGATGTGTGGTATGTTAAAAAACAAATACACAAGGGCGTAATAATATAACACGTTTGAACTTCATGACTTGGGATTATGTACTAGACGTAAAAGGATTATACATGACTACTTCATATTACTCATAGCTATAGATATACTTTTGTTCTAATATGGCTATAGAGATATACCACGTTCAAAAACTATTATTTTTGTGATTTTCTCTTCCCACTTCTAGCCTTCAGCCGTTTATTTCCATACTATAAATTAGCATGTATACGCTTCGCCCATGGCATTATAGCCTAGTGACATCTTGCTGGTGGGATAAGTCTTATGACCATTAGGTCATGGGTTCGATCCCCACAAGGGGGGTTTTCCCAAATTTATTGGGTTTCCTCCTGAATTTGTGTATAGCCATTATTGCCTAGTGGAGATGGATATGATCGGGTGGTTTCGCTAGTGGCACGATGATACTCTAGTGGTCTGTCAGTGATCCAAATTTGCCGTTCAAAAAAAAGAAACATGTATGCGCTTCATGTTGTTGTACCCTACGCAGAGCCGTCCCCGAAAACTCTTGAAAAAATTTAGGCCTCGGGCGATGAAAATAATTGGGCCCAAAATTATGGTTAAGGGTAAATGAATTACAAAAATAAAAAGTTAGTGATGGTGGAAAGACTCGAACTTGAGACCTTTGCATTATTATTTTGAGATAGTTTTTGCCAATACACCACCAATATTTTTTTGCATAATAAACGGATAAATATACTAAATATATAATTTAATAAATATATACAAGCTTATAAATACTTTTCGGACCCTTTGAAATTTCGGGCCTCGGGCGTCGGCACGGGTTTGCCGGGCCCAAAGTCGGCCCTGACCCTACGTTTAGGGGGTATTTCAAAAAAGTTTTTAATATTTTTCACTTCTAACCTAAAACATCTTATCTTTGCAATTTAATCCCTTTGTTTTTTTTTTTTTTTTAACACAAAGCTTTTCATCTTTTGCAATTTAACTCCAATATTTTTTTACTTTCAACTTTGGCCCCCATAGTTTTCATCTTTCGTAAGTTTTTTGTTTTACGTTTCGTTCAAAATTTTGCGAGTTAACACGCCGCAACGTGCGTGTAGGGTTCAAAGTTTTTTCGTCTATTTTTTCCCATTTGAGAAGTTTGTCGCAACGCACGAGTCCTAAATCGACTTAGGTATTTTTCTATGTTTTATGTTTCAGCCTAAATTTTTCGCATTAACACACCGCAATGGGTGTGCGTGGTTCAACGATTTTACATATGCTTTTCATTCGATTTTATTTTCTCCTTTTCTATTTATTTTGTTTTTATGAGTTTTTCGGCATTGATCGCTAGTAGTGGTGTGATATTGGTGCTACTTTGCAATTTGCATGGTTTTATGCCCCCCGCAGCAACGTGAGGGCCTTAATACTAGTTTATTTAATTTAGAATAAGTCGAATTAATTATTATAATATGATAATTCTTGTAAGTTGACACAAGGAGAAGCCAAGTTAAAAGAAAACTTCTTTTTAAAATGCAGCCAGGCAGTAAAGTGTGGAAAAGGATTGTCTACTCTATTGTTTCGGCAACAGTCTGGAGGATTTGGAAAGCTAGAAACGAGATGATTATTGAAGGCAAGTTCATTCCTGTCTTCAGATCAGTGGAGCAAATCAAAGAAGACGCTTTTATTTGGATAAGCAACCGGTCTTCGCTTAAGGGGTCAAGCTGGGAAAAATGGAGGAACTTTGACATTTTAGATTTGATGTAATCTTTAGTTTGTTTGTTGGCTGTTTGTTCCGCTTTTGTTCGATTTAGTTTTTTTGTTTTGTGTTCTCAGTTTCTTGCTGGCTCTTTATATATATATATAAAGTGAGTTTGCCGTTAAAAAAAAAAAAAAAAAACTTCTTTTTGCCTTTGAAATCGTGATTCTTCCTTTTTTTGAAATGTAAATCATGATTCTTCCTAGTACAAAACTTTTGGTATGGATAAGGGGCATTTATGACTTTATACTTTTATTGTCCCACTAGAAACTTTCCCAACAAGTAGGGGCACTCTTGACAGTTGACAGTATGATTGCATGTGTAAATGAGGAAAGTTAAGTCCAACCATCCGACCCACTTGTAAATGGATTGATTTGGATCATTCATCATTGATATCCCAAATAAAAGGTAATTGGATTTTAATAATCCTAAGTTTCACCAATTAGTCGATAATAATCCTAACTTTAAAAATTCCCTCCAATAATCCCAACTTATAAAAGTTTGGCCGCCATTGATCATTTTCAAACATATAAGAATTTGGTCTCCTCAATAGATTCAATTACACCGAGAAACTCCTTAATTGATTTAAGTGCACCTATGTTTGAAAAGGATCAATGACGGCCAAACTTTTACAAGTTGAGATTATTGGAGGGAATTTTTAAAGTTGAGATTATTATCGGGCAACTGGTGAAACTTATGATTATTAAAATCCAATAACCCCAAATAAAAAGATCAAAAAACTTTGTTAAAAAGGATACAGATTAAACACATTTTAATGCACACAGTTTCCTAAACTGCTTTATGCATAACATAAGATTAATAATAACAACCATACCTAGTAAATCTTAAATTAGCAAAACATAGATTAATATTGTAATAAAATACACATGGCTTTATAGTCTAGTGACATCTTGGGGTGAGATAAGACTTTGGGACCAATAGATCATGGGTTCAATTCCCACAAGGAGGGGTTTTTCCCATATTTATCGGGTTTCCTCCAGTGGTCCGTGATCCAAATTTGCCGTTGAAAAAAAATATGTTGTAATAAAATGAGCTTTGTAGTCAAATTTAATACACAAAATTACTAACTATTATTACAAATGTTTTAGGTCCAACCCAACCCAGCAAATATGCTCATTTTACCACCTCTAGTGTTGGTAGAATTAACTGTATCCAACATACTGTTAAGCAAGCCAAATTTGCCTACACTTCAAGACGAAATTTCAATGAACTAACCTTTCTTGAAAAACAAGAAACCGAAACCCGCTTGTACGGGCGATTTTCCGATTGTCCATCGATTGGGTGCAATGATTCTTATCTGCTATTCATACATTTATTTATATTTTATACACTCAAAATGTGTTTGCCGATGATTTTTAGTATATATTTTTCTTCATTACATGTTTAACATTTCTCATGCTACGGTCTAGTTTTTACCTTGAACACTTACTAACTGCGATATGCGCCTACATAACCGTAAAATCCTAAAAAATCCCACTTTGAGATCTTGAACTGCTCCGGCAATCTCAGTTGAGAGTTTTTCATGAGATGAATCAATCTGGCATGCAGCAATCTCCGATGGGTAGATACCCCTGTTTAAATTTCAACAAAAAGCATGAATAAGTAAGGCACCTTTTAAGACATACATAGTTCATAAAAACATAAATGATACCAACTTTCAAATAATAATATATGAAATGTAAGGCACCTTTTAAGACATGAAGTGTTTAGAGTTACTGTTGCCTTTTTTCGGCTGTTTGAATCAAAAAAATAGAGCTCCAGATCAAGGCGTTCATCTGCAAGTCAACAAATCAATAAAGTTTAATCTCGCTCTTAATCAATGAATTAAGATCATATGATTCTTTACCAAAGGATGTGTCAGTGTGAAATCTTGCATGAATCAGATTCTTTAGCTCTATACTTGCAAGTTGTATCTCCTCCATCACATCCACCAAATTGCCCAAACGAGAAGTCGTCATCTATCAAAAAAAATTTAATAAATACATATATTTAACTTTGAATTGTATGAGGTTAGCATGTGTCGCATATTCTAGTTAAGACATTTACTTGTGTTGCTTGCGCCAGGCTTATAGCACCGACATGCTTCTGTAAAAAGCCAGCATCAAAGACAAACCCGAACGCAGTTGAAGCATCCATATCTTTAAAATACTATAATACAACAAGGCTGTTAGTAAAACTAAATATAAAGACTTAACAAATCAAAGCATACAGGAAATCATCAAATTAAATATGTAATATTTCACCTTTTGTATATTCCTTTGATTTAATATATGAGAAATGGAACTGCATGCGAGTACACTGGAAGTAACCGTTAGCCTGTTATTAGCAACAAAGAAAATTTAACAGTGTTAAAAATACAGGTTCTGATGATGTCATGGTTAAAAAAATAATCGGGTCCTCGAAAGGTACCTTTGAGACAATAGGCCAAGGTAGTTAAGAACAACATCATGATGATCTTTGCTATTCTTCAGATCGTCTAGAACCCAAAGCTGGAGGAACAATAAGTAGCATAAAAATTTATCGTTAATAACATAAATACCGTACTTTAATATCACATTCTAACTTGATGATTGTAAGTTTATAAGTCAACTAGTCAAGTAAATACAGAACCTGCATTTCCTTTCGTATGATCTGACAATGTGCTTTTTTCATCAAATGGTTATTAGCAAATGCAATAGTATCAGCAGTATCAGGTTCTCCTTTCATCTTACACATTAAGTGGAAAGATTTTGTCAAGGTGGAAATTTTTTTATTAATTTCTTCTTCTGCTTGCCTCATTGAAGTCAACGTGTCATTGTCTACTTGGCACTGTAAAAATCAACAAGGATATAAACCCAACTAGCCTTTTTATGATTAGCAGTTCACATTGTAAAGTTGGTTCAATACCTCTTGAATGTCCATATTATTGTCTGATAAGGGCTGATGATTAATACTTTGAACATCTAGTGAATCTTGTAGAGAATGGTTCAACTTTAATGTTTCAGACTCTTGAATTGCAGAGGCGAGTGATTGCATATTTTTCTACAAATAAAGAAAAAATGAGAACATAAAGAAAGATTTTTTTTTTAAAAAGATGTACGGTGGTATTCAATACCAGTAACCTCTCTCGTTTCACATGCATTAGCTGCAACTTTGCTTGCTCGTGCACAAATTTGCACAATATTAATCGTGTTTCTGCTGCTCTGCAATTTTTTAGTAAAAAACATTGGAGTTCAACACACATATAATGAACCAATCTAAGAATTGATATAATATAAATTTCATTTTATCTTGAATATTACTACTGAAAACTACGATGGTATGTATAAATGATAAATGACCTCAATATATATTACCTTTTATCTTTAGAATGCATGTCACTAGAAAGAAGTTGATATGTCTTTGATCTCTGTAGCGGCCCGAGAATATCAACCATACGATCAATCTGCAAAGACAGCAACCAGCACAAATATAGTTGAAAACGAAAGAGAAACTAAGAGCCATGAAATTTAATTTATTTTACTAGTCAATAGTTGTGGTAAAAGGTATTGAAAATGAAAAGATATACCGCATGCAAATTCATCTCATCAACTGAATGTGAAAGAAGTTTTGTCTCTCTAAAGAATTCTGTATGAATCTGCAAAATAGAGTGTCTGATTAACACTAATATAAATCAAAAGTAACAATACTTGCTCAAAGTGGAGTTTTGCATCCACTGAAAGCCATACAATAACAACACAAATTAGCAAATGACAACCAAACCTTAGCCAAATGTTCCAAATTAGGACCGATAGTTGACATTTCACTGTCACTTGGGAGTTCCAGATGAGAATTTGAACCCAGTTTGATTTTAGCAGTTTTTACGACAGTCTCGTGTTCAGCTTTTCTTTTACGCTCAGCTGAGCTTACGTCAGACTGTACATTTTCTGCATGAAAAGAATCAGCGTTGTCGTTCAATACGCAGGGACTTGTACCAAACTGATCTTCCATATTCTGAAAAAAATTGTAACACAAGAGTGAAATAATCTTTAGTAAATATACTAAACTTTAAAAAAAAGGAAAAATAAAATAAAAATTAAATGAAGAGTACCGACCTTATGACAAGATTTTTCATCGCCGTTTGATACAAGAGAATCGTTCATTTGTTCCATAGAGACATCACTTTCTCTTATAACTGATTGAATGTTATCATGTTGTGTATCTTTTGATAAGTTTGTTAACTCCCCCCTTGTTTCTAAATTATTGTGAACATCATACATAAAATCTTTCCTGTCACACATCATTTCTTCTATATCTGCAGCCTTTAAAAGATTTTGCTGCATGTGTTCTCCAGAGCATGCAACTTCAGGCAAACTTTCCTCATGAGTTACGGTCTTATTATCATCAGGGTTTGTAGTTGCATCATCTTTCTCTAACAGATTACCGAAAGGAGTTATCTTAGAGAGACCAATTAACGATCTAGAGTTTGAATCTTCAAGTTTAGCATTCAACACAGCCAAAAAGGGAGAGGCTTCTAGAAGTCTAAGTTTAGAGATGCTTTTTTGTAAAGATGAAACACTAGCTCTTCGAGTAACACTTGTTTGATTATTTGAAGGAGTCACGGTTCCTGGAGATTTAAATAAGCCAACGCCATTTGAAAGCTTGTGATTTGGCGTGTTTGTTAAATGGGTTATTGAACCTACTAAAGGAGATTTTTTTTCCTTTTCTGTTACATCATTTATATGATGAGCCATATTAATATGATTTGAAGGAGTGCCTTGATTAGTTGCCAAGAATTCCGTGCTGGAGATGATTCCATATGCATCTTTGACGGGATCATTTGTTTTAACAGCAAGAGTGCCCTATAAATCAAAAGTAAGGTGAAATAAACATAGTAAATTAAGGAAAATCAAGTAGCTACAAGAATACAGTTTTTTTCTAGATATGCATTCCAATGGATGGTGATATACTACATAATATGTTACAGATTCAAACAATGCGCATTCAATAGAAAAAAAACATACATTAAATGGTTTAATGCAACCAGCTAGACATATACATATGCAAGTTTCTCATAATGTGAATCATTCCTCAAAGGTCAAATTATGCATTGTAATTCCATACCCATATTTAAAAAGAAAAAAGTTAATATATATATAAAAACAAGTGCTGATTTTTTTTTTTTTTGAACGGCAAATTTTGGATCACTGACGGACCACTAGAGTATCATTGTGCCACCAGCGAAGCCACCCGATCATATCCATCTCCACTAGGCTATAATGCCTATACACCAATTCAGGAGGAAACCCAATAAATCTGGGAAAGACCCCCTTGTGGGAACCGAACACAGGACCTAATGGTACCTAAGCCTTATCCCACCCCCAAGATGCCACTATGTGAAAAAACAGGCAGGTCTGGGGGGTGGAGTAACAAGCCAAAACCATAGTTGTCAAAAGCGAGCGCTTTTGGCGCCTAGGCGTTTTTCTTGGCCCAAAACGGATGATTATTTGACACTTTGACCAGAAACACATTTGTCCAAAATCTTAAAGCCTTTTGTAAATAGTAAGTGTATCAAATATGATTAAAAAAATAAACTATTGAACAAATATCTATTTTTTTATAATCTGATTCAGGATTTTGTATGTTTAAAAAAATAAGGTGACTTTTGACCCATTAGTCCATTACACATAAAATATAACCCGAATTGACCCGTTCAAATTTGCCACCTCTAGTATTAAACCATGGGGCTCAGACATCTGGCAGAAACACAAGTATCAAGAACAGATCACTTCAATATGCATATTCATTAATGTGGGTGGATGTAAAGAGAGACTGTCAGTCTGTCACTGCTGCATAAAGCAAGAAATGACAACGCTACAATTAAAACAAACAAACTATAGCAATAAGAACAGCAATAACAATTTGATTTTGGTAGTGGATCCTTACCCTGATAGACTGATTAGGTGTTAGTTGTTTGGAAGCCATCTCATCACGTTTATCAGAAACAACTTCGTTATGCTCCTCATGACTGATAAATCCTGACCTTTCATTATCTTGATTATAACTAAAATCCATAAAATCAGACCCGTTCTCATTTTGCTTTCCATCTTTTATCGGTGACTTTAGCACCGAAATATTGGAGACCACATGCAAATCGTTATTGTCTTCTGTCATGAGCGGGTCCATAACAGGCAATAAGTTCCCATAGTCATACTTATCATGATAGTGTCCAACAAGACTCATGTCATTCGATGGAGAACCTGTGCTTGTATTAGAAGTAGAGATATTGGGGTGGAAATCCGGCTTGTTTACTAGTGTCAGTTGCATGGAGTTTCTTGTATTATCGGAAGGAACAGAACTTAGAGTAGGGGTTTTCTCCTCGAAAAGGTGAACCCGTGTGGAAGTTTTCATGTCGCCTGAATCTGATCTGGCAAGGCTATGGTAATGCATTGAAAATGCAGTTGAGTCCATGGTTTGATCGTGGTTTTCATCTGAACCAGCAGAGTCTAGTAAATCTCGTCTAATAAAATTTGTTGATACAGGACCAAAAAAAATATCTTCTGAAGTAGGTAATTAATTTAACATGAAAAAAGAAAAACAGTTGTCAGAACCTTAAATTTGTGAAGTGGAAATTATAGACATAGAACCATCTAATTTACTTCTTGTGTGGTGTTACCATCCAAAAACTGGTTATGAACGTGTTACTTTGAGTTAATCATAGTTGTTAATGGCGAATAGCGACAAATAGCGATAAGGTACCTATATAGCCGCTGAGACGTGGTCCAACTACTTGAACTAAATGCGGGCGAATAGCGAATTTTGCTACGTAGCGAATAGCGATAAATAGCGGGCGGCTATTTTATAAATAGCGATACACTAGAAAAAAGTTTTAAAATTATATGTATATTATATCAAAATACCCTGTTATATATGCTATTGTACATGTATTTTTAACAAAAACCTAAAAAACCAGCTATTTTATACCTCTATTTAAAGAAAACAAAAAAAATAGTCGCTATCTATCACTACAACCCTAATAGCGAGCCTTGACCTATACGCTACATAGCATGCTATTATCGCGATCGCTACGCTCACTGTTGACAACTATGGAGTTAATATTATACAAATCCTACAAAACAAAGTCTACTAACCTATCCTGTGTGTAACACAATAAGACATGTTATCAGACTATCAGATGAGGATGCATCAAGTCAGATAACTGAGATAGTGATATTCAGTTAGCAACTTCTCTTAAATAAGCTATATTCCCAGAACCTAAACAAAAAAAGGATCATTGTATGTATTCCATAGGTGAAGAATACATCATATGGTAAATCTCATAAAAAATATTATTGTTCATAAACATAGAACAGTGAGAAAGTTTGAAAAAACTTTACTGCAATAGTCACGACAAGTCTAACCCTCTGTTGTCAAGGCACACACCTAGGCATAGTTTTCAGGACGAGCGCAGCCTTCTTGCTACGCTTCAAAAGCCCCACTTTCCGGCCAGAAATCGTCTGAACAGGTCTAAAACAATTATACCAGCCCTAAACAAACCTAAAACATGTCTAAAACCACTAAAAATCATATTTTTATACAATGCGTCTCGCTTATAAAAGCCCTCGGCCCCTCATTTCGCGCTAAAATGTCTAGTTGCAGCCTATTACAATCTTTAAGGTTTAGAAAAATCATAAAAAGCTTTCTTTTCAGTGGGAACCTTTGAATCTCCTAAAAAGCCCAATTTACCATAAATAATTCAAACAACTAACAAAACTGTGAAAGTGACAAATTCACCATAATTTAAGCAATCAAATGAAAATGTTATTAATTAAAATCATCAGAAACACTTGCCATCATTGGAGGTAGCAGAAATGGAGCTTCCAGCGGAGGATGGAGACGCAACCACCCGAAAAATCGGTTCGAACTCATCCTCCTCCTCATCATCATCATCATTATTATTATGTTGTGATGGTGAGGTAGGGGGGTCGGGAAGCTTGGGGGTTTCGAGGTCATCGTCACGGTTAAATATGTGAACGAAAGTGTTCTCAGCAAAGCTGACGCGGCGGGATCGTTTTCTATGAAAGGCCGTTGTTGCTTCGTCGGTTTTGGTGTTGGAGTGGTCTTCTGCGGCCACGGGTGACGTCATTTGTCTTCTCCGGTGGGGGAATAATTAAGAATTGGATAGCTAGGGTTGTTGAGTGCGTCTGTGGAGTGTTCAAATTTCTTTTGTGCGGGAAAATATCATTTTTTAAAAATATGAAAAGCTTTAGATCTACCAAAACTTGAATGGGCATCATTCATCCTCGTTGACTATCACAGATCTTCTTAACACTGACCACATGTATAATGTGTTCCCTTAAATCACCAATTTTGTACTTTATTTTTTGTTTTCTAAAGATGGTTTTACAAATAATCAATCTTTTATACTAAAGCAAAATAATGTTGACTTTTTGACTTTGATGTGGCAATGCTCTTTGGCCAGATAATTGTGTTTTTAGGCGTCATTATCCTCATCTCTCTATTTTCCTTCAATTCTCTTAGCCGCCTCCTTCTTCTTTCAATGTCTATTTAGATTATATATGGAAGATTGAAAACTTAATCAATTATCGGAAGTTTTTTTGGGAAATTATGGAACTGTTTCCAATTCTACGGCCTATATACAAATTCTTGCTTTTAATCGGATGTTTCAAATGAAGACTGAAGAAGCCTGCTCTGTTTTATCTTCATCATCAGACTTCGAAATTCAAGCATCTGTAAGTTGGATTCCACCTCTGTATGTGATTTTTTTGTTGTTATTAGAAAACCCTAATTTTGTTGTATGATTTCTATGTTGTTGTTGATGTCAACAGATCCGCTAAATCTTTGAAGCCTCGTTTTATTTACCGTTTCGAAGGTTTAATCTGGATCTGTATATAACCTTTTTTTTGGTCGTTGTTTTATCTCAAACCCTAAATTCACATATTCTGTCTTAAACCATGATTCTGATTCAATCGTGATTTCGGATTCAAGCAATCTTCTCCGATTCAAGCTTTGCTGATCGAAGGTATTGTGTTTTGATTTCTTCATAATCCATTTAACATTTTCGGGTTTGATTAGGATTTATTTTTATTTAGATTTCGTTTTTCTACGAATTAGTTTCGGTTAGGGCATTTTTTTACTGATTTATTACATTGATTTGTTCAGACTAGGGTTTGTTTTTTATCAAATGATTTCATTGATTTGATTTTATTTTTGATGTTTATCTTACAGTTCGATTCCTCTTCATCAATTTTTATTGTTATGGTTAGGGTTTTTTAACCATCCGTTTTTAGATTTTGTTTTTGGTTTTGGTTTTGGAATTTGTTTCTGTTACGTATTTGTCATTTGCAAGTATATATACCCCCAAATTGTTGTTGTTTATAGGAATATGTGTAGCAATTCATCATCTATTACAATTATAGAAGCTCGTGGCTTAGATGACAAGATTTATGGCTGCGATCACCATATTGTCAATTAGGGACGGTCAGTGTTTCAAATTTCCTTTTAATTATAGATGTCATCGCATATGCTATCTGATAAGGGATGATGATGAATTTACGCAGTCTTCAAATCATTCAATTCGTCGGCTTTTGTTTCATATATTAGCGATTCATCTTAAAGTCGGTAATTTTCTGTCCTATATCCTTATAATTTTTCTATCAAATCGTCTATTTGTATTTCTTAGATGAGATTTGTTTATGTGTACTGCGATTTCATCTATTTTGTTGTTTATGTTGTACGGAAATCCTAATTTTGTGGTTTTTGTTAAAGATTATAAACCCTGATTTATTTGTATCAGTTCATCCCTAATTGAATATGAAATGTACCAGTTCGATGAGTTTTCAGTAATTTTTTATTCGAGTTTTATGTATGTCGGACTGATCAGTTGGATGAATTTGAACCATAACTGAATATTTGTTTTTGTAACTGTCATATTTCATCTATTTCAGTTGTTAATTCACACAAAAACAATAATAAAACATGAGATCGAAATTTGAGTTGATTATGAATCGATTTTAGATCTATTTTTGACATCTTGAATCTCAGGTTTGTAGAAAGTGTTGAATTGCAGGTTGTTGTTATTGTTACATCGAAGAAGAAGAGAACAATATAGTTGTTGATTACAACTCATATATCACATTACTGTTTCTATTGTTGTTGGCAATTGATGAAGCCGAAGATTTATGGAGCCAAGATCAATTTCGGTTGCATAATTAGAAAGAAATTGCAGGTTGTGATTCACGAAGATAAAAATTCGCGTATTTCAGATCTAAAACGGAATTGCAGATCTATTAAGGTTCTATAATAGTTTCCGATTAGTCTTGAAATAATGACTAAATTACACAGATTGTCCTTTTGTTCATATTAAACAAATAGTTCCATTTTATATGGTGAAAACTAATTGTTTTGTACATGTTACATGTGGGACTTGAGGTCTTTCAATCGCAACAGTTAAGTTTATAGATAATGACAAGACTGAAAAAAAATTGTGTCCTACAAGAACCAGACCAGTTGATGCATCTTATAAGGTGGTTGACCTCAATGTGAAGGTTTGAAATTTAAATGTGTAAAATTGTCAAGCACTGAAAACGGTTTAAATTGGAAGATGGGATTGATTTAAATTGACTCGCAAGCTAAACGAGATTATTAGTTGATTTCAAGGTGTTTTGATAGTATTCATGTATTTTGGGACTCAATACTTATTACGATACCTTGAAATTTACATGAAATATCTATTAGCATTGTGTATTTAGTTGAATAATAATCATACCAGGTGTACTTGAATTGGCCAGCAAATGGGGAAGAATGGTAGTTGGTTATCTGCAGCTAAGAAACTTTGAGTCCAAAGAGAAGAAAGACACGGTTTGTATAATTATGTTTCTTATCATTTTTTTCTAATATTTAAAGCTTTATTCTTTGCATACATGTTGTTTGATGAAATGTCACAATGGTAATAATATCACAGAAATCCAATAGAAAGAGTCTAAGATATATTGGTTTGGAAAGCAAAGGGATTGGATCAAGATTTTTCACAAACAAATGCTACAGTAGTGAACCATGTCCCTATTTATCCTCCCACGGAGGCCAAACTCTCGGAACCCGAGAATGCACAGACCAAACATGTGTATTTGGTGCCACCGTTGTGGCAGTAGTAGTTGCGGCTCATGTTGCTGCCGAGGTTGTTCGCCGGACATCTACAACATGCTTACCGGGTATATCAACTAAAGATATTGCAACCATTAAGATTCAGACTGCTATTAGCCGGCACTTGGTAAATCATTCTCTCAAGAATTTCTGGCTTCTATTTTATGACGGCGCGAATGTTTATAGCAATCTTTTGATTTATGTGGTTATATAGTTTTGCAGGCAAGGAGGCCAATGCGTGCCGTGAGAGGGATGAGGAGGTTGAAGTCATTGATTTAAGTTCAATTCGGCAAATGCCAAGCGATCTCCACCTTGAAATGTATGCAAACTTTCAGTGTTGGCTATTCATTGTTGCTTACAGGTGAGCTACTTCAGTTATGTTTCATACCTAAACAAACACAATATGTATATTAATTTTCTTTTTTTGTCAGTACATGCTGACTTTCATATTCAAACAAAAAAAAGTATTCACTTTCTGAAATTAATTAAATTCGTCATATTTAAATTTTAAATAGATATGATAACCGGATAATATTCGCAATTAAAAGATATAACATATAAGATCTCTGCAAGATGAAGTTTTAGATAAATATTCGTTGTTGTATCACTATTTATTAATTTACTACTATCATAAGAACTTTGTTATTATGTATTAAATGTTAAATTTTTAGATTCTATCATTGGATGTGAACCTATCGGTGCAAAGTCAAACCCATATTCATTTTCCTACTTTGTTAACACTCAAAACCATATTTAAACTAACACTTTTAAACATGCTGCTACTTTATTAGCCACAATACCAAAGATCAGCAAATGGTACCGAATTTCCTGAACCGATTTTTTTCAGGGCCAATTTTTTTTCGTTTTTTGTAGCGGTTCGTTAACGGTATTTACCTTCAAATACCTGTCTGTACCGAACCATATCGGTACCCATTTTTGGTATTTTCGGTACCGGTTGGTTCCGAGCTCATCCCTACACAATTACATGTTTTTTATGGAGATAACAAATTGGTTGGGTTTTCTTTTGAGTGTTAATGACTGTACAAGCCTACAAGGTGTTGCAGGTGGGTTGGGTAACAAGTCAAAACGGATCGAGCACTTTAACTCATAAACACTATATTGTTAAAAAATTATAAAATGTATAAATGATTACAATTCATTGTTATTATGAAAGCTAGATGATTACTATAATAATTTGAACTTTTGTCATATTAAAACCGTTTGGAAGGTTTTATGCGTTTTGGTATGTATTGGATGGCTTTTGCATTCTTTATCATGTTACATTTTGAGTTAAGTTACAGCCTTTTAAATGGTTTCAATATATATACTTAGGCTGGATATGAGTTAACAAGTCAGTAAAAGTAATGATGTTTTTCAAATTGATCAAGACTCAACATTGAATAAAACGGGTGCATACAATGCTTAGACTATAGATCTAAATTTTCTAAAACTTTAACCTTTTTAACTTGGGTGCGAGGACAAACAAAGTGCTTACAGGTCACAATTTTGCAGGTCTCTCGGCTTATTTGTCTCTTTATCAAGTTCGACACTTTAAATTCGTTGATGATTCACTGTTGATTTAGCACATTGTTTGTTGAATTTCAATTCGATCTCAGGTGAACAATCTCGATTTCTGTTGTATATTTCAATCATTGTTAACTGCGTTTGATACATTACGTACACGCGGGTAAAGGGGTGGATTTCGTTACTTGAACGTTTATTTTTTTTAAATGATTATTTTAACATTTTAAGTTATATATTTGTGTGTTAGTCCACCCGCGAAATTCGCGAGATCTTAGACTAGTGTAAATTTAATTAAAGTTGAGTCATTTTAGAACAATTTTAAAATTATATTATACTATCTGTTAGAAAAAAGAGTAAATTACAAAAATTGTTCTTTATGTAGACACCAGATTGCAAATTATGTCCTTTATCTTTAAAAATTATAAAAAACGTAGATGTTTGCAAACACTTGCACATTATGTCTTTTAGGCATAACTCAGTTAGTTTTTATAGTTAAATCTGATCAATTGGACCTCATTTGAGTGTATTTTGGTCATTTTACCCTAAATACTAATATTAATAATAATAAAACATATAACATTTATTTATATTATTGCAAATAATTTTAACTCATAAGAAAAAACCTATTCTCTCTCCCTACCCTTTCTCCTTTGCTATCCACCGCAACCACCGCCCTCATCTACCACCACCTTCCAACACCGCCCTCATCTACCATCACCCTCCACCATTCTCCCTTGCGTAGTTTCTGCCTTGAACAAAACCACTTCACCTGCAACCAGCAATGGTCACCACCACAAATAGGGTTCATATTTATGACAACTCTGATCAGATTAGGTTTTTCCAGCGAGGTCAGACGAGAAGAAAATGACAGGGATTCACTCGGTTCAGGTGATTGGGGATTTGGGGGTTGGTTGGGGTAGAGGAAGCGACATCGGTGGTTGTTGGTGCAATCTAGGGTTCCGGTGAACTTCTGGTAAAGGTTCTGATGATGGTGGAAGATGGGGGTCATACATTGTATTTGGTACGGTGGTGGTTGTGGGTGTTTGGGGAAGATGATGAAGTTTGGGGGGTTAGGGTTTGTGGTGGTGGGTTACGGTTGTAGGGGCTGATTTTCTGGTGGGTTCAAGTAGCGATGACAGGTTATGTGGGTGTGTGGTGGTGGTGGCAGGCGGAGCAGTGGTTGGGGAGGCTGGTGGGTGTCTGGTTTTGTTGATCGGTGGTGGCAGGTGGGGTGGTGGTGCCTGGTGGTGGCGGGGATGGTTGGTGTTGGTGAATGAAATGAGATATATATATGAAAGTATGGTGGAGGGTGATGGCAGATGAGGGCAGTGGTGGAAGGTAGTGGCAGATGAGGGCAGTGGTAGCGGTGGATAACAGAGGAGAAAGGGTAGAGAGAGAGAATAGGTTTTTTCTTATGAGTTAAAATTATTTGCAATAATAAATAAATGTTATATGTTTTATTATTATTAATATTAATATTAGTATTTAGAGTAAAATGACCAAAATACCCTCAAATGGGGTCCACTTGGTCAAATTTAACTATAAAATTAACTGAGTTAGGGCTAAATGACATAACGTTCAAGGGTTTGCAAACATCGAGTACGTTTTCTTTGTAATTTTTGAAGATAAATGTCATAGTTTGCAATCTGGTGTCAACATAAAGTATGATTTTTGTAATTTACTAAAAAAACCCTCATGAACAGTTTCTCAAAGATACGTGGCTTACCTATTCCACATGTTTCACTCACTCATTTCCATCTATTCTTCTTGGGAAACAAAATAGTCAGATAGAGACCAGAAAGAGAAACTAGAGCAAGAGATGGAGAACAGTAAGAGAGAAATAAAGATACGGCTAGTCTCTGGCAAACGATGAGCCACGCTCGCCTCCCACCCACAGAACCGACTTCGACAACTTTAGGTTTTCCCAGTAAAGATTCACGGGTTCAGAGGTGGTAGTGCCGAGTTTCGACGAATCTAGTGTTCCGTCGTGAACCATGATGACAACTGTGACAGAGGTATAGATGGTATGATATGGTAGCCAGTATAGATGGTTGGGGCTCAAGGGTTTTCCAGTGGTTCCTTTTGTTTCCGGTAATGATGGCAAGAAGCCAAGTCTTAGTTCTTTTTCCGACAGGAGTCGTGACTAGTTTTGGTAACGTCTCAGGCAACACTATCAGTAGCGGTTCACGAAGGTAATCGTTTGTGTTGTTTCAACATAACTTTTGTTAGGGTTTTGGTATCTCTAAGTGTGTTCTGGCATGCTTATAGGAAGTGATGGGAGGCGGTCAGTGTAGCATCCCGTGTATTTATAACGATTTATAAAGCGACATGTGTCCAAACTCTCCGTATAGTTCTGATTTGTGGAAGGAGAAGGACCAATATCATTAAAACGGGTAACCAAACAAAGTACGAGGACTAAAGGTGCAATACTTCAAAACTTCCATTTCTGGAGGTCCCTTACGGACCGCAAGGGGTAACCCTTACGGACCGTAAGGCACCTCTTACGGTCCGTAAGAGGCGTGCTGACAACAAGATCATGCTAGCAGCCTCCCAGCCTGCATTCTTGCCACATATTCGTGAATTTTGCCACACTCTCCCTTATTTGAGCACCTTATCTGCCACTAATCCATCTCCTAAAGCTTTAAGACACGCTTGTTATGATTTGTGAGACCTTGGGTTAGTATAAATAGGTGATCATGGTGTTCATTTTAGTCATACCATCACATTCACTCTAAAGCACTCTCTTGGAGCTTTTGTGGAGTTAGGCGTTGCTCTCTGTCACGACCCCCGACCCACCCTGGACGGAATCGGAAGTCGCGAACAGCCCAGTGGTACCGGTGATTATTTTTGAAAAAATGTTGCAGCGGAAATTTCATCAGAACCGTGAGTTAGGAAAAATATCAGAGTTTAGAAAACACCGGATTTTATTTATTAAATAGATGGGATAAACCCATGTTTTACAAAGGTAGCTTTAATAAGGGATAAACCCAGTTACATAAAACAATATTTATTAATTTGATTTAATTAATAAAATAAGCCACTTCTTGATGCCTTTCAGTGCCGTATCCATCTCTTATTCCAATCTATTGTAATTACCTGAAACATGTTTGAAAAAGGTTTTTGTCAGCGGGAAATACTGAGTGAATCATTCTATTTATGAAAACGACTCTTTTGTTATAATTTATAGTATTAAGAGAGATTACAATGTTTCCAGATAGCAAACCAACTACCCACAGTACTTGTCACTCGAACATCCATCGATAGCCTCTTTGCCCGATGGTGTCTGTGACTATGGTCATATCACTCATTAGCTAACTCGTTGTCCAATAGTAACGGTTATCAAGTAATGTATACAAAACCCCACATACCGGCTGTAACTTGGTGATTACATAAACTTAATCACTGTAATTATAATCTTTGAAAATAAACATGATTTCAAAAGTAATTTGATAAAAAGAGAATGACTCACATTATAATCATGCAGATTCATACGGGCAGAGTTTAATCTACAGATAAGCCTTGATGTTGCAAATTTATACAAACAGAGCTTAGCCTACTGATTAGCCTTGTAACCTAAACTAATAATAGGCACACCATTCGGTTAATAACTTAATACAACTTTTACGATAACTCACGAGATCAAATTCTCACAACAAATGACAAAGTGCGATACTTAAACATCCATCGAATTAACGATTAATGAAAAAGTATCACCCTAATGGGGGCATCACTTAAACATCCATTGGATATATTGATCGATCAGACAATGAATCGTAATAGCGATCGAGTTATTACCCTGATTGCGGCGTCGATTAGTGATCCGTGTGTGTTAATTGTGATAAACAGAAGATATCTCGGAGCGTATTACGAATTGGTTCGTCGCTCAAATTCCAGAAATCAAGTCCCAGACTCTGCTATTTATACATGATTTCGACTTGGCTTACGGATCGTAAGACTAAACCCTTACGGTCCGTAAGGGGCACGTATTTTCCATAGGCTTGTCGCGTGTGTTTCTAGCCTAGTTGAGTCGACAGAATGAATAAATTCGATTTTTATAATAACTTATAAGGATAATCGTTGAGTAGGGAATACCTCCCCTGAGTTTTAGGGGCCCTGATCCTGATTCTGATTGTTCTGAAAATTTTAGGTTTTGTGCAGAATCACTTGGGTGTCTCAATTAGGGTTTCCTGTTGGATAAAATAATAAAATAAATAGGACTTTTAATGAGGGTTGTTACATTCTCCCCACCTTAATAAAAATCTCGTCCTCGAGATTTACTGGAATAAGTAGGAATACTTTTTCTTCATCTCAGATTCCAGTTCCCCAGTGTATTTGGGTTATGATATTTCTTTTAGACTTATGTCACCTTTTAATTAATAAAAAATAATATTAAGGTAGATGATATAGAATTTAAAATATCAAATTTTGTGAATACGAGTTGTATCATAAGTAGGATTCAATGGTTCAACTGAATTAGTTCAAGAAATCGATTGTCAAATGAATGAGATGAAATGATATAAATTTCCAAAGTGACTAGGTTTAAGCCAAAAGATATATGATCAATAGATATTTAAAATGAATGTGAAGGACTTTTTAGAATCAATAAAAAATTTTGTCAAAAGAAAGTTTACTTGGATTAACAACCGAGGAAGACATAAAATTGACAGGTTCTAAATGAAATAAAAGCATGAAAAATGAATTGTCAATTATTAAATTATGATATAAGAAAATCAATGTGCTGAGATGAGTGAATTGCAAAGATACACCAAAAGACAATAGAGTTAGTGTATCAGAGTTCTAAGTTATTTTAATTGCGAAACAATGTAATAGTACACTATTAGTGACCATATTTTTCATACTATATCCTAGAAATCAAAATATAATAAGAACAAGTTGTTTTGGCATGACCAATTTATATTATATTTGTAAAACAAATGTAATATATATTATTTGTATACCTGTCTGAACTGGATATTATATATTAAATATAAATACTATGTAATATATATTATTTATTACGCATTTTTATTATATGTAAATGGTCACCACTTTTAAATAATTGTTATTTTAGTATTTTACTATACTATGTAAAATAACTTATATTTACTTTGTAATATATATTACAAAACACTACAATGAAGTTATTACAAAATATTTTAGTATTATTATTTTGTAAAAGAAATCACTATTATTTATAACGTTAAATAAAAATTAAAGGTGTAAAATATTTATTGTACAAAATATTTGTACAAATACTTTTGTACATATATTACACTTAATGGGTTGATTCTATGTGATTACTTATTTTTATTTTGAAACCATATAACGTTGTGAATGTATTTACAATTGTTGTAAATAAGTGAAAACGGGTCTATTCTTATATAGTACAATGTTTTCCTAACCCAACGTAATTGATGACTACCATATTATTCTTATATGGTTATTTTCTTGCCAAAGCGTTACATAGTTACTACAAAATATGTGATACTTTAATTTATTAAATATCTTTTCCTTTTATGTTATCATAAAGTAAAATCAAAATCCGTGGTAATTTCGACAAAATAATGATATATGTTTTATTAATATGTTGATCCAAATATCCTAGAATTTACGATCATTATTTTAAAATCAAATATGTTTAACTATAAGATTTTAATATATATATATTTTAAATCATAAAAGTAAAATAGTAAATGTTTATTTTTAATATCAAGCATATTTAAATATTAGCTTGAGTAAAATATATATTAAAATGTATATATTTATAAAAGTATTGTAGAATATTTAAACAAGATGAATAATTAAATATAAGTATAAATGTCTTGTTCATGAATACTTAGACAGTTATTTAGATAATTTTATTCGTGTCTCTAATTCTTGTATTGTTTTATGAAAATATGTCTTCTCCTTACAGTACAAAGTATATATAAAATATTTCTACATATAATTAAAATTTACTAATTTAATTATGATAACTTAATTTATATATATTAACTAGTCATTATCATGGTTGAATATTGGTTAGTGCTGCCTTGTTTAAGCATAGGTGGCCAGTCCATGCCTAACTAAGGCTAGGCTATTCAATACCTGCCCTTGACAATAACCCTAGTATTAAAAATAATACTAACACTATTATTATTAATATATATTATTACTAATAATATTAATTATCAGTACTAAATAACTTAAACATAAATTTAAATGAGAGTATACCTCAAACAAAATTTTATACCTATATATAAATTCTTTACCTCAATAGTTTAATAAGAATATAGTAATACTATTTTGTAACTTAGGTAATCACTTATATAGATATAAATAAATTTTATATAATATTTTTCAATGGAAGATGTTAAAGCAATAATTATTACGAAAGGCTCGATTGATGTTGTAAAAATCTTTAAGAGATACACTGAAATATGACAAGAATTTGTGTATCATTATCTTAGCACATGATTTGTGTTAAGATGGCTTTTATCAACAAAATAATTTATTATATAATTAAATAAATAATTAAATCCGTATATGATATATATAAACGAGATTAGTGCAAACTTTAAATTTTTGTGAAAATGTCAGTACAATGTGATCATGATCAAAGAAACGATTCAATAGAGTTGAAGACTAAACAAGCCTATTATGGTTCAAAACAAATGAAGTGCTTGTCGGGACTATTTTGAATATGATAGCTTCCATTCATCATATGGGATCTTGAAATGAATATGTAATGTAAGCAGTTCAAATAATTTGAACTTGATTTAAACAAAACAAGTTTTAATAAGAAAGTTCGGACATGGTCACAATAGAAATTATGTATGTCAAAGAAAATTAAAATTTTCAAGAAATTCATTGACTCAATATCAAGGAGTTATTGTTTTGCAATAATGCAGTAAAAAGTGGAATGATATTTGAAATAAAATAACAAATCGGAATGAAGCCCTCCAGTGGTCTTCATAAATCAAACGAACCGAATGCATAACAAATAATGCATGTGTAACGTGTGGATTTACCAAGAAATGAAATAGATCAATATTTGCTACTATGAAAGAAATCCTCATGGTATGATGACTATTAGGGGAAGTAGAAACACAAAAGTTAATTTATTATATGCAAAAGTCAAAATTTCAACGAAAGAATAAAAACTTCTATCTGGAATTTTGTGTGATAACTGTGGTAAGTGACATTTACCAAGGAATGTGAATAAAATGAAATAGGGAATTTGCAGTGGCATGTGACTTCTTTTGCAGTGATAATAATTATGACTCTGATTAGACTGTGCACAGATGTTTGTGAAATCTTGTTACAACGTACCTCAGCGATATTCATGTTGTTTATAGGTTTGCGTGGCAAAGTACTTCTTTTTAATTAGTAGTTCTTCTACTGACGGAATTAACATTGGTGTCATTGTGCCCAATTTATATTTTCCAAAGGTCTTGCCTCGAAAGTTGTGTATGATATACTTTAACTTATGTGGACTTATAATGTGTTTTCTTGTATATTATCACAACTTTATATGCTTCTTACTTGCGTTAATAGTTTATGGTAACGTGTTAGAAATTCTTTACACTTTCGATGGTATCCCAACTTAATGGGTTTCTATTGTTATTATTGTCGCTCGAGTTACTAGGCAGATAATCAAACAAAATAATGTTTGATATCGGAAAAGAGATTCCTAATAAAGAAATCTAGACACAGATGCTTGTGCTTTATTCCAAATTAACTTTTGGAATTCCTTATAGATATATATATATATATCTATATAATCATATATTTCACAAGCGGAAATAAACATTCCATCTATCAGGTCAATGTATTTAACAAATTCATATTTCCAAATACCAGTCAGATATCATATCATGATACTATTTAGGGAAATCTTGTCACTTGTTTGACATATTATATACCCCGTCTTATCCGGTTCGCGCCGGAGCGGTAACCTCAGTATATCCGGACAAACTGGAGAGTCTGCTACACCATACCCAGTTTTTGCCGGAGAAAATTTTCTATTTTCCATAAATAGTATCTTTTCAAAAGTGCCTCCTTTATTAGGCTTTTATCCAGAATTAGGGAAATTTGTATTCCCGTAACATATCTTATTCTAGACCAAGTAATATCAATAAGCAATAATTACTATTAATTCTTGCTTATTTATCATATCTTGCAATATTCTAATTACCATTCTTATGGTATATCAAAACCCATCATACTTTATTTACACAAGTACTTAGCTTATCTTGAAGCTGATACTAAGGCATCTTTTCTTAAGTTCAAGTCTAAATGCTATCATGTGTGCTACCAGTTAACAACAATCTCCTAACTCTTTTATATGAATTTAGGTATTATTGTTACAACACCTAAAGGCTTAAAGCAGTGGCTCTGATACCACCTTCTGTCACGACCCCCGACCCACCCTGGACGGAATCGGAAGTCGCGAACAGCCCAGTGGTACCGGTGATTATTTTTGAAAAAATGTTGCAGCGGAAATTTCATCAGAACCGTGAGTTAGGAAAAATATCAGAGTTTAGAAAACACCGGATTTTATTTATTAAATAGATGGGATAAACGCATGTTTTACAAAGGTAGCTTTAATAAGGGATAAACCCAGTTACATAAAACAATATTTATTAATTTGATTTAATTAAAAAAATAAGCCACTTCTTGATGCCTTTCAGTGCCGTATCCATCTCTTATTCCAATCTATTGTAATTACCTGAAACATGTTTGAAAAAGGTTTTGTCAGCGGGAAATACTGTGTGAATCATTCTATTTATGAAAACGACTCTTTTGTTATAATTTACAGTATTAAGAGAGATTACAATGTTTCCAGATATCAAACCAACTACCCACAGTACTTGTCACTCGAACATCCATCGATAGCCTCTTTGCCCGATGGTGTCTGTGACTATGGTCATATCACTCATTGGCTAACTCGTTGTCCAATAGTGACGGTTATCAAGTAATGTATACAAAACCCCACATACCGGCTGTAACTTGGTGATTACATAAACTTAATCACTGTAATTATAATCTTTGAAAATAAACATGATTTCAAAAGTAATTTGATAAAAAGAGAATGACTCACATTATAATCATGCAGATTCATACGGGCAGAGTTTAATCTACAGATAAGCCTTGATGTTGCAAATTTATACAAACAGAGCTTAGCCTACTGATTAGCCTTGTAACCTAAACTAATAATAGGCACACCATTCGGTTAATAACTTAATACAACTTTTACGATAACTCACGAGATCAAATTCTCACAACAAATGACAAAGTGCGATACTTAAACATCCATCGAATTAACGATTAATGACAAAGTATCACCCTAATATGGGCAGCACTTAAACATCCATTGGATATATTGATCGATCGGACAATGAATCGTAATAGCGATCGAGTTATTACCCTGATTGCGGCGTCGATTAGTGATCCGTGTGTGTTAATTGTGATAAACAGAAGATATCTCGGAGCGTATTACGAATTGGTTCGTCGCTCAAATTCCAGAAATCAAGTCCCAGACTCTGCTATTTATACACGATTTTGACTTGCCTTACGGACCGTAAGATTAAACCCTTACGGTCCGTAAGGGACACGTATTTTCCATAGGCTTGCCGCGTGTGTTTCTAGCCTAGCTGAGTCGACGGAATGAATAAATTCGATTTTTATAATAACTTATAAGGATAATCGTTGAGTAGGGAATACCCCCCCTGAGTTTTAGGGGCCCTGATCCTGATTCTGATTGTTTTGAAAATTTTAGGGTTTGTGCAGAATCACTTGGGTGTCTCAATTAGGGTTTCCTATTGGATAAAATAATAAAATAAATAGGACTTTTAATGAGGGTTGTTACACTCTCTCAAGTTTTCTTTGTAGTCTTCAAGTCCAGTAAGTCATTCTCCTTTGGTCAATTTCGTTTATTTAGCTAGCATTCAATTGAAAATCAAACAGTTTGACTTTTCATTTGACTTTCAGTTCTGACCACTTTGGTCAACTCAAAGTTCGAATTGAACATTCCTACGTGATCATAATAACAAAGGTATGAATCCCCTATGAACATACCCATCGACAATCACGTTAAGTAGGCGAAATGATGAGTCAAGCATGTTATATATAAAAGTCAAGACTTGAAAATATGTGTTTTGCGATAATTGAATTTCTAACTATCTAAACCACTTGTTTTGACATCATAACAGTTTGTATAAACTTATAAAGCTTATTTTGACATGCCCAACTCGTCATACTCAGTTTAGCACTCATTCTTATGTTGAAAGTTAAGCAGTTTGACTTTTGCTTTGACTTTCGATTCTGACCCGTTTGGTGTACTTTAGAACCAAATCAAGGCATGTTATGTGACCATAATATTATAGGGAATAACCCTCTGAGGTTATACCTTTTGGTCATATCATTTGATGGGTTATTTGACGAGTCAACTATATATATTTAAAAAAAAGGTCAAACACGCCCTTTTGGCATAGAAATGGTTTTTAAACCTAAGAGGCATATAATTTGACCTCAAGACCGATCATACGATATTTTGAAATATGTTTTGACATAACGGACTCGTCATAGACCTATTCGACCACCCGATGCCTTATTTGCGCACACGACTAGTTTAAATATATAAAATATATAAATTAGCCGAATTGGGTTTAAACTTTTCAAAATTACTCCAAATCAGAATGCTTGTTTAAATAACCCATATTCAACGACGCTTCATACTCGGATTGGTGTAAACCACATTCTATCCGGTCAATGCTTAATCTAGCGAAACCGAACAATATTCTAAGTAACGAGTCAAGTCATAGAACTTACTAAATGAATCGTGAACATTCTAACGGATATATAAATCTATTTTATTCTGGACTATAGGGCCCTCCAGATAATCGCACCTGGGAATTTACAACTTGAATTACGGCTTTGCTTCAAAGAACTTATTTAACAGTTTATTTGCTAAGCAGATGTAAATACTCTTAGCCTATTTTATTTGAAGACATGGGATATGACATTAGCCACTTGGAGCGGGTATTATATAAATGGGCAAATGCTTTCATAAATGTAAGAACCCGGTTATTTCGTTTTGCTTGAAAAACATTAAACACTGTGGGTTAATGATACCGTGTTTGGACGTCCCGACTCATCAATTAGGAATGACCATATAAAATATGCGAATGGTTGTAGGCATACACCCAGAAGACGTTATATTAAAGATGGTGTGTACCATGATCACATATCGGCATAGATTTCTGGTACCCGACTGTATTGACAAGCATGTAAAACCGGTGACAAGAAATCTATCCTAAGAAATATTAAATGATCACATACGGGTTATCATATATATATATAGAGAGAGAGTGTGTAAAATACATTACGGCTTAACGTACATCACGTACGACAACGTGCGTGATTTTACACTATAACATGCGTGATTAATGTTGTCAGCATGCGTGATTAATGTTTTCAACATGCATGATTTGGGTTTTCGAGTTTATAACATGCGTGATTTTCAAATGAACGTGCGTAATTATCTGTCGTACGTGATGTACGTTAAGTCGTATTGTACATTAACTAACCTATATATATATATATATCAAATGATTTTTAAATGAGTCGGTTAATTGTATTTACCAGTGAAAACTGACGTTTTTTCAAAAAGAGTAAACTACATGTAACGAACGTTGATTATAGGCTGGAAATGGTTCGGTCAAAGAAAAAACGTTGGAATTTGCGACTCCACTACTTAAAGGCCTATGATGTCCTAAGCTTGTTATATTTCCGATACTACTTTGTGGGAATTGTATCGAACATTTATTATAAATTTTATTTAATAAATTTCAAACTTTTATAATTATTACTTTATCATTCTATCTTCCGCTGCATATTATGAAGCTGTTATCGATCGTCACACATAAATCCACCGACCTGGCCCACCGAAAATCGGGGTGTGACAGTTAGATAAGCTACACCAAAAATCCAGCGCCACCGTCTGCAGATCGTTCTATCTTTCCCACCAGATATTGAGAAACTTTATTTAATAAAATCTTCTTTTTTAATAGAATGAATTGTTTTTACCGTGACTTTTTAAATACCTATTTTACTCCTTTAAATCACAATTGTAAAATGAAAATATGTTAATGTTGAGCTAGCCCGTTTGGTAGAGGCATATGCCTCTAAGACTATGTGTAATGGGGCGGTACATCACACCAAACTCAAATATAACGCCCCATGGCACCCCTGAACACCATTACAGGGGCACCATGTGCTGAAAATCTCTCCTTCTCGCGAAATGCATAACGGCCCCCACTCACACACATATACATACATACATATATAAAGCCCCATACATATATATCCTCACTACACACTCAAGTTACATAAAGCCCCATAAAGCCACTCTCTTACGCGTTTCGTCACTTGTCGCATAACGCCCCACAAAGGGCTTTATTGACACATGGCCTAAGAGAGAAGATGTCCCAAATTTTAAACCTAGAAAATAAGAACATTTTAGGATTATTGATGTAATAAAATTGGAACAACTTTGCCATTAAAAAAATGGTCATTTACATATATCCCCTTATTAAAGTCACTTATTACATATTTACCCAATCCTTAAAATCAATTACATATTTCCCCTCCCTAACATATATATATTACATATTTCCCCTTCTTGGGTGGAGTTATTGTAAAAAAAACCAAAAGTGTGAGAAATGTAAGAAAGAATCTCAACCATTAGATCTAAATTAATTGAAAAGGGTATAATTGTAAATGCATTAACAAATTCAAATATGGTAATCCTTGATTTAAGGATTTGGAGAGAGAAAATCATTGATTTAAGGACTTATAACCGTCCATAAATATAACACCATTCAGAGCATGTTCATACATAGTGTTTTAAAAATAACACCATTCAGAAAATATAACACCATTCAGCACAAATATAACACCATTCAGCACAAAAAAACACCATTCACACAAAAATAACATCATTCAGCACAAAAATAACACCATTCAGCACAAAAAAACACCATTCAGCAGTAAATAAAATGAACAACATTCAGTACAAGAATATAACACCATCCAGTAAAAGAAATATAACACCATTCAGAAAAAGAAAAAAAAACACCATTCAGAAAAGAAAAAAACACCATTAAGAAAAAAAAATAACACCATTCAGAAAAGAAAAAAACACCATTAACAAACGAAAATAACACCATTAATGAAAAGAAAAATAACACCATTCAATAATCCTTACATCTCTGTATCATCTTCTTCTCCGCTGCCGGCACCACCACTGCCGGTCCGCCACCGCCGTCGTCGAACACAACCACCCGACAGTAAAATCTCATGGTTCCCAACCGCCGCCGTCGTCGAACCCAACCACCCGCGCGTCGTCGAACCCAACCACTGTCGGTCCGCCACCGCCGTCGTCGACCACCACTGCCGGTCCGCTTCTCAGAGCGTCACCTCACCACACCGGAATCGCTGGCGCCGGACCCTAATTCCCCATCGAACATCAACATCGCCCGTCGTCGGCCTTCGTCCTCAGCCGTCTTCTTCAGTCTCCGATCACCACCCTTCACACCGGAAACCCAACCGTCGCTGGTTCAGATCAACATCCACCTTCTTCGTTGCTCAAGAAGAAAGAGAGAGAAAGAGAGAAATTAGGAACGTATGATAGAGAGAGAACAAAATTGTAGGGATTTTGATTTACAAAAAGAAGATAAAAAGACACAATTACCCCTAGATATTTCAATTCAATCCAAATTAATAAAAAAATTTTACATTTTGGTCCCTATTGATCTCAACCATTAGATCAAAAGATCTAATGACTGAGATTTTTTCTTACCTTTCTCACACTTTGGGCCTTTTTTACAGGATCCTAACTCCCCCTTCTTAATCTATATATATTACATACTAGGTTATAATCTCGTGTATTACACGGGGTTGAATAAACAAATTTTATATACTAAATAATAAATCAATATATCTTAAAAAAAACTCATTTATTTTACGGGTTGAATAAATATAATTTTATATATTAAATAATAAAAAAATATATATTTAAGAACCATATTGTACGGATTGAATAAATGTAATTTTATATACCAAATAAAAAAAGTTATATCTTTAAAACCACATATCTTACACGAGTTGAATAAATGTAATATAGTTTACCGAATAATAAAATAATACATCTTAAAAAAAACCTCATTTATTAAACGGGTTGAATAAATGTAATTTTATATACCATATAATAAAAAATTACATCTTTAAAAATATGCGCATTACACGGTTTGAATAAATGCAATTTTCTGTACTAAATAACAAAAACATATATATCCTTAAAAAAACCCCCGTGTATTTTACAAATTTAATAAATCTAATTTTATATAACAAATAATAAAAAGTTATATTTTAAAAAACTCATGTATTACATGGGTTAAGTAAATGTAATTTTGTATAGTGAAAATAAAAATATTTAATATATTAATACAAAGTTTGATTTTCGTGATAAAAATAGATTATTCTATTGTTGCAAAATTTGTTAACTAAGTCTGAATAAATTTAACCCTTTATTTAAAACTCCGTAAATGTATAAATGATAAATAATATTAGTTAATTTTATTTTAAGTTTCGTAAAATCTATTTGATACCAAACTAAAAAAAAACGTTCAAATATAATTAATTCAAATAAATAATATTATAAATGAGATGGAGATTAAACTAAATACTAATTATCCTTATCCATAAGATATTAAACTAATAATATTTAGTAGGAGGGTTATCTATAATATAAGATATTAATTAAATATTCAAATAAATAATATTATAAATGAGATGGAGATTATTAAACTAAATACTAATTATCCATAAGATATTAAACTAATAATATTTAGTAAGAAGGTTATCTATAATATAAGATATTAAATTAAATAATATTTAGTAAAAGGGTTATCTATAACTAATTAGAAGAGATTAAACTAAAATAATAATTATCTATAAGAGATAGTCTAATATGATGACAAGTGTCCCTAAGGTGATTTCTTTTATTATATAGTATAGATTTATCCATTTCACTTAAATTACTCTTATTAAATTACTTTTATACCCTTAATAAAACTCATTCTAAGTTCTAATATTTAATTAAAATTAAAATTACCATTTTAAGTTTTAATATCAAACGAAATCAATCAAAAAAAAAAAAAAAAAAAAGATAAGATCAAACACAACAACCTTTTATCAATAAGGATCAATCTTAACCCAAAAACAATATCCATCAGTTTATGTTTTTCCAAAGAATCGAATAAGACTTGAGTAAAGGATTAGGACAAACACCATTTTATCAAAGATCCAGAACTTCTATTGCTATCCCCCCAAAGACATTCGACTGAGATATCCCCAAATCCAATGTTCCTTTTTCTTTTCTTTCAATTAAACACACACAAGCCCACGTACTACACGATAGAGAGCCGGAGAACACAGAATTAGAGAGAGAAAGAGAAGTGTGTCTGAGAGAGAAAGGGGACCAGCCATGGCCTCCGGCCGGCCACCCGATTCCGGCGACGGTTGTGATGAGTGGCTAGAACAAGTAGGATCGTCGCACCCGACGACGGCACGACGGTTGCAATGAGTGGCTAGAACAGGTATGGTTGCCTGTAGATGTTGTCGAGCACAACCTTAGGGGACGGTTGCCTGTAGATGTTGTCGAGCACAACCTTAGGTCTCAACATGTAACTGATTAATAAAAAAAAATTACAAAAGGGTAAATGGGTAATCTTACAAGAAAAAGGGAAATATGTAATTGATTTTAAAGGGTGGGTAAATATGTAATAAAGGCTTTTAACAAACCAATATTGACACATGACATAATCAATTGACTTGTCTAAATTTTAAATTTTAGGTTGATTCAAAGTGGTTCCTTCCTGCATATAAATATTGTATGTCGTGGGGTTCAACCTTTAAGAGCAGGCTTTAAAAAGAATTACATCGGACACTTTTTTTCTATTCTCATGCGCTTGACCATCCACCATAAAAAAACATAAAAAAAACACCTAAAACATGTCTAGTTGACTGTCATGTCATAAAAACACGTATTCTTTAAAAACACTCAAAACTCAACCAATCAGAAAAATCTAAAAACATTACCATATCATCGCCACTTAAAAAAAATATAACCACCCAAACCACCTACCATTCACCCACCACTTTAGTTTCTTGTGGTTTTTTAGGCTTTTGGGTATGGGTCTCGTTAGAGGTCCGTCTCCCCCTTGAGGCACGTCCAACACCGCCCCCTTGGGGCCCGGCATGGCAAAGGCCTCGGATATGTGACGCTGGAGATGGGCCAGAAAAGTGAATGGAGTGGGCCCCCCTAACGTTAACCTGCAACCATTTCAAAAAAAAAAATAAAAAAATCCACCCCACCACTATAAATTAAACCCCTTTTCACCCCATTTTTTTACCAAACTACTTCCACTTTTCTCCCATTTTTATAAAAAAAACCCTCTCCCAACCTTAAAAAAATTATGGATCCCTACAACCCAAATAATCCCAACTCAAGTTCTCACCCGTTTTCGTCATCCGGCTACACACCCGTAATGGACAACGCTTTTGCGGGTTACCAACAAATGCCAAACGCTTTCAACCAATACCCGTTCAACCCATATCAAATGCAACAACCCAACATGCCGTTCAACCCATATCAAATGCAACAACCCAACATGCCACAAGCACCTCAAACACAAATCGAGGAACAAGATGATGAGATAGAGGTTGTGCCAGAAACGCAACTTGAACCTTCAAAAAAGAAAAATAAAAAGGGAAAGGGAAAGGGTAAAAAGGAAGACGCAACGGCCAAACTAATGCAACAATGGACAAAAATTGAAGAAGAGGCGTTGGCGAAAGCATGGATTAACTCTTCAACGTCTCCTATAATCGGTAAAATATTATTATTGTTATTTTATTAGACCGTTGCCAACTTACATATTTCGTGTGTGTATAATATGTTTCGTGTGTTTAATTTTTTTTTTTGTTTCGTGTGTTTAATTTTTTTTGTTTCGTAATTTTTTTTTGTTTCCTGTGTTTAATTTTTTTTGTTTCGTGTGTCTTCATAATATTGTTGTTATTAAATATTTATTTGTACACTATATTTTTCTTACAAAATATTATTATTATTATTATTATTATTGTTACTAACTTGTAGGTAACAATCAACTAAACGATTCGTTTTGGCAAGAAGCCCTTGATATATTCCACGGGCTTATGGAACAAGACGAGTACAGAACCATTGATTCTATCAGCTCGAAGTGGCGCAAGATGAATACGTTGACACAACTCTCGCCAACAAACCGAGTGGGTGGAACCACGAAGATGTTTTCAATGAAGCGGTGCGTTTATACGAAAATGAGAGCAAAGGTCCTTTCCCACATGTCCGTGCTTGGCTAGTTGTAAAGGATCAACCAAAATGGAAGGGATGTCAAAATGAGGTTGCACAAGCGAAACGAGCAACGAAACGGTCTAAAACTTCCGAGTCAGGAAGTTATAGCGTTGGAGGCTCAACCGGTCGTTGCCAAATAAATATCAACGACGAGCCCGACTATGAGGAGGAGCCGAATGAAGATGGAGAACGTCCCCCAGGAAGGGACAAAAGTAAGAAAATAGCGGCTGAAAAAAGGAAACAAGCCGCATCAGGAAGTGGTGGTGGTGGTTCGAGGTTGGAAGGTGTTATGGCCGAGTTGAAATCATTCAAGGAAATCTTTAACGACACGCAAACCGAGAAGGTAAAGATGAAACAAAAACTAGCCGAGGAGAAGCTAAAGAAGCAACAAGAAGCGCACGAGTTGGAGGAATGGAAAATAATGATGGCCGACCTTAGCTCCTATCCACCGGAAGACCGTCCCATTTTACAAATGATGAAGGACAAAATTAGGAAAAAATGGAGTGGGGGAGTGTAGTTTTTTTTAAATGTAACTTTAGGTTTTTTTTAAGTGTGTTTTTTTTTAATTTAAATGTAACTCTAGGTTTTTTTAGGTGTGTTTTTTTATTTAAATGTAACTTTAGGTTGTTGTTTTTTAAGGTTTTATTTAAATGTAACTTTTTTACTTTTATTTACTTTGTTTTCATTAATTATTTAAATCAAATAAATAATAATAAAAAATTGAAGGAGGAGCATCCCCACACCCTTGGATAGTCTCCAAGGGGAGGGTCCTTCTCCTTTGCCTACGTGGCGCTTATGTGGAGGATAGTCCTTTGGAGACTATCCTCCTCCATACCCAATGGTCTTAGGGGCAAAAACAAGCACACCAGCCCGCCAACGGCGTGGAGTGTGATGCGGGGCTTGACGCGATATGATTTCCATCGGTGTAGAGTACTAATGTGAGGTGACGTGGCACGTTGTGGGTGGGCGTGGGTAGTAGCCGTTGTCTGCCAACGGTTAAAATTAAAAAAAAATTACTTTTTAAAAATAAATAACGTCTCCTATATAAACAACTACCAATTCTCTCGATTTATCTAATTTCCTCTCAGCTTTCTTTACATGTTCACTTCAAAAATTTTGAAAAAAATGGCAACGATTTTGTTGACCAAAGAAGAGGACATCGCGTTGTGTGAATCGTGGGTCGAAGCGCTTACCCACTACACGCCTCGTAATCGCTCGGGGGGTCCGTTTTAGGAGCGTATTTTCCAACATTTTTGTATTCATAGAGGTGACACCACTTGAACCGTGGATACACTTTCTTCGCGTTTTAGTACTATCCTTTTGGATAGCGAAAGATTTAAGACGGCGTACAACGGGTGTTGGGTGCTTAAAGCCCCACAACACATATGATCTTATAGTTTAAAAGAGAGAATCCGCTCGTGAACTATCAAGATTAATAACTCAAATCAAGTCGTGATAAAATTTGACTCAAACTTAAACCTAAACTGAAGCTTATTTCATAAACAAGCTCTAGCTTACCAAGCTTTATACTATAAGAGTAAATGACAGGGATATCCATTTGCTATGTCGAAATTTCACTCGTTCATAACTTTAGGTACACATATCATATCATTACTTGGACCGTCGTACTTGTAATCCCTTTCGCTAACTAATATAAAACCTGTTAGTTTATTTGCTTAAAAACTTGCAGCAGATATACTCTCTTCATCTCTACACTTCGATCACATCGATATTCGCCTATCACAGTGCCACTTTGTTTAGTCAATCATGACACTCAGGTCAGGAGAATCCAGTATTGTCGGTAACTTTCTGAAAACATGTTTACTTCCGTATTCGAGCTTTTGGGTTTCATCCTGTTTTACACAAAATCTGCTCTTAATTTACCAGTTTGCATCCTTCCGACATATGAATGGGTTTGCGTCCTTCCAGTTTCGATTTCAAATTACTTTTTGGGGATGTGTGTTGTTCAATGAGTTATTCATCACGATGTATATGTGTGAAATTTGGTGTGCAGTATGATTTTGGGTTCAGAATTGTTCTAGGTAGAAGCGTTTAAATAAACATATAAGGAGGTGTGAAACACGATCCGTATGGCCCCAAGAACTAAACCTGTGCACACTATGGTTAAGTTCAAATTACTTTTTGGGGATGTATGGTTAAGTTCAGTTCTTGGTGAAATTTAGCATTGATGTAGGCTGAATTCTAGCGATCACCAAAGTCAAAGCAAGCACAATGTTTCTGATTTATCAACTATGATCACAATAGTACACATAAAATAATGATGCATGTGTGGACAGCACAGGAACATCTTATCAGTATCTGCAAAGATACCTTATTAACCATATAGAGCGCGCCATGGCTCTTTCTCCTGTTCTTTTGACACCTTGGTTGGGTTCCATCTTACCTTTTCTTTCACAAATTGCATAGATGTAGCACTAGCCAATGATTCTCCTATCTCACAGATTATCTAGAAAAAGAATTAACAATTAATAAATAGGAAGACAAGTGTTTTAGGTCAACCAAGGCCCACTTCGACCAAGAATAAAAGAATTACCCGTTTTGACTCGTTACACGGCCCACTGATTTTGCAATCTCTAGTAGAAACCAAGTGTGCTAGTTATGGGTTTGTTCTGCAAGACCAATAAGGGCATGTTTGGGATTGCTTATTGAAATTCCTTATTGACTTGTTAACTTTTACAAGTTAAAAAGGTGTTAGGCAAAGTGACTTTTGCCCCTCATGATGACTTTTTAAAGGTGTTAAAAAGGAGTTTTTTAGAAGTTAGGGGATTGTGACTTTTGCAAACTCTTTATAACTTTTTGCAAAAGTCAATAAGGAGGTTTGAAAAGGACTCCCAAACACCCCCCAAGTATTTGGTGACTACAACATTTGACACCTGATAAATAAAAATAAAGAGTAAAGTATACGCATAGTCCCTGTGGTTTTCCAAAATTTTGGATTTGGTCCTTAGCTTTCCAAAAGTACATGGATGGTCCCTGCGGTTTGCACTTTGTAACGCATTTAGTCCCTAACCATCAAATCTAGGGGCCATCCATGTACTTTTAGCAAGAGTTGGGGACTAAATGTGTTACAAAGTAGAAACCACCGGAACCATCCGCGTACTTTTGGAAATCTAGGGTCGAAATCCAAAATTTTGAAAAACCACAGGGACTATCCCGTGTACTTTACTAAAAAAATAAATATATACAGCACTATCAATCTTGTTCCTGTGTAAGCTTTAACAGACAAGAGCTGGTTTTGTGCCACCATAAATTCAATATTGCAGCTGCATTAACTTACTGTCAGGCAGTACTTGCGCCAGACAGCTCGGCCAGCTGCTAATAGAATACAACGATCTTAATTCTAAAACAAGTTCATGCATTATGTTATGTCTACCTGACTACCTTATAGTTGGCAATTTCAATCCATCAATTACAAATGTGCTGATTTGGTTCGTGTTTTATAAGCACCTTTTGCATTATTTTCCACACAGATAAACAGAAAGAGTAGGTACCTCAAAGTCACCCACACGATGCTGACCACTTTGTCCAATGAGAATAAACGAAGCTGTCTTCAGGGCACGCACCAACTGAAGAGCACAAGACAGAGGTTCATGATGAATCTGCATTGATGAGGGTGCCTTTACATGTCTGCTGACCAAGGCTTGTATCATATCAGTTTCTGGACCGATTTGGATGCCATAAATATTTTCATCGGGTGATTTTTTTCTTTCCAGCTTAAGCTTTGAGGAGTCTACAAAGAATGGAAGAATTAACGAAGGCATGGTTGATGTGTCTTCTTCTGCTAATGATGACAATACTTCATTGACGGCACATGATAATACTGGAGGTTCATACTTTTGCAAAACCAGGATGGATACCTGATGATTGATGAAAGGTAGATATCTTAAAATGTTGTCGTCCACATGAAATGTTGCATAACGCCTAAAATGATATAGAATCCTAAGTAGTCATATGGGCAAGGTGCACTCAAGGCGCAAAGGGACCGGCTATCGCCTAGGGTTGGCCTATTTAGCCATGTCTGTGTTTTTGGAAATGAAATGGCTATTTTGTTTAGGGATGTAAATGACCCGAGCCAAGCTCCCGACTCATTATATTTACAAGAACTCGAGCTTGGCTCAATTTGAGCTCTATTTCTAAAGCCCGGACTCGTCTCGTTTATTATTTCGTGAATATATAATTATTTATTTATATACATTTAATTTTTTTTATATATGGTTAAAATTGTATGTATAATAATATTTATCAATCATTTATATAAAATAAAAACAAAAAACAAAATAAATATAAGAGTTAATTGCCAAAATCGTCCCTGAGGTTTGGGCAGGTTTGCCATTTTCGTCCAAAATGACACTTTTGTACCAAATTGCCCCCAACGTTTGTAACTTTTTGCCATTTTCATCCAAACCACTAACTTAGTTTATTTTGTCTGTTAAGTTGAGGATATTTGGATGAAACTGGCAAATATAAAACCACAGGGACGATTTTGGCAATTTACTCAAACTCTTTTAAATTTCTTTTATTTAATTAATTTTGTTACATATATAATAAAAAAGAATATACATGCAATTTTTATATGAAAAAAATAATAGCTATGTCACATGATTTTTATAAATTTTCATCCAACCACTAACTAAGTTAATTTTTCTATTAAGGCGAATGATGTTTATAAACTAAGACAGAAATTAATTTCTAATTTTTTATATAGATCAGTTTTATAAAAATAAGATCTACTTAAACCTCTAAATTTTATAAAACTAAAATGCTGGTGATCTTATTGAAAAAGGTCAAATAAAAAAATCTTATCATATGTACTAAGTTTGTAATTCATCTTCTACTCTTTTAAATCCGCTCCTAAGGAAAATCAGAAGCCAGTGCCTTCCCCCCCCCCCCCCCCCCCCCCCAATCAAACAAGGTATCGTTACCAAACCTTAAAATTACCCACAAAATTGTAATTATAATGCTATGAACCAAAAGTTTCTTTACTCAAGCCACTCAGAATAAGTATTATTTAGTTACCCTCATAATCTTAATTAAATAAATATTTTATTTCAACCAACATATTTCGTAGGTGCTCAACACATTTAAAAAAATATGTAACGTTTTACAATTTTTTTCTATCTCTACAACTGATAAATACTAAAAGTTGTAATCGATTGTTATGTGTTGCACACCAATGACGTTTTCTCTTTATAAAACTGATTTATATAAAGAAACTATAAATTAATTTCTGTCTTAATTTATAAAATTTAAAACATCCTTCACTTTAACAGAAAAAATAAACTGAGTTAGTGATTTGGATGAAAATTTATAAAAATTATGTGACAAAACTATTAATTTTTTTTCTTCTAAAAACTCCATGTATATTCTTTTTATTATATATGTAACAAAAATAATAAATAAAAGAAATTAAAAAGGGTTTGAGTAAATTGCCAAAATCGTCCTTGTGGTTTTATATTTTCCAGTTTCATCCAAATATCCTCAATTTAACAGAAAAAATAAACTAAGTTAGTGGTTTGGATGAAAATGACAAAAAGTTACAAACGTTGGGGGCAATTTGGTACAAAAGTGTCATTTTGGACGAAAATGACAAACGTGCCCAAACCTCAGGGACGATTTTGGCAATTAACTCTAAATATAATTATAACTACCTATATAAATAATAGGATCATTTAGGCTCGTAAACCTAATCATGCTTGGTATGTGAATCCCGACCTCAGGTTGGTTTATTAAATAAGCTTTACTTTAGGCTCATTTAAGCTTGGCTCGTTTTCCGCTTTTAGCAAGCCAGTGTCAAGTAGCTCACGTGCGCTCGGCTCGTTTACACCCCTACTTTAGTTTTCAGGTCCATATATCCCATAACAGAACACTCATAGTTATAATTCCTAAACGGATTTAAATCACAAACGACTCATAACAACAACCTAACTACTACTAGCTCAACATTCATCTCCAATATCTCAAATCCAATTGTTAACCACAATTTATTTATTAAAACTTCTATACATAACCGTATCAACATCATTCAGTTGCAATTCTAGCCCTAAATAAACAAAAACCAAATAAAATCACAAAAAAAAAACAAAACAATAACAAACTTCATCCTCCAAACTAGATTCAGTTAACTTCAATTCCACACACATGACATAAAGATAACAGCTACACTTAATTTAAACAAACAAATATAATTAACTATTAACAACTAACTCTTAATCAGCAGAAACACCTACTTGTTTAACTCCACTGGCATCGACAAAGTGAGTAACATTTCCGGATGCTCTGGTATCCGTGATTCCGTACCGATCCAGTGGCAGATCGAACGACTCTACTCTGTAAAATGAAGGACAAAAGATAATAGATGAGTTAAGTGGATTGAAATAGTAAATATGTAGAAAGAAAAGGTGTAGAAAGAAAACTAACGATGTTTTGAAGGGAGAGCTAGGGTTTGGTTGAAGACCGGTGACAATGGCGGTGGCGAAACCGCCGTCGATGTCGTCGGAGATGAATATTAGCTTCGCAGCTGTCTTCATTTCTTGCTTGATACGTAAGGGTTTGAGCCGATGAACGGTTTAGAGCCCGATATGATTGCCAAAAAAACGGTTTGGGCCCAACTAAAAACGACTAGGTTCGAGATTTTTTGTGTTTGAGAACCGGTTTCAACCTGAACCGATTTGGGCATTCTCCAAAAAAACCCGGTTTTAACGTTTCAAACTAGTTTTGAACCGATCTGAATCAATTTGAGTGGGTTGGATTTTTCAACTCTAAAATTGGTTTACAACCCAAACCATTTTGAGCCCAAGTAAAAAAACAACCAGACTCAAGGGCAGATGTAGCTTGATACTAGGGGTACTGGGTAGCCCCCGCTACCCCTTAACGCTCCGGTGATAGTGTAAACTTTGGTAAAATTTGACGTTTTTTCGATTTCACTGACGCTGGAGAAAAGAAATTTTTGAAACGTTGCCCCTTGACATTTTTTCTAAATCCGCCACTAACCAGACTAGTTTACAACACAAACTTATTTGGACCCAAATTGGGTTTTAAACACCTCTACTTTCAACTCACCCACTTCCATTTCATACTAAATCAAAACACGATCAATTGAAGATTGTACCTTTACTAATTAAAAAAAAAAACCTCTAAAGAACTATATCATCAACAAGAGGAGGGGTGGACTCCACCTCAAACGCTGACCGACCAAAATCTGTCATCTCTCTTCTACGGGCGCTCTCATGACTCATCTTCCCTCTCCCCCATCTCATTAAGTTGCCCAAATCTTCAATGGGCACCTCACTAGCGACCATCGTGGATGGTCTAATTAATCTTAGATGTGTTAATATTTAGTCATCATCATCATCATCATACTCAGTATATCCCACCAATAGCAAAGCTAAGGTAGGGTCTGAGGAGGGTGAGATGTAGACAGCCTTACCTCTACCCCGTAGGAATAGAGAGGCTGCTTCCAATGAGACCCCCGGCTCGATGTGTTAATATTTAGTAATATCACTAAAATTAGTGATGACAAATGTGGAGCCTGATAGGAAACTTAAAACATTTGGAATGATAATGGGACTGTCAATCGAGTATAGTACCGGGTATGAGATTAATTTAAAAAATTTACGTGAATATAATGGATATGGTATAAGATGATACTAACGGATTACACAAATTCATGTATGATATTGAAACCCGAATATAATAATACGTTATACAATATTAAAAAATATAGTAAGTGGTATGTTGAAGTTGTTAGAATTCTTAAATTATCAAAATTATAGAATTGTAAATATTTTAAGCTTCAAATTGGTTTTAAGGTGAATTTAAGATTGGATTTCGGGTAATGGGCAGCTCAATGGTAACTCATAAACTAGATGAGTATCAAATTCATCTAGATGAGTATCAAATTCAAATATCGGTACTCGACAACAGGGGACGAGGTATGTACACGATTTTATAATTGAGTATGAAACTAGGAATACCAATACTCGTCTCACACCCAACTCATTACCTTAACTAGTATTAAACAAGCTTATGGCTCGAGATCGTTTAAGCTCGCTCAATTCAAACTCTTAGCGAGCCAATCTCAAGTAGCTTTTACGACCCGCTTATCTCGTTTACACCCATAGTTTTAACATGGCATTGTGAAAATTGTTACTATAGTTTAAATATATAAATAAAACACTATAGTTGATATTTCTGATACGTATAATTCCAATATATTTTTCTGAAACCATCTCCAGTTCCGGAGAAAACCCGATTGGAATCGTATCCGAACTTAAGACCTATAACCTCAAACCCAAATCTTCACTCTCCTCCAATTCCAATATATATTGTACCAAAAGTTGTTGGTCAACGAAGTTTACAGATTTTAAAACTTAACAAGTAGTGCATTCTTTCTTGAAATCCTAAACCAGTAATTTAACCACCATAAAAGTGATGGAATTTAACTATTTAAGCATATGCAACTTTTATTAAAGCAGTTACTAGTTGAGATACATAGAGCATTTAACTTGTAACTCCTATTCATGGAAGATGAAGATGTATCACAGGATGCTACATCTCCCTTTACTTCAACTGCTACTTACACACACTTATATTTATAACACCACAACCCACTTAGTGTGTGCTTAAGAGAGACATGAACATATCCAAAGGAAAAGAGAGATGGATTCATTGTTACAAGAGTTCTCAGAAGATCTTACTTGTGGGCGAAGGCGATTTCTCCTTTTCGGCTTGTTTAGCTAGAGCCTTCCGCACAGCTGAAAACATCGTGGCTACTTCATACCTCGATAAAAGTAAGCTTATCTTAATAAGCATTACTAGTTAAGTAGTCATTTATGTCATTAAACATGATTTGAACTGTGATCACATATCATAAAATTTGTTTCATCCCTAATTTTCATCTAAAGATGCTGCACATTGTTATAGATTCGCTACATTATTACCATTGGACAAGCATACCACACCTTGAAGAGTTGGAGAGCTTAGGCTGCTTGCTGTTGTATAAGGTTGATGTCTACAAGATGCACACTCATCCCAAACTCAAGAACATCAAGTTTGACATCATCATCTTCAACTTCCCACATGCCGGTCATTATGATTATTTATGCGAACGTGATCAGGAGTTAATCGAGTAAGATATGTACACTCCATCATAAAGGCTTTTATTTATTCTTTTGAGTGATGTTTGAACTTATTCTTCTGTTTATAAGTGTATATTCAGAAGCAGTTTGGTACTTTATGAAACCCGGCCTCCACAATACTAAGCGATTAGTAATAGCATGTGTTTACAACACTGTTATTTAGACCAATGTATGTTTGACAGGATGCATAAGGACTTGGTAGAAGCTTACTTTAAGAGTGCCAGCAAGATGTTGACTGAAGGGGGTGAGGTGCATTTGAGGCACCGAGAAGACCCTCCATACGACAGTTGGAACGTCGTTTCGCTGGCTGGTAAAGCTGGTCTTAGTTTGAAAGAGAGTGGTTTTTAATAAAAGTGATTATTCGGGTTATCACAATAAAAGGGGGGGGGGGGGGGGGGTATTAACACCAACAAGACTTTTCCTATCATATGTGCTTATACTTATAAGTTTGCACCTTATGTACCGGAGATTGTTGATCGCCATTGTTATGATCGTTCTAATGAAGTCCATGATGAAAAAGTTCAAGTAGTATGTGGGAATGATATTGTTTATGACCATGTTAATGTATCAAAGATAAAGGAGGAAGATAATGTTACTACTAACAAATTGCAAAAAGATGTAGCGGTTGATCTTCTTGAGACAGATGAAGCCAATGATGATCTTTTTGTTCAAAAGAAAGGTCTTCATTTCCTAGAGATGGTTGGTGATGATTTGTTGAAGAAAGATGATCAAGTTCATGGTGATCTTGAGTTACTAAAGGTTATTGATCATGGTGATCATTTAGAAAAAGATAAAGTTAATGTTGATTTTGATTTGCCAAGGGTGGTTGATGATTATCACATGAATAACACAATTCAAAAGTTTGATAAGATGCATTTGAAGAACGATGACGACGATCATGATTTTCCAGAAAAAGGTGAACTTTATGTCCTAGAGATGAAACAAGATCTTCATCCGCAGCATAGTGAAACAGATGAAGTTCACGACGATGATCCAAAATTACCGAAGAAAGATGATGAAGTTCATGTGGACAGTAAACCGGAGCTGAGTGGGTCAGCCAGACTCAAAACAGAACATGTGGCGCGGTCTGGCAACATTTGCAACTTCTGCTTGCCAGCAGAGTGGTTGTTGACCTGGTTTGAGTCATGAAGGAGTGTATTGTAATTTCTCTTCAAAGATTTGCGGTTTTTTTTTTTCGCTGATGCAATTTTACCACTGCTGCGTTTTTCTTGCTGAACAAAACAGTTGCTGCCGCTGCTGCTACTTGATGTCAAGAACATACACCTGTCGATCCATTTAAACAAGTGGTCGAACCCAACATAGATAAAATAAAAGTTTTCTTCTATTTTCCACCTACACATTGATCCGCTCCCTTTTGAGTCATGACTGAAAACATAAATTTGTTTTTCCCCTTAAGAGATATAGTTTCATAAATCAAAAGACCGGTAGCAGTTTGTCTATTTTTTTATGCATGTCGTATGAATTTCGCTAAAAGAAAGTTGCACCATTTTCTCAAAATCTATTGATAGAGGCAACCATGTTAGTAATTCTAAGAACCTTCCTCCAAGGAAGTAAACCAGTTTGAACTACGAGATATCTCCTCACCACAAGACCAAACAACATCCTTGAGTTTGTGAAGAGTAGTATAAATAAAACAACGTTTATTCTTTATCTCTATATTTTGAGGCATCTTTGTTGGTCAAAAGCCCAATGTTGGAAAGAGTCTTGAAGCTTGATAAAAGGATCGTTTACACATACATAGATCATAGTTTGATTTCTCCAAATTCAATTCCAACTTCCCAACACATAGTAGTATCGCACTTCCGCCCGGGTCCCTAGTTGTTCATAATTTTATATTGTTCACTTATAATTTTAGGATTTATGTGCAACTGTTTCGAAGATGAAACTATATTCGAAACACGTTCTTATTAGCAATTTGTTTAAAAGAAAACACTCAGAAGAAGATGGGGATTTTGGTATAACTCTAAGTCCAAATATTACGAATAATGACATGCAAAAGAAAAAAAAATTGTTTACATTGTATGAAAATACGAAAAAATTGAACGTTACCCCTGAAATTTTAGTCTACATCCGCCACTGTTCAATGCCTACACATTTCCACACGGTTACGTCTCCCCAACACCCATTCACCCAACCAAAAACCCCATTCACCCAACTAAAATTTCATCAATGCCTAAAATTTCATCTTGTCGTTCATCCGGTAAAATTTCACCATGTGTGCACGTTCATCTTGTCGATTGTGAACTTCAGACGTGCTGCAGGTGCGAACATTTTGATTGAATCTATCCTGGGGACCCGATTAAAGCCTTTAACAATCACACTTTGAAATGATTTGCATTTTTGTCGAAGCTTTTCAATCTCTTTCAACAGACAATTCTGTTCTCTTTCCATTTTCTCTCCATCAAAGGCAACAATTTCTTCTGTCGCCTATTTTGAGCAAGGACGCTCCACTATCAACAATCTTACGACTATCAATAGTTCCTCCTGGAACATTCTGCACACTCACTTAGAGATTAGTTGGAGAGTGGGACCCAAGCCTTTGTGGACTTGGGTCGTCCTTGATCATCAAGGAAAGTGATCTCAATCACTTGATGATTAGGAAAAAGAACCTGTGGTGCTCCCCCTGATTGAATTACCTGCTTTTGCTTCCAAGCTGTTTGTCCTTTACCAGTATTTGAATTTATTGTTTTAGCATTTACTGGTTTTACAGTTTTAGGTTTTGCTTGTACATGTTTTTCTTCTTTGACCTCTGATTTTAAGGCCTTTTCAATTACCTTTTGATTCTTTTGCTTTAACTTCTTTTCCCTTTCTTTCAAGACACGTGGGTCTTGTTTCGGGGAAACTGATCGTTTTTGGTAATCGATTTCTTGGGGAGCACTCGTTTTTGACTTCAGCTTTTGCACGTGTGGGCAATATCTTACAATATGCCCAACTGTCCCACATTCAAAACATGTTCTCCGCTCTACAAACTTCGGAGAACCATGTTGATGACCAGACGGAGAACCAGACAATGAACCTTGTGATCTAGACGTGCTTGGACCTAAATCACATCCGTTGGTGTGTTGGGTGTAATTATTCTGATCATTTCGTTTTAAAATTCTAACTTGTTTTACAAAATCAATGTTAGATTTATCCTGAAATGTTTCAAGTTTGTCTGAACCCGTGGATCCAACAAAGTTCATTTTCGGTTCTCGTTTCTTAACAGAAGCTCTTTTGTTTTGCACCTTTTGCTGCTGAACTTTAGGTGCTTGAACATTCTTGTTCTGAGCCTTCTTTCCCTGTACCTTACCTTTTCCAGAATTGACTTGTTGTTTTCGCTCAATTGGTAGTTTTTGGTTTCCGTATTGTTTTCTAATTTGTTCACACGGAATTGGACCACATTGAGTGACTGTAACTTTGCCACTTTTGTTCCCCAAAAACTTATCAGTGCATCCTTCAAAAATTTGCTCAATTAAATCTTGATTTACATTTTTAATTGGAAAATCTTTGTTAGAGTAGATTTTGCTATCTCCTTTGAGCGTGTACAACAAGTTATTCCCTTCAAGGCTAGATACAATGGACTCCATTGCTTTTGACATTTCAGTCTTACTCGGTTTCACTTGTGGATCACACAAGATGTGATTCTCGATAGGAATGTCTGTTGTAACCGAGTTAGACTGTTGTTTCACAATTTCTTCAGATTCCTCGTCCGAAGAATCAGCATCCTCAGATTCATCGTCCGAAGAATCAGCATCCTCAACAATGGGAGGACTCTGTTCCTTAACACACGATGAATCTGTCACATTCTCAGATTCTGATTGACCCGAGGATGATGTACCAGTTGTGAACCCGAGGCCTGCTGCAAAGTCATCTAGACCAAGTGGCACAGTAGGTTCAAAACGGGGCATATCCTCGTCATCAGGCAATTTGGAGTAATTGTGATTCATTGGGGGAGGACATGATTTGAATCCCATACATTTTTTATCCCCCTTTTTCTTTTGAACATCAATGATGTGATCCAATACATAGCGGGAATTGGAATAGCTTTCCAGTTTCTGCTTAATTGTCTCACATTCACATCGAGCTGTTGCTAACTCTACCATTTGCTTTTCAATTGTGTCAATTAGATTATTGTTAGCATGTTGTTTTCTCAAAACAGCCTTTTGTAATTCAGAAACATCATGTTTTAATGACGCAATTGTTGCTTTAAACTCCTTTTCATTTCTGGTTAAAAACAAGTTAGCTTCGGTTGCTTTAGAAAGATCTACAATCAATTCTTGATTGTGTTTGTGTGTGATTTCAAACTGACTTTCTTTTTCAGCATATTTAACCTTTAAACTATCACAATTTTCACAACTAACTACAGTGGGTTCATCGACACATACCTGACTTGAGGAACTGTCGACATTAGCCATAAAGGCTGAATGGAGAGAAGACGAAGAGTAAGCAGCTTGATCCACCAAAATAGATCTTCTTTCAGTTCCTGCTGCAGCTTCTTCCAAAGGCTCATCAATGTCTGCATCGACTGACGCACTTGATGTCTCATCCACATGATCATTCCCTGAAGTGGAGGATTCTTCATCTGAGCTTCCACTATAACCAGAACTGTCTTCATCTTCAGAAGATCCATCACCATTGGTGGAAGATTCTCCACCACTGGCGTGCTTTAAATCCTTTACGACTTCAGCAAAACATGCTGTTCCATTTGGAGCATCATTTCCCAACTGAAGCGACCAATCACAACCTTCATCTACTTGAACCACAAGTGCCTGGTTGGCATTTGATGGCCCTGCCTGGCTTTGGTTGTTGACAAGTATCAACGTACGAACATTGTTCCTGTTCTGGTTCTGCTGGTTGCCTTGATTTCTGAAGGGATTTTGGTTTCCATGCTGAGCTGGTCTTGTGCATTCCCTTTTGAAATGACCCCGTTCACCACAGTTAAAGCACGTTACAACTTGCTTGTCGAACCCATACTTGGTGTCTTTCTTGCTTTCCAAGTTGGTTCTCCCCGCCCTTTCCATAAACTCCTTTGCTCTTCGAATTGCACTAGCAAGAGCCCATTTGATATCCATCATTTCAAACTCTTCTCTATCCACTTGCTGATAATCTTCATTGGTTAGATTGATATTCCCAATCTGACCTGCGATCAATCCACAATAAGCACTAACCAAGGTGTTCAACATCTCCATATGCTCCTTGGCTATTTCGACACTGACTTTGGAAAAGTTGGAAGTGTCTAATCTGACTGTGTTCGGATTGGAACTGGCTTGAAAGTTTGAAGAGTTTCCATAAAATCCTTGCTGTTGCGGTTGTTGCTTCTGAGCTCTGCTTGGATCTAAGAAAGGCGGTGGTGTGAATTGCTGAGCTGTCGGTTGCACATACTGTTGTTGAGAAGAAGAATTTGGTCTTGAATACATTGAGTATGCTGAAGGATCAAACTGATCTGTTGTTGATGGTCCGGTGTTTGAGATGAAAGCTGTTTGAAGCTTCGCGTGTTGAGAAGCTGGTTTTTCTCCACTGATACCTCCTGCAATCCCAAAGTACATCTCTGGATTTTGAGGAGTTAGTGTTCTTTTTGCCTTAAGCTTTTCTTCTACATCTTTGTTCTCCAATTTTTGAATTAACTCATACACAGTGATTGTGTCTAGAACACCATTTTCTTTGAGAATTTCAAGATAACTGCTCCACTTTGCTGGTAAGCTATCAGCAAATCTCTTCACTATTTCTTGTGGAGTGGCAGTGACTCTAAAAGCAAACATCTCGCTCAACAAGTGATGGAACCTTGTAGATAACTCTGCCAAAGTCTCATTCTCCATACACGTGAATCCTTCAAACTCTTTCTTCAGTAATTCTTGCTTGATCTTTCTAGATTGAGCATTTCCTTCACATCGTAACGTGAGCATATCCCACAAGCTTTTAGTAGTCGTGCAGTAAACGAACTGGTGGTAAATGTCTCTGTGAAGAGCTTGTGTGAGAATCATGAATGCTTTCTTTTCTAACTCAAATTTCCTTTTATCATCATCAGACAGAGTGCTGTAAGTTTCTGGATTTGATCCTGCAACTTCCAACTCGTTTTCAAATGGAGTGAAGAAACACATCCATAGATCTTGACCTTGCCCCTGAACATAAGTTCTCAGCCTTTCTTTCCACCATCCCCAATCATTGATGTGATTTAGCTTTGGCGGTTTTGTGCTTGTACCAGTTTCACTGTCGTTCTGCATCATTGCTTGAATGCTGCTGCTTTGATTTGTGACCAATGCCCATTGATTTGCAGTTATCATTGCAGCTTGAGGTGGGGCAATAGCTCGCATCCATGCAGTTTTGTCGAAATCTGAAGCAGGTTGCGTAGCTGATGATTGTGGAGTCAAAGTCCACGCGGTTGGATCCCACTGACTGTGCGTAGCTGATGATTGTGGAGTCGAAGTTATTTGAGTCTACGCGGTTGGATCCCACTGACCGTTTGTTCCCATTTTATAAAAATTAATATATTAAGTGAAAATTGATTTAAAATTTGAAAAACAAGTTTTCCCCTTTTTAAAAATTTAATTTTCACAAACTATGTTAATATCTCGAAAGAAAACAACCAGTCGAAAGATCCTTGATCGAAAGACCTGAAAAACACAACTTGTTAAACATAAACAGACTAAGGATCGAAAGATCAACACTTGTTCGAAGGATCAACAGTGTTCGAAAGATCACTGTTGAATTTCGAACAATGATTTCGAAAGATTCTCCAAACGAAGGATCCTTATCTTTCGAAAAAGAACTGTAGACCGAAAGATGTATGCTTCGAAAAGATTCCTTGGATCGAAAGATAAGTCACAGACTTCGAAGGATGTTCGAAGGATGATTATCTATCGAACCTCCCTTGATCGAAAGATGATCTTTCGACTTCGAAGGATATCCTTCGATCTGCTCTGACACAGTTGACAAATGTGACAGGTTGGTGAAAAGGTGATGGGTTGGTAGAAACTTTCGGCAGAAGGCAGAAGGTATGGTCAGACCATGCCTTTTACCAAAACAGATTTGGGTTGATTATTTTAATCAGTTATCCCTTCCCAATACACAAACAACTTTCAAAAATAATTAAACAAGATCAAAAGATGTAAAAACTTTGAAGAACACTTGAAGCTTTGTCGAAGATATGATGAACACAACCCTGAATTTTCTGGTAAACAAACAACTTTCCAAAACCCGTTTTTGCCCGTAACTTCACTAAAAACCAAGGTTTAACATGTGAAAATGAAAAATAAAATGGTTTTTATAGGAACTAACAGCAAAAACACCAGAATTTTCGAAGTTTAAGGCTGATTTTTCAGAAAAATATGAACTTCAAAAATCCGAAACACACTCTAAAACACTCGGTTTTAACAAGGAGAAGAGCCAAGGCTCTGATACCACTTGTAGGTCCGGCTAGGGGAGGATCTAGTCGCCTAATCCTTGTGTACAAACCAACTCGGTTGTGCGGAATCCAACCGAGAAAGGCAAACCGAGAAAGAACACGCAAATGCACGACACACAAGACTCAACGATTAACACCTCTGTATTAATACGTATGAAAAGATCAGTTACAAGCTCAATGTTTACAAATGTATTTTGCAAACCCTCTAAGTTCTCTCGTGTGTGTGTGTGTTCTGCTCTTGTGTCTGTCTTTCTCTCCTGTCTTCTCTCTAGAAATGAAGTGAACACAACACATGGGTATATATACCCGACACAGCAGGTCTGGTCGAAGGATCAGATAGACTGATCGAAAGATCATCTATCGACCTGAAACACATCGAAGGATCCACATATACCTCGAAGGATGATATCCTTCGAGGTCCATCTATATCCATCGAAGGTTTATCCTTCGAGATCATCGAAGGATCTAAGCTATCCTTCGATTCCTCATCCTTCGACACACACATCAAGCAAACAATGTGCTAACTGTTTGGCCAAGTCAAACCGGAGGATGGTTGACTGGGTCAAACTTACATCGTACGCACATAACAACAAACCTAAGACGTAACTCAGACTAACACAAGACATCGTTTTGTATCATGACAAAATACAGACAAAGTACAGACACAAGTGCACCAACAATTTTCACCCGTATTAGTTTGAAAAACTCAACTACTCTAGCTGCTTATATTTTTAAATATAGTTTTTGATACGACTTACGATTATTCCATGAAATCCAAATGAATTCAACATTTAGTAACAGCTCTTTGACTGCTATTATTTTATTAATAGGTGCAGGTTTAGAATTCTAGAACAGATCCAAAATCCATGCTAGATATGATTGTTTTTCTTTAAGCTATTAAACTAAACGAACTTTCAATTGTTTACGTATATAAAATTATGTTGATTAGCTTCATAGAATACATATCTGCATTAAACTACTATGAAACCAAGAGTAATGACTAATGAGTATTATAGGGTTGTTAAAGGGCTTGATAACACCCCTAACCAGCGAGCATTATAAGGACATGAAGAGAGATGAATATTTCTATTATAATGCCAAATAAGGGCCAATGAGGTAGTGGTTGGGGAAAGACTTGGTGTTCCTTGTTACCCAGGTTCGACTCCCACTCTCCCATTATTTTCTACGGCATCCAGGTGAAGCGCGAATACGGGTGGCGCCGGTTCGTGTTGGATGGGAGGCGAGGTTTTACCGATTATTCCACTGTCGTGCCTTCGGGCGGATGGAGCTCGGGTTTCCGCGCATCTGGGAGAGCTAAGGGGCTAGCAGCGGTCGAGTAGTCGACCTTGGCCACAACGCCCGGTCTCATGGTGGTTGGCACGTCGTTTCTTGTCGTTCAAAAAATATGCCAAATAAGGAGAAAAATAGTGGAAAGTAATGATAGAAAGGGACATTACCATCAGCAGCAATGCGGTGGGGGATTCGTTAGTTATATATCATATTAGATGAAAGACAAATGTTTCTTACATGACCGTGAGCCTGTGTAAAACATAGAAAAGAATAACTAAGTCGATCTTTGATTCACGCGTTGTGATGGACCTATCAATCGGGGGAAAATAGACGCGCTGCGAAGGACATGTTAAACGGGAAAAAATAGATGAAAAAACGTTGTAACGACACGCACTTTGCATGCGCTTTAACTCGGAAAATTTAAAACGAAACGTTAAACGAAAAACTTGCAAAAGGTTAAAAGTATAAGGGACCGAAGTTAAAAGTAAAAAAATGTTGAGGTTAAATTGCAGAAGATGAAAAACTTTGGATTAAAAGTAAAAAAAATTCAAATGGGTTAAATTACAAAAGATGAAAGCTTTTGAACTAGAAGTGAAAAATCAAATTAATCAAAGGGGTTAAACTATCAAAGATAAATTGAAACTTTAGGTTAAAAAGAAAAAAATCCAATTTTATTTTTGAAAAACTCCCAAAGCCAAGTGTACAAAAATCTAAGCACAAATATGTTGCTTATTTATAGTTTTTAATAGCTATGAATTTGTAACCGACCACAAAACATGATATTTTACTAGGCTGGTCGGTCGGACGAACAACCAAAGTACCAAACCGACCATAGGGTTTGATTAACACTCCTCTTAAGGGTCGTGCCACGTTGACAGTGAGCCTTTAATTTAATCATGATTTTTACAAGGTTACGTAGACAGTTAACCTTTAGTTAAATTATTATTTTTACATGGATGTAATGATTTTAACTAAAAATTAAATAAAAGAAAAAATGACGAATGTGTGATTGGTTGGGTTCATCGTTGCAAAAGTCTCTAAGCGCTCTCTAGTCGGTCGACCGGGGAATTAAGAGTATTTGGCCTAGGTGGAGAGTACTTGAGCATGTTAAATTATACAGAAATTAGTTTTCTGAAATTAAATATACGTCAAATAACATAAATTTACTAATATTTATAACAAGATACGTGAAAATGATATTCATTCTTTGATATAATAGGTGACGACGAGGGTCCCCGCTTGGGCTCCTCGTCCGGGCTCATCGCCCTAGATTGGTGGCTGGGCTCGAGCCCATTTGTGTCTTTCTCGGTATGTCTAGTTGGTTTGAGTGGGCCACGTCCTGATAAGCCCACTCTTGGATCGGCCCATTAGGGCTATGGCCCAACTATCTCACTACATTAAGAGAACTTCCTTCCCCAACAAGGGACAGAGATGATATTTTTCCCCACAAAAAAGGTTACTACTCACTCCACTTCTCTAAGATTACTCCTGTCCCTCTACTCTCTCTCTCTAAATTATACTTGCACTTATAACATCTTTACCATACAAGATACTGACTTGAGCGTCGGAGTGCCCACGGGGTGAACCCCCTCGGGCCCTCTAACTAGAGTTTCATGTGGATGCAGCCTGAGACCCGACACTCCGCAAGAGGAACTGCCACCGCGACAGCGAGATGACGAGCCTGAACCGGAGCTCACCGAATCTAAGGTTAGTACCGCCAAACCCTTCGAACGCCATCAGGGATTTGGGGATTCGACATTGGCGCCATCCGTGGGACCGAGCACAAGCGTGTCTCGGTCCTTCTTACAAACGGCTGGATCTGTCCTCTCCGCGATGTTCAGATCTGCACTTTTAGCTCCGGTTAACAGGTTCAGCACCTCTATCTTGTAAACTGTTCTATGCAAATAATTTGTGGGCTATTTAGAATTTTACTTACATTACAAGATCTTGAAAAGTTATCAGGTTTATACCCAAAGAAAAGATAACTACAGAATACAATTTTTTAAGACATCAAAGAAAAGATAACTGTAACAAACTTTGGTTTTGATATAATCACTTGCTTGATAAAATATGTTCACTCCATATAACCACAGTTGGTGCAAGCACACACTTTGCCGTACTTTCTTAAGACAATACAAGTGTGTACTCAACAAAAGGATATGCCCAATTAGCAAAAGAAACATAAATGTAAGTCTTTCACGTGCTTAGAGATGGTGTCTTGTGCTTTACAAGGTTGAAAAGTCAAAATGCATATAAAAAGTGGCAATAACCCATCTCTTTGTCTGGTGCATTAGACATACGGTACATGGAGTAGTGCATAAGTTACAAACAATCGGTACCCATCAAAAAGTGTGCTAACACACCTAGAAATAGAACTACGGACCTTTATTTTTGAAAGAAACGTAATGAGTTTCTCTCCAAAATATTACATTTTTACGGATAAAAAACCATGGATATGCGGTGCAAAGTTTGCTGATCAAAAATAAAAACATTTCAATATCATGCTGAAAATGTGTTTGGTTATCTTTGGGGTAATAGTGTGTTATGACCAACGTAATAAATGAAAGAGACTTTCTCTCTCACATAAGCTTTTGTCATAGACTAGTGGAAATGCCCGCGCGTTGCGGCGGGTGTCCACGACTGATATCAGTTTCAATTACAGTGTCTATTACGGACCACCACCCATTCCGGGTTTCTAACCTTTTATTCTGTTAAACGAAAAAGTTTAACCCTAACTATTCCAAAAAGAAATGTAGCACCAAGTAATATTGTAGAGGCAAATTGTGCATCAAAACCCCAACAGAAGAATTAATAAGTCAACTCATAAACATAAAAAAATGTTCATAACAAAGATTTGAATCAAAATTTAGGTCATTATGAGATAACTCTCCTTGAAAGATCCAACATTTGTTATTGTATTTGTGTGGAGCTTCACCAAGAACTTAAGCATCCCAACCTTTTTTCACGAGTTCCCAATGATTCTGTAGAAAGGAACATGTCAAGTGTCACTAATGTAACACACACATTTTAAACAGAATCCTACCGCCTAGCAGGAGTGTTGGATTATTAAAGATATTAAAAATCTAATTAGGGTCATTTGGTGGTGGTGTATGAAGCTAATCATCCATTATTTTTTTAACGACAACGATTAAATTTATTCAATCAGAAACCCATCGTGGAGTTGGGAGCTTACAAGGAAAGACCAAACAAAACCAAACATACATTGTACCAGCCTTTACACTCCACGTGAGAAATAAACATGATCACTTGCATTCCATTACCATGTGTGGTTGGTATTTGGGAATGGAAAGGGTCATTCATGTATGTTGCTTGATATCTAATTGCAAAAAAGGACTGAAAGACAACCAGACATTACCTCATAACGATCCATGCCATGGTGACATACATGTGCCCCCAACCAGAAGCCACCTGTGCATCAATGCCTTGGCTTCGTAGATCAAGTTCTGATTCAAGAATTTCAGCAAAACCAACACCTGAGCTATTCAAACATCAGTCCATCACTAACCACTAAGCATGTGAACACGAATCCGTTTGGCACCATGCTAGCTAGCTCTTTTGAGCAACAACTATAGCCCAGATAAACAAAATTATCACCAAATGGAGGAAATCAAGTAAAATATTGATTGAATAATTACATTTAAGGGTCTAAGTGAGCCGAGCTACTCAACATCAGATCCTTAGCTAACTAACAACTCTGTTGGGAATATTCTTGATCGGGTCGGATACGGGTCAAGTCGGCAACGGGTTACGGTTTTAGAACTGGTCATAGATTGACCTAATTTATTGGAAACAAAGTAGAAAATGGACATTGGGGTTCACGGTATATAATTATTTATATATAAAAAGAGTCATTACAGATGGACATAGACTTTGGCTAGTTTTATGTAGTTGGCTTATATAAAATATATAATTATTTACATATAAAATGAGACATTACAGATGAACATAGACTTTGGCTAGTTTTCAGTAGTTTGCAGGTCAGAAGACAATTTTTTTTTTCATCTTACTATTGCCATTGCCATTTGGGGAAAATCCCTAGAAAGGTTAACAATGAAAACAAAAGGCATACCAGTGATGAAGCACCCGTTTGTAATAAAATTAATAGTGAAACCAATTTACATTTAGCCAACATTGCCATTACGAGTCTGTGGATGTTTTATTGAGCGCTGGTTCTTCTGTTGTTCAGAAAGCAAAGAGCTTTTGTTAGATTGCCTTAACGGAAAAAAAAGTTGTCTATATTATAAATTGACATGTATAAGAATGTTCCTATTTCGTGTGTATGTATGTTTAATCCTACACAAATATAAAATACCTAGCATAGTAAAGCTGGCAATTCATCAGTCAACAAAATAGCGCTATACTTTATGTCCAGCTTCAACAATTGGGTGAGCTTCCACACTCATCCCACAATTCCTTTCCTGCCATCATTTCAGAAATAAAACCAACTTATATTGCACTATCTATAGAACCAATTACAATTATGACAAACAGAGGCCAAGGGGTGTATCAAATGAGTAAGAAATTGATCAGAAATGGTCCAGCTCAAAATAGGTGACTATTAATTTAAAAGATGAATGTTGGGTAACCTGAATGCACAAAAATAAATGAAATCAAGCTTGTAAATCATGATCTAAATAATTCCAACATGCAATACACGATTACCTGAAAGCAAATAAAGATAAACCTCTATAGACGATCAAATTCATATATGAATCGAAAATATTTGATTGATTGGATCAGGATTTTATTAAGTTACCTGAGATATAGAGATGCTAATCTTTGATACGCCTGAAGGTGAAGCCCATTAACTCTGATCATTCTTCACTCCTATCTCACCTGTAAATTTCATTTTCAACAATAAAAATCCTCAATTTCTTCATTCAAACACCATGTACACACCAAATACAAACACCAACATCATATTCTCACAATAAAACAACTGAATTTTACTCACATAACATCAAACCTATTCACAAATTCCTCAAAACACATTAATTTTACCAAAATATGAACAGAGCAAGAACCCTAGAGTTGTTAGTTCTTCCCTGCTACACAATCATCACACTCAGTTATAAAGGACAACTGGGATGGAAACACAGGGGGGTAGATGCGACTTATTGAAGGCGAGAAGATTGAGGGGAAGCAACTTTGCAATATTAATCGCCTCCTTCAATTACTGGGCATAATTGCTCCTTCAATCTAGAGGAAAGATGAAAGGTCATGAATTATATGTACGGCTTAAACTGATTCTCCATTCAAATGGTGGTAACTCCTCATCAATTTCACAATGTCGACGTTAATTTGAACCGATAAATGTTTGATTTCATTATTCCATGTGCCACAGAAGAAGCTTAAGAAATCATTAAAACCTAATTAATCAATTAAGTTAGACTCTTATGTCACATTAACATTATAGGTTACAAGGTGTCAAAATCCCTAAAATACCCCTAAAGTGTCTTAAAATTTTGGACAATTGGCAAGTTTAACCCCTCTAAAATAGCTTGGCTATCTTGTACATGTTGCTTGAAGATATGTACATAATGTAAAATTACCATAAGGGTAGAAAACCCACTTTACTTAATAAGGTAGTATAGATTATGACATGTGACTTTTCACAAAAAGTTACTATCAGCATACATATTGTACTCTCTCTTTGACACATTAAAGACAAGTAAAAAAGAGAAGGGTAAAAGAACAGAAATATTGTTTAAACATAACTTTCTAGTTAGGGATATGGTTGAGTATTTACATGTATCTCAAAAGTACAAGCACATGCCAACACCTCTAAACATTCAACATAATAAGATATACTGATACGTATACATACCCATGTTTTGAGGAAAATGAGAATAGGAACTTTTCACAACCTTCACACTTTTGCAAGTAATACTTGAATTTTTATTTATATAAAAAAAAGAGAAAAAAGGAAAAGGTACAAACCATATTGCACATGGCACAACCCTTTTTGTGGAAAAGACACCCTTTTGACATGATGTGACCTTTTTTTTTCTTGGAAGCATGTGATACCTCACTCTTACCAATGTGGTAAAGTTTCCTTATGAAAAAAAAATTACTTTGACTTTCTTATAGAAAAATAATAATATTTTACTAGTATAAGACCCTTCCACCTGGCCTATCCCCAGGTCCTTCCACAGGGTCCTTCCCCGGGTCCTTCCTCAGGCCCTTCCACCTGGCCTTTCCTCAAGGTCTTTCCCCAGGTCCTTTTTCAAGGTCCTTCCTCAGGCCCTTCCACCTGGTCTTTCCTCAAGTCTTTTTGCAGGGTCCTTCCTCAGGCCCTTCCACCTGGCCTTTCCCCAGGTCCTTCCACAGGGTCCTTCCCCGGGTCCTTCCTCAGGCCCTTCCACCTGGCCTTTCCTCAGGTTTTTTCACAGGGTCCTTCCTCAGGCCCTTCTGCCAAGGTCCTTCCCTAGGTCCTTCCTCAGGCCCTTCAGCCAAGGTCCTTCCACCTGGCCCTTACTCAGGTCCTTTCCCAGGGTCCTTTCTCAGGCCCTTCTACTATGTCCTTTTCTAGATCCTAACAAAAAACACTTATGCAAGGTCCTTCTTCGAGGTCTTGCGTCGTGTGCCACTTCTAGACACAAATTTATTGTTCCCATTACAACGTTGTTAGGGTACGTAGGCTACCCCCCTTTATGATATGATGGCAACGCATCTTCACAAAATAAAACATGAGGCACAAGTACTTGTACACACAACACAACATGTTTAACACATAAATAAACTGATCTTTGGTATGACTTACCTCTTTGAAAGTGTTTTCGTGGCAAGTATCGAAGCATGAACATGAACAACACAAGAAGCTATTAGTCACAACCTACGGGATAGGTCGACAAAGGCTAATATTGGACTGGATGATGTGCACCAGAGAAACAAGGCATGATCTTTGAAAAGACATTGAAAAATAGTGATCACCTTAAACATCCTTAAACAAGGATATAGCTTCGGGCAGGAGGAAAGTGACACAACATTAGTAAAAGAAAGAAATACCTTTGTGCAACATTAAACTGGGGGACTAATATGTCTAGGGGGATATTGTGGGACAGAGTTTTTGCTAACCTCAGGCTATTCTCATTCAACAAGGAATCATATGCTAATCTGCCAGATACATCTATCAGCTATATCCTTGCGTGCTATCGTGTCTCGGATAAATACGTCACTCATTAGAAGTGATAATGATTTAGAAGACTCTCAATACTCATCGAAAGTAACTATATTCTTTATTCACAACCGATGGTTTAGACAGACGGGCTCAAGGACAGCCTATTTCATAAGTTCAGTATTACCAACTACGCTTGACAACACTGAACTGGGGAGCTAGCATGGTATAACACCATTGGGTCCTACATTGAAGACTTCTCGAAAGGATCTTTATTTTTCTATTACCTCCTCCGAAAAGGATTAAGCCCCTCCATAAATTCTTATGTTCGAAGATCTCAAAAACAAAAAGAAAGAAGAGAAAGAAAAAAGAAGGGGAGGGAGGGGGAATGGGCATGGACTGCCTTACTAATTCCTTCCCTGAAGAAAAAAGAATCAGAGGATCACCTTATCAGTCCTCCATTTGAAGAAATGAGGAGGTTGGGCTACGCAGCTGACTCCCCTCCTGAAGGGGAAAGAATCGTCAGATTATGTTATTAAGGAAAATCCAGACGCTCTACTTGAAGACGAAAGACTCCTTGAACTACGTTGTTAGTCCTTGAGGAAACCCTGGACGGTCCTTCCTCGAAAAAGGAAGAACCCTTGAGCTGCATTATTAGTCCATCTCTTGAAGAAGAAAAGAACCGGAGCAGGACAATACGAGAGGGGAAAGTGAAATCCTCCTACGGTCCGTCGTGCTCAAGAAACCCTTATCTGCTGGACCAACCCTACCTTCCACGAGATCTGGCTGAAGTCTCAAAGTTCACTCGGAGAATTGCAGAGGCACCTATGCCCCCTAAAACAAAACTACCTCCAAACTTCGACCGGTATGATGGGACGAGAGACCCTGAAGATCATCAAAGAAAGGTGGTCAAGAACCCAAACGAAATCTTACACATAAGGCAGAGGGACAACAAGCGGATAGACCAATACATGGAAATGTTTGTCAAGGAAAGCATGAACATCAAAGACGTCCCGGAGGTCATGAAAATCAGCAGTTTCATAAACAAATTAAAGCATGCACAACTATGCGGTTTAGTTGTGGAAGAGTTTCCTCACTCGTTTGACAATCTCATGGACAGGGTCAGAGCCTTTGTCAGGGGCAAAGACAAAGTCAGCAAAGCCAAGGAGACAGATGCCCCACCCCGAAGGGTCACCTCCGCTGCAAAACCTCTTGATAAAGGTACACCTTACTCCCGGAAGCCTGCTTTTGATAAGAATGTTGCATGATAGAACAAGACCCTCATACTCCCCATACAGACCTCGGGGAAGAGGCCCATCCCCTTACCCTGACAACTTCACCCCTCTCACCAAGACACCAAATGAAATATTGGCTACTGAGAGGGTGAAGGGCTCCTTTCCAAGGCCACCACCTATTAAACCTGGGCCAAAGGCACAACCAAATGAATATTGTGACTTTCACAAAGGGTCTGGCCATAGAACTGATGATTGCCTGTACCTAAAAAGAGAAATAGAAGCCGCGGTTAAAACAGGAAAACTGGCCCATTTGGTTAAGGAAATTAAGGAAGGAGGGGGGATCGCAAAGGGAAAGATGCAAGGGAGCCTGGGAGGGCAGATGTAGATATGATTAGAAGGAGGGATGAATTTGATACCACCAGGAGTGTAAAGGCCAAAATCCTGGGCTCCCTAAACTGCATGAAAGCTCCCATCCTAATGCTACACTTGGAGGAAAACGAGGTACAACGGCTCCAACTCAACATCTCAGCTGTAATAGCCGGTCATAAAGTGGCCATAATACACGTAGACGAGGGATCTGGGATAGAAGTCATATACGAACATTGTTTCCTCAGACTTGACAGGGATGTAAGAGACCGGCTTGAGGAGGATTCTATCCCTCTAGTAGGGTTCAACAACAATGTGTCACACCCCCTGGGGAAGATCAAACTCCCATTCACAGTCGGGGTAGGGGATCGGGTCCGAACAATAAACCTGACATTCACAGTGGTTCGAGCACCCTCGAAGTACATCGCAATCCTAGGAAGACCCGGAATTGGGGATTTGCAAGCACAGGCGTCCACCCCACACGGAGCCTTAGTATTTCAGACACCAAAGGGCTTGACTTGGGTAAAATCTGCATACGAAGTGATTTCTTCCGTGTCTGAAGGGGAAGCATCCGAGAAGCCCCGAAAGGAAGGGGTCGAAGAGTGGGTCCTTTGTGACAGATTCCCGAAGCAGACGGTCAAAGTGGGAAGTCACCTAAGTGACAAGTGCAAGAGTGCCCTCAAGGAACTGCTCCTCCTCAACATAGACGTATTTGCATTCCAACATGGGGATATGACAGGAATCCCGAGAAGCCTGACTGAGCACCGACTCAATACGTATACATGGGCAAAACCAGTGAAACAGAAAAAACGAAGCATGGGTCCCAGCAAAAGGAGGGCCGCATGAGAAGAAACCAGGAAACTGCTCAAAGCGGGAATAGTCAGGGAGGTAAAGTACCCATCCTGGGTTGCTAACCCGGTTATGGTCCAGAAGAAAGACGGGGGATGGAGGATGTGCATCGACTTCCAAGATCTGAACAAAGCATGTTCTAAGGACTGTTATCCCCTCCCAGAAATAGATGTCCAAGTGGACTCCTTATCCCAATACCCCCTGAAATGCTTTTTGGATGCCTACAAAGGATACCATCAAATACAGATGTCAATGGAAGATGAGGAAAAAACCGCCTTCATCACAGACGAGGGGACACTTTGTAATACCAAAATGCCCTTCGGTCTTAAAAATGCTGGGGCCATATATCAAAGATTTATGAACGCCTTCTTCAGGGAACAACGGGGAAGAAACTTGGAGGTATACATCGATGACATCGTTATCAAAAGCCTAACCGAAATGGCCATGATAGACGATATAGCTGAAACCCTCCACACCATGCAAGATGTGAATATGAAACTAAACCCCGGGAAGTGCTGTTTTGGGGTAGAAGAAGGAAAATTCTTGGGGGTAGTAGTCACAAAGGGCGGAATCAAAGCTAACCCGGAGAAGACTCAAGCTGTGGCCGAAATGCTATATCTCAGGTCTTTGAAAGACATCCAGCAGCTAAACGGGAGGCTAATCGCTTTAAACCGTTTTTTTTTCAAAAGTAGCTGACAGAATCCTTCCCTTCATGAAGGTGCTGAAGGACTGACTTCAAACGGACAAGTTTAATTGGACCTCTGAGGCGGAAGCCGCTTTCCAAGAAATGAAAGCCTATATTTGTAAACTCCCAACACTGGCCACCCCAGTACCCGGGGAACATCTGACCTTGTACCTGTCCGCCTAAAAAACAACTATAAGTGCGGTCATGATGGTGGAACGGGAGGGGAAACAGATACCAATGTATTTCATCAATAGAACACTTAAAGGCCCTGAAGAACGTTACATGCCCCTGGAGAAGTTAGCATTGGCCCTTGTTTTTGCATCCAGGAGACTCAGGAGGTATTTCCAAGGGCACAGGGTCACCCTGATGACAGATCAGCCCCTTCAAAAGGTGCTCAGGAGGCCGGAGCTGTCGGGACAATTGGCTAAATGGGCCGTGGAACTAGGAGAACACTCCTTGGAGTTCAAACCCAGGACAGCCGTGAAAGGACAAATATTGGCAGATTTCCTGGAAGAAGTCCCAGAGGATGAAAAAAAAACTCCTAAAATGGGAAGCCTTGGAAAGAAAAGAGAAAAAGAGGGAAGACAAGGCTGCGGGGAAACTCTTCACAGATGGAACCTCCAGTGAAGAAGGGAGCGGAACAGGCATTACTTTGATAAGCCCCGAGGGAATCGAGCTAACCTATGCCATAAGACTGGACTTCGAAAACACCAACAACACTGCAGAATATAAAGCCCTCTTAGCAGGGATGAGGCTGGCAGAAAAGATGAAAGCAAAACATGTGGAAGCTAGCACTGATTCACAGTTAGTAGTCAAACAATACCAAGGAGAGTATGAAGCCAAAGACAACACCATGGCTCAGTACATGGCAAAAGTAAAAGAGATGGCCAAGGTATTCAAAACTTTTAAGCTGGAATACATTCCCCGAGGGAGAAACAGAAAGTCTGATGCCCTTAGTAAGCTAGCCTTAGTAGCATTCGATCGCTTAGCAAGAGAAGTCAAAGTGGAAGTCCTAACCTCCCCCTCCATTAGTACAGAGGAGGTAGCTGCAGTTGAAAACACACAAGAAACATGGATGACACCAATTGTAAAGTTCCTCAGGGACGGGACCCTTATCTGCCGGAACAAAATGATGTTCTCTCCTAAAGGCTAAAGCATTCTGGAAGTCCCTTCCATCAACAAGAAAATCCCTTCTCTTGTGGATAAGGTACCTCAGCAGTCGCTTACAAGAACAGGAACGTATACTTTCCATGGAATTAAGTCCAGGAAAAGTTCCTTCCGAGATTATAAAGAGTATCCCATTCCCTGGGATCAAGTGTTTTAGAAGTCCCTTCCATAAACAGGAACATACCTCTTCCTCGGGACTAAGTCTTGAAGAAACTCCTTCCGAGAATAGGAAGGAACATATCCCTCACTCGGGATTCAGCCTTGAAGAAACTCCTTCCGAGAATATGAAATGATGAAGTACAAGGGCCGTTCGGTCATTAATCAAAAGTTGAATTGAATGAAAATACAAGAGGAATGTGAAGTAAATGAGTTTGGGGACCAATGTGTCATTATTTGAAACTTAAATGTGGGAGGTAACTAAAGTGGGAGTTTCGCGATGGGGATTAGTATCTCTGGGGATTAAGTCTTGGAGGAGCCGCCTCCGAAAAAATGAAGATGTCCCACCCTATGTGATTAGGGGTCTCGTAAGTCTCTTCAACGAACAGGAACAGGTTTCTCCCAAGAAAAGGAGGGTATCCCCTCCCGTGGGATTAAGTATCGCAAAAGTCTATTCAACGAACAGAAGTGCACCCGACTACGGGATCAAGTATTGGTAAAGTTCCTTCTACGGACGGGAAAGTACATCCCAGGGATTTGATATATGAGAAAAATCCTCCTTAAAATTTCGCACCTGAACAACTTATTAAAAAAAAAGGGAGGGGGAGAGCCCCTTGACAGGGGACTTCGAATCTGGAGAATCCATTCCTTGAAAAGAAAAGATCTCTGCCACAGGTCTGTGTTTTAGAAAGTATCTCTCCAAAGAAGAGGAGCCCCATCTCGGGGTCGCATACGTTTGAAGAAGTCTCTCCAAGAGGAGAGGGTTGCACATTCCATGGGCACCAATTTTTAGAGAATTACAACATCTCTCCAGGGTAGGAAAGAGCCCTTAACAAGGACTCACATAGGAAGGTTCCTTCTACATAACAGGTGTTTTTAAAGTGCTCATAAAACCTCTCCAAAAGGAGAAGATGCCACCCCTTCTCGAAGAACAAAAACCTGAACGGTTTGAGGACCTTGTTAACGGGTCAAACAGGATCATCTAGGCAGACGTGCCGAACGATCTTACAATAAAATAAACATGTACATAGGCATACAGACATGCCGCCTTAATCAAAACAAGGCAAAGCCCGACCGTGGGGCTAGGACTAAGTCGACTACGTCCAAAAAAGCCGAAGCAGGCATATGAAAGTCCAAGTGGCCCAAACGCCATTGGACAACAGGCCCAACAGAAGCTTTAACAACTTAAAACAAGTTACAAAGCGGGCCTAGGCAAAGCCTTTACAACTTAAGCAAGTTACGAAGAAAACTATAGAAAGCGTTAACAACTCAAGCAAGTTACGAAGCAAACTTATATAAACCTTTAAACAACTTAAACGAGCGACAAAGCAAACTATAGAAAGCTTTAGCAACCCAAACACGTTACAAGGCAAACTCATAGGAAAGTTTTAACAACTCAAGCAGGCTGCGAAGCAAACTCATGCAAGGTTTCAAACGAGTCACAAAACGGGTCTATGCAAAGCTTTAACAACTTAAAAAGTTACAAAGCGACCCATAGAAAGTCTTAACGGCTTACACAGGGCACAGAGAAAATTCATGAGAAAGTTTTAACAGTTCAAGCAAGGCAAAAACCCTCATTAGAGGAGCACCATACAAGGAGTATAACACGGTAAATAAAGCATCCCAGTCGATGCTCTTAAAAGAAACTACTCTTGAACGAGTACCTCAATCGAAATGCCCTAAAGGAGGACATGGCAAAACAATCTAAATAGCATAAACGCTATAAAAAGGTACTATCAAACAAGTGCATGGGAAAAAAAATGCCGCAAGGAGGCATAGATTGAAGTAAGGTATCGTGCTACCCTACTTGAGGGGTCACCTTGCTATTTCGAGCGCTGAATGCAAGGTTGTCCTAAGGATAACAAAACAGATAACTTTGGCATAACGTGCCCCAGGCTATGTTACCCGACAGGCCGGGATGATATATTGAGGGCGGATAATGACCCGCCTGGATTTTCAGGGACTGGAACAAGTCCTGAACCCATTCATGAGTAAATAGGCTTGGACTAAGGATGACTTGACGACGAGGGTCCCCGCTTGGGCTCCTCGTCCGGGCTCATCGCCCTAGATTGGTGGCTGGGCTCGAGCCCACTTGTGTCTTTCTCGGTATGTCTAGTTGGTTTGAGTGGGCCACGTCCTGATAAGCCCACTCTTGGATCGGCCCATTAGGGCTATGGCCCAACTATCTCACTACATTAAGAGAACTTCCTTCCCCAACAAGGGACAGATGATATTTTTCCCCACAAAAAAGGTTACTACTCACTCCACTTCTCTAAGATTACTCCTGTCCCTCTACTCTCTCTCTCTAAATTATACTTGCACTTATAACATCTTTACCATACAAGATACTGACTTGAGCGTCGGAGTGCCCACGGGGTGAACCCCCTCGGGCCCTCTAACTAGAGTTTCATGTGGATGCAGCCTGAGACCCGACACTCCGCAAGAGGAACTGCCACCGCGACAGCGAGATGACGAGCCTGAACCGGAGCTCACCGAATCTAAGGTTAGTACCGCCAAACCCTTCGAACGCCATCAGGGATTTGGGGATTCGACAATAGGCATAAAATTTATGTTTTTTTTTTTTTTGAAACTCAAACTCGGCCCAAGTTGACCTACTAGATCTGATTCTGGCCGATTTTGATCGCGTTTAATCGATTCCAAGTAATTAGGCGACGTTGAAGCAAGTCGTCTCGACAGCCTAACTTGGAGCGTTTACTCGGGAAATACTCGGCCTTGGAGACCTTGTTTTACAACCATGGTTGGTTTGCAAGGCCTCGCGTTCCTCTCCAGTTATCTCTCATGCTCGTTAACACAATGGCAAAGAGTGATGGCGCCATTTTGGTAATGGTGTAGGGGGACGGTGAGGTGAGAACCCCTGCACACCCCACTGGCCCACTACACATAGTATAGAGGGTCAAATACTCAAATGATGAAGTCGAATAAACATAACTAACATCGATGTTTGAGTTGACTTGTTTCGAGCTCTATTTCGTGTTAGCGTTCACTCATTTATTGTTTATTTTCTTTTCAACTATTTTATAGCTTAAAGAATATATAAGGTTATCGATAGAATTTACTTCTTTTATTATCATTAAATGTAATAATATGTATTTTATTTGAATATTTTATCATGTTATATAAATAATAAAATATTTGTATAAAAAACAGATTTCCTTATTAAACTTGGGGGTATAAATAGGCTCATGCTCGAGTTAGCCTGTTAAATTAGTTTCAATCTATGCTTAATTAAATCTCAGGTCATGCTTGTTTAACATGCATTTGGTTTAGGTTTTTAATGAGTTGATCTTAAATAACTTAATAGTAGCTTGCCTCGTTTACATCTTTAGTTATCTGCAAACATTAAATCTCCACCAAACAAAACAATAGAATACATTAAGGAGCTGTTTGACAACTTCTGAATGGTTAAATGCTGAACCAGTAAGAGGTCTGAACCATTAAGTGCTGAACCAGTAAGAGATCTGAACCATTAAGAGCCAATATAATGTTTAACCATTCAGAGGCAAATATCTGACCAATTCAGATTAGAGATCTTAACCATTCAGACTCTGTATAATATTTAACCATTCAGAGGCAAATGTCTGAACCATTCAGACATCTGCTCACGAAACAAACAGTTTGAACCATTAAGTGCTGAACCAGTAAGAGGTCTGAACCATTAAGAGTTTCATTAAAAGGTAAACAAACAACCCCTAAGATAATGGTGAGGTGAAAACCCCTTCACACCCTACTGCACATAGCATCAAATACTCAAATGATCAAGTCGAATTAAACATAACCAACATCGAGGTTCGAGTCTAACTTGTTTCGAGCTTTATGTCGTGTTAGTGTCACTCATTATTGTTTATTTCCTTTTTAACTATTTTATAACTTAAATATAATGTTATATATAGAATTTACTTCATTTATTATCATGAAAATGTAATAATATGTATTTTGTTTGAATATTTTATCATGTTATATAAATAATAATATTTGTATAAAAAACAAATTTGTTTAAACTTATGTCCTTATTAAACTTGAGGTATAAATAAGCTCGTGTTCAAGTTAGTTTGTTAAATTAGTTTCAATCTATGCTTAATAAAGCTTAGGTCATGCTTATTTAACATGCACTTGGTTAGGTTTTTAATTAGTTGAACTTGAATAACTTAAAAGTAGCTTGACTCTTTTACATTTCTAGCTATCTACAAACATAAAATCTCCACCAAACAAAGTTACAAAACAATAGAATACACAAAGGAAATGGTGAGGTGAGAACCCCTTCACACCCCACTACACATAGTACAAGGGCATCAAATATTCAAATCATCAAGTCAAATTAAACATAACTAAAATCGAGGCTCGAGTCAACTTCTTTCGAGCTCTATGTTGTGTTAATGTTCAATTATTTACTAGTATTTTTATCGTCGCGCGTTGCGGCGAGGGGACGTTTTGCATACAATAAACTAAAGTAAATCTTAATAACAACTACGTGAAAACACCAACAAAAAAAGTTTGTAATTGAACCACCGGGTTGAATCAACAATTCAACATAAGTAATCATTAGAGAAACCATATCCAGCCATATGCCATAAATCATGAATTGCTTAGGTACCATCTTCGTTGCTCTAAACTTGGTTGCGTTATTCAGATGCTCCTTCTCCAACCTGCAAGACATTTTTCAAAACGCAATACACAATTATAAGTTATTTGTATAACTGAATGCATTTTTAACACACATGTAGAAATTCGAGTGGCATACTGGCATCTTCTAATGACTTCAAGGGCTACTAAAAATAGCCATGTCAATATACAATCAATGCCCCCAAATTTCTGGTATCTATGACAGGGCCATTCAGTATTTGGTATGGTTATATTCCAGACTTAAGTACCAAATTTTTTAAATGGAATTTGAAGTTCTTATTGGTATCTTGATCTTTGATATCTATACTATAAAGAAAAAAATCAGCATTTCATATTCTAGTATCCTAAGTCCTAACCAGACGATCATCTCCACTCATTCAAATTCAAATATACAAATAAACCAATCGAAACAAATCATTTTCCATCATTAAACTGATCATCTCCAGTGGCATCAAGACAACTTGTAGCTATAAATATATATGAATTTAATGAGCTAAATGTTTTGGATAACAGAGGGTTTTCTCCAATTGAACCAATGATTCTTGGAAGCAATTATGTTCTATTTGACCTTTCAAGAACCATTCACCTGGGGAACACAATCTAAAGTGTTGAATAAAAGAGATTATGTTTAATGGAAGTTTGCTTCATACAACTCACCTCAATTCATTAACAATTTAAACAATAAATTTGATTTCATAACTTTGATTCATTTTGAAATTGCACTGACTTTATATTTGTAATTCATTAACCTTAAAATCATTTTCAAATATTTGGTGTCTAGTTGAACCAAAACGGTGAGATACCAAAAATCCGGTACCGATCCGATAGATTCGGTGCGGTAATCGGTATCCATTTCTCCTTAAAGTCGTAAGATTCTTTGATATCAGTATCCTAGTTAAGTGATACCTCGGTACCAGCTTCATACCATAACGTCTCGGAATACAATAGTACAATGTCTACATACAATTATACAAATGCCCCTAACACAATATTAAGAAAATAAAAAGTTGTAGGCGATACTTGTTATTGTTACCTTTAACATGAGACTTCTGATTGGTTGGAACACATTTTCATCAATCAATCAATCAATCATACCCAGTAAAATCCCGCAAATAGCAGAGCTATTGGTAGGGTCTGGGGAGGGTGGGACGTAGGCACACCTTACCCCTATCCCTAGGGATAGAGAGGCTGCTTCCAGTGAGACCCTCGGCTCCAAAACACCCAGGAAAGAAAGAAAGAAAAAAATAGAACATGAGGTGTGTGTATGAAGCTACCAATATAACATGAGTGGTGAAAGAGTGCATGGTAAACAAGACAAATATAACAAGACAAACAACCTATACAAAATTACAAATAGATACATATCTACGACTATACACTACCCCTAAAAACACAATTGAACCCTCTCCTAGAAATCTTTAACCTTAATCCTACGTCTCCACGAGCTCCTATCATGGACCATGTTCTCAGAGAGGTGCAATTTTTGCAAATCCTGCCTAATCCGCTCATCCCAAGTGATTTTGGGTCTGCCTCTACTCCTCCTCCCCTCCACCTCGAGAGTTTCAACTACTCTAACTGGCTCTATCGTCTGCCTCCTCTTCACATGCCCAAACCATCTCAATCTTCCCTCCTTTATCTTATCTGATATACTAGCTACTTCTAACCTCTCCCTAAAAAATATACTAGCTACTTCTAACCTCTCCCTAAAAACATCATTTCTTATCCGGAACACATTTTCATCAAATGTTGTAAAGACAATGTCGCCGAAATCCCTTTTTTCCCAAAACTCGTGTTTTTTATCTCTGCGGTCAATCTTATTTCGTCTTGTTTGGATTTGGCCTTGTTTTCCCTACGGATGTGGCTTTCCTTGCAAAATTTGCAATCATTTACATCATTCCGTATTCATAAGTCACAAAAACTTTAAGTTTGTATCAACAACAGACTATAAACTACCATGACAATCAACAAACCCTAGTGATTAAACCAATTATGCTTTCACATATAATAAAAAAATAATATGGTACATATCAAAATTCACCTAAATTGAGAAACCCAAACTTTTATTCCTGAGGATAGTGTTCAAGAATTGGCTGCATTCACAAATAAACCCTCTACAGTCAAGTATTAAAAGCAACAAATCAGTACAATGTTAGAACAGAGGACACTACATATATGTTCTTACCACATATGCACTCTCTAAACTCGTTGCGCTCTCTAAACTCGCCGGAAACATCTGGCAGTTAATAGAAATCAGATCTATATGGAATAGTTTCATGCAACCTTAAATCATACCTGAGATCGTCGTCGAGCATCACCGGAACCCTCGCTCTTTTCCCGCCGGAATTCTCATCGAACCACTTTTATTCAGTGACTGTTGGACACCTGGATTTGAACGCTCTGTTCGCCGCCGCCCTTGAGGCTTATGGAACCGCCGCCGCCACCACTACTGTGAGGGTTTGAGGCGAAACCTTAATCGCGCCACCGTTGTCGCCTACAGCCGGAGTCATCGATCCACCCAATCATCTTCTCACCGTATGCCAAGACCTAGGATTTTGAAAATGGACGAAGAAAGACCGATGGAACGGGGGTTTAAGAATTGGTCGGTGTCATTGTAGATTCGATTTTAAGAAATGGTCGAGAATCATGAATCTTTGATAAGGGTTTTCTGAATAAAAGCATAAAAAATATAAGAGGTTGCTTTAGGTGTGCAGGTGGCAAAAAAATGAAAAGAGGTGGCTTTAGGTGTGCAGGTGGAAAAAAAAAAGGATGCCACCTGTATAAATGGTACTATTCATGGTCCATGGAAAACCATATATAGTGTTTATTTTCTTTTTGACTATTTTATAACTTAAAGAATATATAATGTTATAGATAGAATTACTTCTTTTATTATCATTAAAAATGTAATAATATGTATTTTATCATCTTATATAAATAATAAAATATTTGTATAAAAACATATTTGTTTAAACTTACGCCAAATTGTATAAATAAGCAAGTGCTCGAGCTAGTTTGTTAAATTAGTTTCAATCTATGCTTAATTAAGCTCGAGTCATGCTTGTTTAACATCCACTTTAGGTTCTTTTTACCAGCTTAAATTATATTAAATTCGTCTTTGGCGGGGTTCAAACCCTTAACCTTAAGGGGAACAACGTCTTAACTCCAATGACTTTGCCAATTAGATCCAAACCCACCCCACTTAGTTTAGGTTTTTAACCAGTCGATCTTAAATAACTTAAAAATAGCTTTACTCGTTTACATCTCTATCTCTGTCTATCTACATACATAAAATCCATCAAACAAAACAATAGAATACAAGAAAGAAAAGTCTAATCATAACGGTTTTTTATATCATACACCAAATCATAATGTATTAATTATAAGTTTAATAAATTAAAACGTAATTTAAAACTTTTTTTTAAACAAAATGACAATTTAAAGAAGAAAAAATTACAATATTTTTCAAGTAATACAAAACCATCTTAAAACACACTTATTTAAACATGAAAGTTTCTCTTCTTTTTCGAATTTAAAGAAGAAACAATTACAAAATTTTCAAGTCGTACAAAACCATCTTAAAACACACCTATTTAAACATGACAATTTCTCTTCTTTTTCGAAAATAATAAATTAATATGTATCTTTTATTTTCTTCTATAACCATAAAATTATGGACGACGAAAATTTATTTTGAGTGCATAGAAACAGATTAGCAGCTTATTGTCCATAGATGTAAATTTATATCATGATTAATTAAAGTTATCAATTTGAAGGTGTGATGTATAGTTTTCATTTTTGGAAAACAATTGATCAACTAAGGCTAGTTTCTTTAAAATACATTTAGATCGAATCCCAAAATAATTTAGTAACATCTATTAAAATAAAAAAAGCCAATAAGATAGTGATGGAGTGGTTGGAGAAAGACTTGATGTTCTTTGTGACCCAGGTTCAACTTCTACTCTCGCCGTTATTTTCTGCGGCATCTAGGTGGCGCCGGTTCGTCTTGGATGGGAGGTGAGATTTTACCGATTATTCCACTGTCGTGCCTTCGGGCAGGTGGAGATCGGGTTTCCGCGCATCTGGGAGAGGCAAGGGGCTAGTAACGGTCGAGTAGTCGACCTTGGCCACAGTCCGGTATCGATGGTTAACATATCGTTCCTTGCCGTTAAAAAAAACATTTATTAAAATAAGACTGCTAGTTTCTTTAAAATGCATTTAGATCGATACCCAAAATAATTTAGTAATATTTATTAAAATATAAAAGCAATTATTTATATATCCTCAAAAACATGTAACGCATTCTTAGGAATCGGAAGTTTCCGAATTGCATGCAAACCAGACCACCTGGGGTTTTTTCATCCCCATCCATTTCACGTTTTCTGTCCCAACTCTCTCTCTCTCCTCTCTAGAGAGAGAAACAAACCCTACCAGATCCATCCAGAAACATGATTATTTGTAGATCAAACAATCAATTGTCTACACTCGTCTCCGTTACACTACTTGCCCTAGCTATCGTTGCAGCCGTCTCATACGCCTCCACCGGCCTCTCTCTCCTCTCTCTTCCCGCCTCACCATTGTCGTGGCGATGGCCTTCATCAAACATCTTTATTCCCTCCTTCAATCTCAACCACACGCCACCACCACCGTTAAACCCTAAAACCGCACTCTACTCCATGTTCAATGTAATTCATCTATCTCACTACTTTCAATTTACTACTTTAATAAAGGGTCTGCTATACACACGCCACTTACAATCCAATCTCAAACAGTCAGTTTGGTTAGGGCTTGTGTTATAGCCCCTACTTTTAAACGACTGTTTGAGATAGAATTCATCAAATGGCCGTTTGAAAGTCAGGTCATAGCCCCTACCTTTAAACGGCCATTTGAGTTTTTCCAAACTCAAACGTCTGTTTGAGTTTAGGGGTGGCGTAGGATTAGCAAGGCCCTGAATAACTGTTTGATTACTTTAATTTGTTAATGTTTTATTTGTTCCGAATTAGTGTGATTCGGATTCGTGTAAGAAGCAGAATGGGAAGATGAACAAGTTGGTGAGTAAACTGATTAAAGAACTTGAAGATGAGAGCATGTTGAGGAGAAACAAGAAGAGGGACAAGAAGTTGGAGAAGGTTGAAGCCGAGCTCGCCGGAGCTAGGGTTTCGATGAGAGATGCCGCCGGAAAACGTTTATCTTCTCCGCTTAATGATCCTGATTATGTTCCAAATGGGAATATCTACAGAAATGCTTACCTTTTTCACAGGTATTTTTACATTTCAGTTTCAATGTTTGATATTTTTATTTTATGTGAGTTGCCGGTGGATCACATATTTTACGCACAAATCGCTTTATTTTTCACTTATAATTAAAGTGCATTTATATCTTTGACTATATATAACAAACTGCATTAAAGTTGTTTTAAAACATGACAAAGATGTTTTTTTTCTTGATTTTTTGTCGTGAAATACACAAAGTATAACATAGAGAAACTAGTGGCGGACCCAATATTTTTTTTCATTGAAATGTGACATATTTTTAAAGATTTTAAGCCTCTAGGTATAAAAAAATTCAGTTCATATTGAGCCGGATCGTGTAAAACAAAAGAACATCAAACAACATTAAAGTTCATAAAACAACACAAAAGAACATCAACCAACTCCTTTCCTATTGATAAATCACGTCATAACTTTCCTAGTCATTGTTCCTATCAGATATAAATCGCTCCACAAGTTCATAGAACAACACTAAAGTACTAAACATACGAATCATACCGTAATTTTCAATTTTATTTTTCAAGCGCTAGTAATTGTTGATTACTTGTATCTTGTAAGTCATCTAAACAACACAATTACCCTACTAAACTCTAGAACAATAAAAAAAAAACCATCAAAATACATAAAATTTCAAACATTTTTATCATCTCTATAACTCCATTTCTTCTAAAAACAATATAAAACAACAATATAACATTAAAAAAATGAAGGTATCTTGTATTGTTTGGATTCCGGAGGGTTTGGTGGCCGGATATTGACGAATTCCGGATAGAAATTGAGGGTTCGCTGTTGTTGCCGTCACTAGGCAGTGGAGTTGGGAATCACAGAGGAGAGAAAGGCTGAAACAGAATAGGAAGGAGCGGTTTGGGTTGGGTTATTTTATTATACTTCAAATTTTGTTGGGTTGGGTTAAGTGGACTTGGGCTAAATTGTTTAATGAAATTGAGTGGGTTACAAACTTATAAATTAGGTTATATTTTTTTTTCTATAAAAATCAGTGTTTAGGTTATATTTTTATAAAAAGCAGTGTTTATCACATTTTTTTTTATAAAAATTAACAATATGATTTTATTTTCAAAGGGTGTAGCCGCCTAGCTACGGGTATGGGTAGGTCTGACCCTAAGAGAAACATAGGAATGAGATACGTACATATATGTGTACTGTTATATATGAATATAATAGAGGGAAAAAGAGTAGTTGTTTGGTTACGTAACTAACCTTGTAATTATAAAAAAATAAGAATTACGTTTTTATGTTGTAAAACTATTTAAAATTGTTTATGTATTGAAGTATTGTATGCATGTGGGCACTGGTGGAGATCTTGGTGTACCGGGGTGCTCGAGCTCCTCTCGATTTATTCGCTCGTAGTGTTAGTTTTATCAAAAATTTTCGATTTTTTTAGTGTAAAATATTTGATTTTTAAGAGTGCGGCTCTCACTATTTTGAATATACTGAGAGCCCCCACCCCCCCTCCCCGATTTTTTGTTCAAATTCTGCCACTACATGATAGAGAAGGGCTAGAGGTTGTGACTGAAAGTCGTGCGGGCCACCTTGAAATATAATTCTCATCAAGAGACGGGTGGAATTTATTATAGACGACTTATATATTTGATGGGATATTACAAAACAACACTGTCACAACCAATCCATGATACTATAGCTCTTTTTAACCGAACACACACAACCCTTAAAATCTGTTCTTTTGAACTCAATCCATGTAACGCTTATTTTACGAAAATTGAACATACACCACTCTTTCTTTTGTTAAGAGTGAACGCCTAATCTTACTATGCCAAAAGACATAGCTAGGTTGTTAGAAGGATACTACTATGAATAATCACTTAATGTGTGCAATGTTATATTTTTATTAAGATAATATTGTACTTAACTTAATTAACAAATTAAAAAATAGTAATGTTTGAAAAGAAAAAGATAACTTAATATCTTTATTTTTAATTACTTTTCCTCACACATTAACTAGAATTAAGACCCTCACGTTGTGGTAGGGGCGTAAAACTTGCACAATGTGGAATAAAACCCCTTTAAAGCCCTCATTAACTATATAAATAAAGGGAAAAAACAAAAATAGAAAATCTGATTAATTGTGGTTCTCTCACACTCGCTAACCCAGTGGTGGAGGCATGCCATAGCGCTTCCTTTGGCTATGATGAGATGGCGTTGGGGCCGCCATCTAGCTAAGGTTGTTGGAGGTGCTGCCTCACACCATCCAGTCTAACAAAAGGCTTTTGGAGACTAAGGTATCCGTCGGAAAGAATTCGAGTTCTTCTCTAACCTTGATTATATAATAAGTCTAGTCTCTTAGTAAACCATGAACCAATTAACAATGAACTACATACTATTTTTCTAATAACAAATATTACTTCTAAATTACACCAAAATTATTTCTAATCTACATCTTATTTGAGATTAAACTCAAAACCTCCGACTAAGAGAAAAAACCCACTACAAGTGAGCTAAGCCACTAACTACATCCCGGTTGAAAACACTGTGCTTGGATAAATCTTTTTGCCTCCCACGGTACTTTTACAAATAAATTCAATCGATGTGGGAACATGATTAATTATCAATTAGATTTTATATAATATTTTATTATGTAGCATGATACCAATATTTTTCTACTTTAGAAGACCATTAAATGCACGACTGCACAAGACCCATATATTGGTGATAAAATAGCTAGATTCTCGGCCCTTAACGTTGCCCCATTTGTTAATACATGTGATGTAGTAGTACAAAACATAAAATGTTTACTAACAAGCGATGTCACATGCCTCACAAGAATCGTGGATGCTTTGTCGGTTCGCTTTGTGCTTTTCTAAATTTCCAACAATAAAATATATACTTTTAATTGCCTTAATAGATAATTCTGAAATTGTATAAACTATAAATACACAAAGAAGTATATACAAAAGTTTTTTTTTTTTACAAAATTTAAAAATTATAAAAGTTATTTGTATTTTAAAATGCTTATACTACTTAAGTTTGATGTTCGTATAACTAGCCATCTTGACCGAAGAAGTTGACAAGGCGTTGTTTGATTATTTACCGGTTTATCATGTGAAATTTTGTATTTAGAAAATTATTATCTTTTATTTACTTACTAAATCAATTAAGAAAACAGGGAAATGATAGATAAAAGACTCTTTTAATTGAGAAAACCTAGGAAACTCTAACATCCCGATATTTTTTGCTTTTTAAACAAAAATCACACATGTAATATATATGTTTTTAAGGGTTTTGAGAAAAAAAAAAAAAAAAAAAATCACCATTGACTACCACTAGGCTACCTTTGACCGACAATGTATGATGTTTACCTGCTTCCAAAAATGTAACACGCTTGATGTTAGTACTTATGTTATTACCGTATGTTATTGAATACGCCTCTGCCGATGTGGACTGATTTTGGGCATGGGGGCGTCAGGGGTGGAGGATAATGGAGGCACGAGGCTGCCCCGATCCTTACCGATTTTTCACACATAGTGTCAGCTTTAGCGAAAATTTATGAAAAGTTGTTTTTGTGTGTAAATATTAGGGCTGAGAAATTTACGGTTCTGAACCGCCAGAACCGCCAGATCCGAACCGTATTGTTGGATTTCGGGTCCGGTTCCGGTTCTTAGGTTTGGGAGAAAACGGTTTCCGGTTCGGTTCCGGTTATAACCCGCGGTTCCGTTTAAAGAACCGCTAGAACCGGTTTGGTTTTAAACTTTAAATAATATATTTAAAAACCCTATTAATTCATTTAAACTTTAAATATTATATTTAAAAAAATGTATCTAGTATTAAAGAATATAAAAATAGTTTTGATACAATGTTTGAATGAAGTTTTTGTGATGGTTAACTAAAAGGTTTTTAGTTAACGTTTGATTTTTTACATTGTATACTTTCGGATTAAAACATTTTATTGTTGCTACTTTTACTCTGATCGGTTTGACTTTTGGATGTTGCAACTCTTAGTTATATGTTATAAACGGTTTATTGTTTTAATTTTTTTTATTTTGTTGTTATTTTTAGGATTTAATTGACAACCGGTTCCGGCAAGAACCGTTTAACCCGGTTCCGAACCGAACCGGAACCGCTAGAATACGGTTCGGTTCTGGTTCTCATATTTAGAATTAAACGGTTCCGGTTTGGTTCGGTTCGGTCTGGTTCTGAACCGTTGCACAACCCTAGTAAATATTAGATTTTTAAGAGTCCGGCCCCCTGCCAATTTGGATTTTTAAGAGTTTGGCCCCCCACCAATTTGGATTTTTAGAGTCTGACCCCATCGAGTCTCCGTTCAAGCTCCACCATTAGGAGGCGTGATACATGGCACCATCCAAGGCGTGAAGAGGGTGAAAGGTTTTGGGCATGCGGGCAGTAACGCCACACACACGTGCAACTCAATCCATGCAACACCTTTCTCCCTCGTTAATTAATTCCATGGCCAATAATGAAGAGAGTAAATTGCAATTTGTCTTCCTGAGATTTGGTCCAGATTGTCGTCTGACTCCCTATCTTTCACTTTTTCCCTCTAAAACCTTGACGTGAGTATTTCATTGCCACATGCCCCAGGCGTTAGTCAACTGCCAGTTTAACTGTTACTTTTCGAGTAAGGAAGTAATTTCACCAACGAATCTTATTGACCACACCTCAGAACACCCTTATCTTTCCCCCCTTCACTTTCTGACACCCTCAGTTTACTCACAGACACTCATCTTCTTCCTCTCGCTGCGTTCACACACACCACCGGATTTAATGGAGTTCAATGTGCAAATGAAGAATGAATCGATCATAGGTACAGTTACAAACCTCTATTTCACTTTCTTTATACTGAAATCATGTCGTTCACACACCTGATTAAGCTCTGTTTCACTTTCCTTGTATAATGTAGCCGGATTGCAAGTGTCGGAGACCAGAACCACCACACAGTGGTGCAGGTCACGGTTGTTTTGAGGTGGTTGAACGATTTCGCGTTCAAGCTTTGTATCATCTTCCAGACGTCACCACCAGATCACCGCCATCACCACCACCGTAACCATAGCAGCGTCATCACCACTACCATCCCCGGTCTACCCTCACCACCACCATAGCCGGCCCTGGGGGTGGGCGGGGAGGACCACCGGCCAGGGCCCGATATTTCGAGGGGCACATTTTTTATGAAAAAACCTGATATGTATATGTAAAATATTTTTTAATAGGGTACACCCATACAAATACCAACATAGGCCGCCTTACAAAACTATTCTTATGGTTTAGATTAGTTATTAACCCCTTTGGCATTAGGTTTAGACCTTTAGTGAGCCCAATACCCAATTTCGTTAAGGCCTAAGGGCACCTTTTTTCGAGCTCGAACAGGGTACACGAATTCTCAGGGCCGGCCCTAACCACCACCATCACATAACCCACTTCACCAAGACTAGAGTGGTTTTGTTTTGTTCTTTTGATTATGCTTAAATATTAGGTACAAAGGTTTGATATGTATAATTATGGTTAAGTATTGGTACAATGTGGTTTGATTAACTTTTCATATGTATAATTATGCAACTAAATATGTTTCATCATATTTGTTTATAATTTAGGTATCATATAATTAAAGCTTGTATAATGTGGTTATGTTAAGTATCGGTACTATGTGGTTTGTTATGTTTTGATGCCCAATTGGTATTCAGTTTTGGTGAGTTCAATTGTTTGGCATTGAATTCAGTTTTGATGATGATGATGATTAGGTGGTAGTGCAGTTTGTTGATGGTGATGATCAGCTGGTAAGTCCACGGTGGTAGTGCAGGTTTAGAATCATCTGGCAGATGGTGGTGGTCATGGCACAGGCAATCGGTTTGTTTGACATGGTTTGTTTGACATATTATAATCAAAGCAGGTTTGGGTAGTGCAGGTTAAGAATCATCTTGCAGGTGGACATAGGTTTGTTCATCTTGCAATTAGGCTACTGGGTATGGGGACCGTCCCCGGATAGTCCAGGAACGGCGCCGCCCCAAACACCATGCCGCCCGGACAGTCCCCGTCGTGACCGTCCTCCTCTAGACGTTTGAGACAGGCCATGTGAAGACAAAAAAGCATGCCCCCAAATACAAGTTACCGTTTAAAAAAAAATTCCGAATTCAAGTTAAAAACTAACGGTAATATTTTTAATTTTTACCAAAATATCTCTTAAAACTATATAAAACCCCCCTTTTACACCAATTTTCTCACTTTTCATCTACCACAACTCATCTCTCTCTCTCTCATTTTTATAAACATCTTCCACTTTTATAAAATTATATTCTACCATGGATCCCTTCAACAACCCGAACAACCCAAAAAACCCGAACAACCCGAACAACCCGAACAACCCGACCCAACCGAACATCCCGAATGCTTTATCGGTTCCGGGATACTATCCGACGATAGAACCGAACCAATTCTCTCAATATTTATCCCGAGCCGAAACGTTCGGACTTTGATAAAACTACAAAACGACATCATGAAGAAGCATCAAAGTGGCTGATTTTTTTTAAGTTTATGTTTTTTAATTTATTAGGATTTTTTTAAGTTTATATTTTTTTTTTAAGTTTATGTAATGTTTTTTAATATTAATGAAAAATATCTTCTTAATTTATTTGTTAAATGTTAAAAAAAGTGGAAGATTAAAAAAATAAAAAATAAAAAAGTGGTGGGGTAGGATCATCTAGGATCATCCTCCCATTTCCACTAAATTTGAGGGATGGACCATCCTTGAGAGTACTATGATGTGGCGCCTAAGTGGCGGATCATCCTCCAAGGGAGGATGGGCACCATACCATGTAGCCTTAAAGTCACATGGTTTGTTGGTTTAGAATCATAGGTTCGTTGACTAACTAAAGTCAAACTGGGAGTTTTTTTGAGGGAGTTGCATATTGTGATAGTGTAGAAACCACTAGATGGCGTATTGCAATAGTAAAGGGGTAAGATTGTCTTTTCACATGGGCTTTAGACAGCTAATAACAGTCTTGTGGCAATGAAATACCCACGTCAGGGTTTCAGAGGGCAAAAAGTGAAAGACAGGAAGTCATACGACAATCTATACCAAATCTTAGGGTGGCATATTTGCACTTTACTCTAATAAAAAACACATCACATCTTTTAACTACTTTTCTGTTTGAGTAAAATGCACGGATAGTCCCTGTGGTTTTGCAAAGTTTCAGCTATAGTCCCCAGATTTTGGAAATTACACTCATAGTCCTTGTGGTTTGACAGTTTGTTTCGCTGATAGTCCTGGAGTGGATGTGGGTTAGTTTTCTCAGTTAAGTCCATGTGAAATTACAAAATTACCCTTGCTTTTATTATATTCATCAACATCATCATCATCATTCATCAGTTCTACTCTCTCTCACTCACTAAAAACCACCACCACCGTCACCTCCCCTGCCGCCATCACCACTCCCCACCACCGCCATCCCCTTCCACCACCACACCTCCGCCTCCTAAACCCATACCCGCCTCCACCATCAACCCCCCATCCCCAAATCAACCACCCCTATCAATCAACATATATAAACCTATGAATCTCATTGATATATATTTGTAATTTGTAAATCTCCAGCCCTAGCAGCAATTTACTTCAAATTCACATATAAACAGAGTCCTTGTAATAAAAAAAATCCTTTGCCATCAAATATACACATAGAAACCTATGAATCTAATTGACTACAAATCTGCAAATCCTCATCAGTAGCAGCAACTTACATCAAATTTACAAAGAAATAAACTCCTTGTAATCAGATAGAAATGGTTTACCAACGATAAATGAATGAACAATGGTTTTTAACATCCATTCCGCCATTGTTGCCGACGATTCGAGAGTGAAGGAAAGGAGTTCGGAGACGTACGATTGTTGAAAACGGAGGCTAACAGCAGCAATTCCGCCATTGTTGCCAACGATTTGTCGGCGAATGGAGCTCTGATTGGCAGCAATTCCGCCATTGTTGCCGGAATTTCATCGGTGGATGGAGTTCCGATCTCGATGTTTGCTGATTTAGATCCGATTTGAAGCAAGAAGAGTTCCGATGTTTGCTGATTTGGATGGAGTTCTGATCTCGATGTTTGCTGGTTGATTTGGGGATGGGTGGTTGATGGTGGAGGCGGGTATGGGTTTAGGAGGCGGAGGTGTGGTGGTGGAAGGGGATGGCGGTGGTGGGGAGTGGTGATGGCGACAGGGGAGGTGACGGTGGTGGTGGTTTTTAGTGAGAGAGAGTAGAACTGATGAATGATGATGATGATGATGTTGATGAATATAATAAAAGCAAGGGTAATTTTGTAATTTCACATGGACTTAACTGAGAAAACTAACCCACATCCACTCCAGGGACTATCAGCGAAACAAACTGTCAAACCACAGGGACTATGAGTGTAATTTCCAAAATCTGGGGACTATAGCTGAAACTTTGCAAAACCACAGGGACTATCCGTGCATTTTACTCTTTCTGTTTTTAAGTTTTATTTTATATAATTTAAAAATATTTTTGTGGGTTGTAGATAATGAAAAACTTGTGAAACCGTTACACTCTCAAATAAAAACAAATGAATGAAAGTGGTGTGGTGATATGTGAGTCAGGTGACAATCACCTTATGACGTGATAGTTAAAAAAGTGAAACCATAACACACTTATCTTGATAAATACTTCCATAAACATAATTCATATATTTTAAATTATAAAAGTAACTAGTAAACAAAAACCTTGACTTGCTTCATCCATGCGTTTAGGAACCAAATGAATATTGATCAAATACATTTTTTTTAAACTATAGTAGAAAAGTAGCTCGTCAATTACAACAAACTACAAATGAGTTTGATTACATGAGCAAAACATAATGAGGCTTCATTTTTTCACATTTGATTATGTTAAAAGTATCACCTGAAAATACATCATCAAACATGAGCATAATGATTTTAAAACCCGAAAACATTAGAAAAATTATTTAAGATAATTGAATTACTATTAGATATGTCATTTAACAATGTTTCTTGTGCAGGAGTTACTTGCTTATGGAGAAGCTATTCAAAGTATACATCTATGAAGAAGGAGAGCCACCCTTATTTCACAAAGGTCCTACCTTTGACATTTACTCCATGGAAGGTGTCTTTCTAAACTTAATAGAGAAAGACCCTAACTTTCGAATATCCGACCCAGATCGAGCTCATGTTTATTTTCTCCCATTTAGTGTCACCATGATCCTCAACTACCTTTTTGATCCGCTCATCCGCGATAAAGCTGTCCTAGAGCGCGTTATTGGTGATTATGTGCACATGGTTTCATCAAGGTACCCTTACTGGAACCAGAGCCTAGGATCCAACCATTTCATGCTAGCTTGCCATGATTGGGTAGGTAGTTACTCAAAAACTATCTGCAAGAATTTTACTATGTGCATACACTCATTGGCGGATCTTGAACGAAAAATCGGAGGGGGGGGGGGGGGGGGGGGGGGGAGAGTGGGCCCCTAGCCCTCACTAAGCTTTGCCAATGCATATACACTTGAGGTGTTAAAGTAGGCAGGTCCGCCATATTGGGTAACATGTCATAACAAGGTTTAGTTAAATAGGTCAGGATGGGCTCGCAGTTAGGTTGATCCACACACACTTTTCTTTATCATGTTCTTTAAAAACTACAAATATTTAATGTGTTGATTAAAGAAGAAAAACAACATACTGCAACAAACATATTAGGAGTTTGTATTTACTAAAAACAAACTTTGTGTGTTTTTCAACCTGGTTGACGCGTTCCCTTTTTAGCTTTTATTAGTATGAGGTTTTAAAGTAAAAAAATAAAATAAAATAAAATAAATTGGCCCATTTATAAGTTATAGGGTCGAAAGTGTCACTGCTAACCCAAACCTACTTTGAAACTTGTACATTTGTGATTGTTGCATGAATCTATGCACATACTTGCTAATGACTAATGAGCCTAACTTTATGGGGCTATGTTTCTTGTTATGGTGCAGGGGCCTAGAGCATCATGGTCTGTTCATTCCTTATATTTCACGTCGATACGACTACTATGCAATGCAAATACCTCAGAGTACTTCAATCCAAGAAAAGACACATCAATCCCACAAATCAATCTTCGTCGAGGCGAGCCCACTATAGTTCCTGGAGGCCTGCCAGCATCTAACCGTACAACACTGGCATTCTTTGCAGGCGGTCAGTTTCATGGCAAGATAAGACCATTACTTTTCCAACATTGGAAAGAAAAAGATGAAGACATACTTGTGTACAATAGAGTGCCTAACAATGTTTCGTATCATAAAATGATGCAAACAAGCCGGTTTTGCTTATGTCCTAGTGGATATGAAGTGGCTAGTCCGCGAATAGTGGAAGCAATCTATGCTGAGTGTGTGCCCGTGTTGATCTCTCAGAACTATGTGCTACCATTTAGTGATGTTCTTAACTGGGATGCATTTTCGGTTCTAGTGTCAGTGAGTGAGATACCGAACTTGAAGACAATTTTGTTGGGAATATCAGATGATGAATACGCTAGGTTGCAGGAGAATGTTAAGAGGGTGCAACGACACTTTCTGGTGAACAATCCAGCAAAAAGATATGATATTTATCATATGATTCTACACTCGTTATGGTTAAGAAGACTAAACTTACATATTTATGGTTGATGAATTGATCTTGCCATGAATTCAAATCTCAACTTACAGATGTCTAATGAATCAGTAAGAACGTGTTAACGGGCTAGCGATTGTGGTTGAGTATTTATAGGGAAGTTATAGTGACCCATTAGTGGTCAATTGTCACAACTTTTGTAATTTTGAATTTTGATGCATCTTTACAGAAAATATACATCACATGTACCATAAAACATATGAATTGTATCTGTTTGTGATATAAAGTTTGATTCTAGGTACAATAGGCAATATATAAAATTGTATCTATTTTTCAACCCTAAAATCGATTGACAACCCGAACCAGTTTACGCCCAAGTTGGGTTTTGTATACCTCTACTTATAGATGAACAAGTTTAAAAAGTGGATTGGGCCGATTACCAGATGACTGTAGCCCAAGAGCGATGCGACATAAAGGCCCGGGTTTGCATCTGTACTCGTAGTATTTCAAATTATGGGTAAAAGAGTCACGAGATGTAAAGGAGAAAAATTCTACACGGCTTATTTGATATCGGCTCACTGAATCAAGCAAAATTTAAACAAATTCGCCTACTAAATTAGAGCTTTTTAACATTGATTTTTACTGAATGATAGTCTATTATTTGTATAAATATTAAAATTTAATTTGTTTAAATCTATACTATATAATAAAAGAAACCAACTTTGGGACACGTGTCACTCATTGAGAGCGTCTACATTTTAATTTCCAACATTTTCATAATTATCTTATATCAATTAATTAAATATTAAATAATCAATTAATATTAAATCTTATCTTACTTTGAATGTCGGATAGAATCATTCTATTTAATCTAATAATATATTATCTTCAAATTTAAATTATAAATTAAATTCTTTTTAAATAATAACACAAAACATTAATTTTAAACTTAAAAAAACAATAATACGCTCATAAAAAATTTAAAATACAAACAAAATAACTTATTAGACATTAGATCAAACTTTTAAAAAACACTAATTAGAAAGAGAAGCTTATAATATAATTCTGTTTTTGATTTTTCAAATTGGGGTTCTAATCAATTCGAATTAAACTTAACCAAGTTTATGACTTTATTCGAATTAAACCGAACCAAATTTATGTTTTTTTAAACGAATCCAATAACATATTATTTACTATACAAAATTACGTTTATTTAACTCATGTAATACATGATGTTTTTAAAGATATAACTTTTTTTATTATATAGTATAGATTCGCCCCGCTTGCGGTATGCGCATATAATGTATATGTGTGGACGCTCGGATGGCAAAAGTGAAATTGCACTAATTTTAACATTATTTTACTAAGTTCATGAAAATAACGTTAAAAGTGGAGGACGGTTAATCATGTATCATCATCATCATCATGTGGTGGCGTTGATAGTAGAAAGACAAAAGGGACCATGCACTAATCGGTCTTTGCCCCGATTGTTGAGTGTTATGTGCCTTATATCCAAGGCATGATGCAAAACTACTATTGAGCCGGGGCTCTCATTGAAAGCAACATCTCTATTCCTACGGGGTAGAGGTAAGATTGTCTGCATCTTACCATCCTTAGACCCTACCTTAGCTTTGCTATTGGTGGGATTTACTGAGTATGATGATGATGATAATGATTTAGTATATATAATTGGATTTATTGAACCTGTATAATACACGGGGTTTATAAAGATATAACCTTTTTATTATTTAGTGTAAAAAATTACATTTATCCAACCCGTGTAACATACAAGGTTACAAAATTACATTTATTTAACACGTGTGATACACAATGTTTTTAAAAATATAACTTTTTTTATTATATAGTATATATAATTAGATTTATTCAACACGTACAATGCACGAGTTTTTATTATTTGTTATATAAAATTACATTTATTCAGTACAATACATGGGGTTCTTAGAGATATAATTTTTTTATTATTTAATATATAAAATTACATTTGTTCAACCCGTGTAATAAACGAGTTTTTAAAAAAAATAATTGTTTTAGTTTAGTATATAAAATTACATTTACTCAACCCGTGTAATACACGGGGTTCTAACCTAGTAATAATATACACAATCGTAAGATAAGTAGTATTATATAATTAGCGATAACAAACGGATTATATTATATGTAATATATACACTTAAAGTTACAAATGTATAAAGAAACAATTACCGATTACACATAAAATTGGTGTGTTGATTTACATTATATTGTAAAATTGATTTACATTATATTGTGTCACTCTGATCACTTTCTTGATATTTGTGACTTTTTATTCCTATATTCTTTGACTTGGTGTGTTGGTATGTTATTCGTTTTCGAGCCGAGGGTTTCTCTGGAAGCAGCCTCTCTATCCCTAGAGATAGAGGCAAGGTCTGTCTACATCCCACCCTCCCTAGACCCTATAAGTAGCGTTGCTATTTGTGGGATTTACTGGGCATGGTTGTTGTTGTACATAAATTTGAAAATACTTAGATAAAAACACGAACCTGAGTATGAGCTATTGAGCTTATAGTATTACTCATAGGTCGGAGTCAAGCTAAATATAAAACTCGAAACCGCCTTCAATCATACATGATACTAGGTTATAGACATATATATATATATATATATTACATGGGTCTGAATATACAAATTATGTAATTTTATAATCCAAGTAACTAAATTTTTTTTATTAGGCAATGTCTTGAAACATCTTGGGAGGGAAAAATCATGGGTTCAAATCCCACAGACGACTGGAATAAAGAAAGGGATTGGTTAAATGCACCCCCCCCCCCCCCTTTTTACTAGTCATACCCCCTTTCTAAAAATATAGTTTAAAGATTGTTAAATTTCACCCCTCTATACAATTCAAATATTGTTTTTGAATACCTTTTCTCTAACTCGTATTTTATTATGTTTCTATTAAACATTATTACAAATTAATAAAAAAGATATTTAAAAAAAAAATAAAAAAGTTTCCGAACTTATTTAGAAAAAAAAAACATTTGATTTTATATTTTTAATTTATTTCATATGTTAGTTTTTTCATCTTTCTATTTCTATTTTATTAGTATTATTATTATATTAAAATATTTTTATAATATAACTAACAACTTTTATTTATTAAAAGTAATAAGATGAAAAAAGAAAATAAAACGTTAACTAGCACATTAGGTAGTAAAATGATTTGATCAAAGCATGTAATATCAATTAATAATCGATATAAGTTGAAATTTAATTATTGTGAGGGTGTATTATTGACTAATCAGAATCATTATCTACAAATTGACGTGCTGATTCTCAAATATATTTCTCTTCTTTTAACTCCAAAAACTATATTAAGTTGGTTGGCTTCAAAGCTTCATTGAAATTTTTGGGTATTATTGTTTATACAAACTAAGTTCGAATACCCACTTCAAGCCGTAATGAACGAAAAAAAAATTCCGCTTCAAAACTAAAATGACTCGCTTCAGTTTAAAACGTAAGAAACCAATTTTTTTTTCAAATAACCAAAAAAAAGTTTCTTTTTAAATAAAATAACGTTTTAAATACAAATACTAGTATTAGTAATAATAATAATAATTAAAGATAAAAATAACAAAAATAAAACAAAAGGGTTTGAATTGTATTAGTGTAAAAGTTGAAGGAGGGGTACGTTCAGTAGAAAAAGGGGTACATTTAGCAGCATCCATAAAGAAATTTGCCGTTAAAAAGGAAAACATATAAATTTTGTAGGGAGGATGAGATATTGGGTATGTTTGGCATGGAGCTTTTAGGAGCTTTTAGGGGCTTTTAGGAGCTTTTAGCTTTAAGCTTTTATGAAAAAGCTCATACTCAATAAAAAACCTTGTTTGGTTGAAGGAGCTTGAAGCTTTTAGGTTAGGATATTGAAGCTTTTGGTTGAACACTCATACTAGTAGCGTTTAGAATGAGTTACAAGCTTTTAGGGAAAAAATGACTATTTTAACCACTAAAGTTAATAAACTTTTTAATGCACAAACTTTTATAATATTTAATTATGTCCATTTTGGTCATTTTATACATTTTATTAAAAGCTACAGCTACTCTGCCAAACACCAAATATATCTAAAAAGCTACAGCTACCAGCTAACAGCTTCCAACCACCAGCCACTTACTAGTTTTACCAAACATACCCATTATTTGGAAATTGTTTATTACAAGTAGGAAAGATTTAATCACTTTATTATTAAAAAGTCTAAAGAGAAATTAAGTAGGCCTTCTGGAGTTGAACATTTGGGCCTTAGGTGTTGGGCTTCACCCGTAAAGGTTGCATCCACGACAGCTAAGCAAACACGATTCCAAAATTTCGTTCTATTCGCATCTCAAAAATTTTCATTCCAGACAGACGATGATCATATCTGATCTCTGTTGAGTTCATTGATAACAACAAAAACACTAGCAACAAACACTTAATTTTCAATTTCATCCATTTGATTTGTTCCGTTCTGTAAGATCTGAATAATCATGTCCTACGCATACCTTTTCAAGTACATCATCATCGGTGATACCGGTAACCTGGTTAATCTTATGTTCAAATATATCCTTCAGTCGTTTGTTATCGTTGCCCTATGTGTATGATTTCGCTTTCTGTTTATTGCGTTTGTTTTGTATAATGTCATATGATTAATGTTTGATGTTAGTGGTTGTAATTAATTGTTTTATGTTATGTCTAATCGTTATTCTTTTTTATATATATAATTTGGTTATAGCATCTACATTTGTGTATTCTTTGGTGAATATTCTTATGATCGTGTTTAGTGATTTTTAGATTGGTAAATGAAATATTGTTTGAATCGTTGGAATTGTTTGATTTGTTTTTGATTGATAGTCAGAGACTGTAGCATTTGTATCAAATATGATATAACTTTTCTTGCAATAATAAGTTAATATGTACTGCTGTCAATCATTGGCGTCTCTTAGAACTCATGTACCTTGTTCTTGTTCGAGCTCGAAAAATGTGCCCTTATCCCTTAACGATAAACAATGCAGTTACGAAAGTGACAAAATTGTAATATTCGATAAACAATGCAATTACGAAAAATGAGAAAATTATAGTATTCGAATGAGTTACATACCGTAGCAAATGATTCATGCAGCCCTCCTTGCATTCTTCATAGCAAATTGGTGGATCAACTTTTCACAATTTATATTATCTATGACTTCGTTTTCAATTAGTAATGGGCTCAATTAACCTAGTGGGCTAAATTTTAAAGTCTAAACCATAAAAAAATGATTTGTAAACGAGCCTTACTTAAAAAGAAATAACATGTATATATCGGATTTTTTTTTAAAACATATGCCCCTCGAAATCACGGGCTCTGTGCGGATGTCCTCCCCGCACACCATCTAAGCCTCCCCTGCCGTCAATGAAACAGAAAATGTTAACCATCTTTACTATGCAGGAGTTGGAAAATCATGCCTTCTTCTGCAGTTCACAGACAAGCGTTTTCAGCCGGTTCATGATCTAACCATTGGTGTTGAATTTGGTGCCAGAATGATCACCATCGACAACAAACCAATAAAGCTGCAGATATGGGACACGGTTTGTTATTTTTTCTTTTCTTCTCTACTTGTACCTTTATCGTTACACTTGTCATGTTTCTTTGTTTCCGTATAAAAATCCGCATCTCTCATGTAGGCGTCTGATTATTCATTAAAATTGTATTCATCTTTGACCTTCTCTTTTTTGCTTTTGGTTTAACAGGCGGGCCAGGAGTCGTTTAGATCTATAACAAGGTCTTACTACAGAGGTGCTGCTGGTGCACTTCTGGTTTATGACATCACCAGGTATGATGTCAAACTCGTTTTTCTCCTTTACTAATTCGATGAGTTTTACGCCATTAACTAATTATGTCATTCTCAATCCTGAAAGCTTATTATAACCGGGATATGCCCAACATGGTGTTTATGTATCGTGTATAGGAGGGAAACTTTTAATCACCTTGCAAGCTGGTTGGAGGATGCTAGGCAGCATGCAAATGCAAATATGACTGTAATGCTCATCGGTAACAAGTGTGATCTTGCACACAGAAGAGCTGTTAGCACTGAAGAAGGAGAACAGTTTGCTAAGGAGAACGGTCTAGTTTTCATGGAAGCATCTGCAAAAACTGCACAGAATGTCGAGGAGGTGGTTTCGTATTCTTTTTTTAACTAATTCGTCGTTTCTGAAAATATCCCTTTCTGATCTACATGTTTTCTTTCAGGCATTTATAAACACAGCTGGAACAATCTATAAAAAGATTCAAGATGGAGTTTTTGACGTATCAAACGAGGCATGTGTCATTTTTTTCCATATAGATTTTTAATCATCTTTTGTTGAACATTTATTTTTTTTGTTGTCTCAGTTAACATCAACGATTTTCTTTTTTTTCTTTTTGGGTCTGTTTTATGACAGTCTTATGGGATTAAAGTCGGTTATGGTGGCAATTCTGGGCCATCAGGAGGACGAGATGGCGCCCCTGCTCAAGGAGGAGCCTGTTGCAGTTAAATTGAGACTACCTGGTTTATTATTTGATGCATTCTTGACCATGCTATTGCTACCTTTCTTGTGTTGGTTCAAAGTACACGAATAGCTTTCATCGGTTCTTACTTAATCGAGCATGTAAATTGGTGTCAGTTTGAAACCACATGAATTAGTATATATTATTGAATTTGGGGTTTTATGTATGTTCCTTCTTATGAATATGTTGTTTCTTTACGCTATTGCTATCGCGCATTTGGTTCAGTTCAACTTGTTCAATTTGGCATCTGCTTTTGAAATTTAAGGTTCAAGGATCAAATTACTGTAGGTTTTGTTCAATGGGTACTAGTTCGGTACAAGACAACAATCGATAGATGACTGAAGATATCAATTGAATTGAATGACCTGAACATCAGATTATACGTCCATTTTTTTTTTAAATTTTCATGGAGTATGTGTAGAACAACTATAACACAGAGTGGTTTGTTTGTATAATAAATCAAACAAATCTAAAACAATAAATTTGCACTAACATTAATAGTTAGCATATAAATTTTCTTTTAATTAGTGTCTTGAGTATTCGGTGAAGAATACTCTCGGAGCCCATTGCTGTAATATATAAAGAACCAAGTGTATGTAATATGGCGGAACTGGGAGTTAGACAATGATCGCATATCATCAGTTTCAATTACTAAGGATATCTTTGTCTATCATGATTGATGTCTACGCACTTGTGTCATTATTTCACTTTCCCCACGCTATATGTTAAAGGAAAAGTTTCAAATTCTAGTAAACAAAGGAGCATGTGTTCACTTGCAAGTAACCATTAGGCACCACATATCAAATTGGTTATTACAAGAAACTTAGTAATTAGGCAATTTCAAAATACTATGTCTATTTATTTATGCTATGTTGGAAACATAGTCTATTAATTCATGGACATGGTTCTTAATTAGACAACTCACCACCACAAACATATAGCGCGTTAAAAAGTTCACACGTTTTGATAAGGGGTGGCGGCAGTGTTATTTCTTGTTCCACGCGTGGTGGAGGGCCATCACGGGGGCGCCCCGTCCCCCCTTATAGTGTTGGAATTTTTTTACACATGGCTCTTAGACCATGTGTAGTGGGGCGTTTTTTAAAAAAAAAAATTCAAAAATAACACCCAAACCCCCCCCCCCCCCATTACATAGGGCGTTGTTTGGCATTTTTTTTTGAAAAAAAGTGAATCAGCGTTTTATTAACAACGCTCAACCAAACAAATTGCATGAGGATGAGATGTTGACTGGCCAATGAGAGTGGTCCAAGTGTAAGTTTCATTTTCTTTTTCTTTTTTTTTTATCCTTTTCTCTATAAAAAAATAATTGTTTAATGATTGGAAGGGGCGTTATCGAGCATTATTCCCACTACGGCACTTTTGCAATAACCTCCAATAATGTCTCATGCTGACTGGACTGCCACGTGTCGCAAAACGCCCCATGGTGGGGGCATTATTGAGCTAAACCACTACACATGGTCTTAGACTGTCACAAGATAGTCATTTAATTTAAGCTCGTTAGCTTAGTCAAGACTAGTATATAAAGCTCATGCTCACACTCGTTTATTAAATGACATTCAATCAATTTAGGCTCGAACTTATTTAACCCGGAATGGATTCGAGCTTTTAAAGAGCCGATCCGACGATCTAAATTACTAATAATGAAATAAGATAGTTAAAAGTAGGAACTAATTAGGATTAACCAAACGATAATGAAGTAAAAATAAAATTCAAAATCGATAATACACCCACTCGTTGCATGAACCCCCCCGCATTACATCCTAACTACGTCATGCAAACACAAAAATTAGGGTTTCTGTATGTAAGAACAGATCCATTCTCGTTTCGTTCAATCTATATGAAGAACATTACCTGTATGATAATTTCTATTCGTCGATAGTTTCTTCTAGTAATCTGATGTGCGTTTTCTGTATTGATTGATCTTCATTTGTTTTATTATAGCTGTAGCAATTGGTTACACGTTTTGAACGATGACGCATGCATTCAGAGTTCTGTCTCACCAGTAAAGTAAAAAATGGGTTACAACAACAATCTGCGGATGTTAGGGTTCAATCCCCCCTCAGTAAGTTTTACTGCCTCACATCTACATTCAATTGATGTGTTTTTTTTAAGCGGTGACTAGGGTTTGGTTATTTGTGTGTGGCGCGGCGGCGAAGAAGGTAGAGAGCCTAGGGTGCTCTGGTACCATATAATAGAGTGGAAGACTGAATTGATTCATTCCATTCATAAGCAATTATTATAATATATAGAGATAAACCGGCCCCACTCTTTACGCCCTGCTTGCGGTATGCGCATGTAATGTATATATGTGTGGGCCATCGGGGGGCAAAAGTGAAAGTGCACTAATTTTAACGTTATTTTACTAATTTCGTGAAAATAACGTTAAAAGCTGAGGACGGTTAATCATCCATCATGTGGTAGCGTTGATAGCTGAAAGACAAAAGGGTACATGCACTAATCGGTCTTTGTCCCGGTTGCTGAGTGTTATTTGCCTTATGTCCAAGGCTTGATGCAAAACTACTATCGAGCCGGGGGTCTCACTGGAAGCAGCCTCTCTATTCCTACGGGGTAGAGGTAAGGCTGTCTACATCTTACCCTCCTCAGACCATACCTTTGCTTTGCTATTGATGGGATTTACTGATGATGATGATGATGAAGATGATGATGATGACGATGATGACGATGACGATGATGATGATGATGATGATGATGACGATGACGATGATGAACCGGCCCCATGCGCTCATACTAATAAACCTAAATAATAATGTATTCCAATGTAACTGTGGTTTCTAGTTTCTGAATCAAGAATTGTCACAGATGAAATCATCAAGTGTAAAGTCAATGATTGAGTTACAAGATGATAGTCGAGCTATACCCGTCGCAACCACCAGAAACTTGCCTTCCCTAAAAGGCGGACCGGAACTTTTTGGCACCAACTCTGCATGGAGCATAATGAAAGCCAGTATAAAGACTGCTTTCTTTTCTGATAAAATAAATTTACTCTTACCTTGTGGCCCATTAGCAATGCTGGTTGATCAATTGACCCATCGTCAAGTGAGTTATCTTATACATGTATTGTCACCATTTAGCATGATTTGTCATTTTTGCAGCGTTGTTTTGATTTGTTTTTATATGATATGATATCAGGGTTGGGTCTTCATGTTGAGCTTATTGGGCATCATACCTTTGGCAGAGCGTTTGGGTTGGGCCACAGAGTAATCATCTGTAAATTATGTTCTTCAATAACTTTGCGCGACATCATGTATATAGTTGAATATATCATTGACTTCTCTACTGTGCAGGCAACTAGTTTACTACACCGTACCTACAGGTTTGTTTATTCAAATTTCAATGGTCTGTTTGTTTCTACTTTCCACTTATATACATTTTCTTGGTCTCAACTGCATAGTATTCGTTTAATTATATTATATATAATTTTCAACTGAACAAGGAGGTGATGGATAAAATAGATTAGTCTTTCATATTGTGTGGATTAAAAAATATTGGAATTGCAGTGGGGGGTCTTCTCAACGCCACTTTTGGCAACGCAACAGAGTTGATAATCTCACTGTTTGCGATGAAGCAAGGCATGTTACGCCTTGTGCAGCAGTCATTGCTAGGCTCGATTTTGTCCAACATGCTGCTCGTTCTCGGATGCGCACTTTTTAGTGGAGGCATCACTCATCTTAACAAGGAACAAATGTTTAACAAGGTTAGTTAATTGCCATAGCTCAATTTTAGATGTGGTACTTTTGACCCATTAACTTACGAATGGGTTTCTTATGAATGCATTGTGTGTGGTTAACTGAACGTTGAAATTGATTGAGCTAAGCTTTGTTGTCAGTCAAATGTGGGGATGAGCGTAGGATTGCTCTTGATGGCGGTCATGGCGCTGATTTTCCCAACTGTTCTTCATGTCACAAACACCGAGTTGCAAATTGGGACGTCAGTATTAGCCCTTTCAAGATTTTGTAGTTGTATAATGCTTGTAGCATATGTCGTCTATATTTTTTTTCTGCTGACAAACCAGAAGCAAGACTATGCATCACTTAAAGAGGTTTTAATCACCTTGATAAAGACTCATACCTAATTATTCCTCCATTGCTTGTATAAAGTATAGGTTTGTGCAATAAGTTTATATATTTCTGTTAATTGTTCAAAAATATCAGGATTCTCCAACTGCAAGTTCGGATAACGAAGAATCTGCTGATATTACAAAGTGGGAATCGATTATATGGCTTGGCGTTTTGACACTATTCATTTCAATTCTCTCAGATTATTTGGTCAATGCAATAGAGGTGGTTAAAATCTTGTTAGTTTGATTATGATCATTGACATTCAATTATAAGTATCGCTTACACAGTGGAGCTTTTTTACTATATAATGATTCCGTGTTTCAGGGTGCATCTGTTGCAATGGATGTCCCGGTAGCATTCATTAGTGTTATTCTGCTTCCCATTGTTGGAAATGCAGCAGAACACGCAAGTGCTATCATGTTTGCAGTGAAAGACAAACTTGTACGTGTTTTTGTTTTGCTTGTTGTTTATTCCTAAGACTACTTTCTATACACAAGTGGAACTTAAAAGTTGTTAGGTGTTCTAAAATCTATATAAAAAAGGTATTTCTTGACATGCATCATGGACTGTAAACCATGGGGTGAATTTTTACAGTTACAAGTATAAAGATGCAAGGCCCATTATTTTTAAATGATTATTTTTGCAGGACATTTCTTTTGGAGTGGCGATTGGATCTTCAACACAAATATCCATGTTTGTGGTAATGTATTTGCTTATAATTAAAGTATGAAAAGATCTAGGGGATTTTCTTCCAAATCTGTATAGGTCTCTCTAATTTTCTTCATGTATGGTAGATTGGTATCCAACATCTGTTTCTTTTGAATTACACCCTTTTAAGGAAGCATATATTTAAAAAAGAAAAGTCAAGTGTGATGTAAGTGACATGGGCTTGTAAGGTGACAAACTTTCTTGGTAAATTATAGGCATTTTAGTATATTTACTGTGTTACAGTTGGATAACACAGCCAGACAGCCATTGTGGTTAACTTTTTCTTCAGCTTTGCTGTTTCTTGCCATTAATAAAGTATCTTTTCTTATGTCTGTATTAATGATACAAATCTACGTCAAATGATTGTATTTTAGCTACTTCTTGCCAATTAAATTTGTGCTTTTTGTATGTTTGAAACTATGACAAGTGTTAAGTACAATGACAAAAAAATGTCCATCACCATTGTTATTGTATTCATTTACAGATGCCAATTTGCGTGGTTGTTGGGTGGATGATTGAACGCCCATTGGACCTCGATTTTGAACCTTTTGAGACGGCCACTCTTTTTATGACAGTTCTGGTAGTAGCCTTCATATTGCAGGTTTGACTTGTCAATCAACATTTCATTCTCATTTTCTTTATCATTAAGTTTTTTTCTTTCATCCCATGAAAACTACAAAGTTTGACCTACATGGTATGAAGGAAACTGTTTGACTGTCTTTGGATAAATCAATATTGACTATTTGTTTGACTATTCTAACAAACTGACTAAAGTTTTGACCAAAAAGTCCTACTAAACTTTCAGGAGGGAACATCAAATTACTTCAAAGGATTAATGCTCTTGTTTTGTTATATGATTGTTGCTGCAAGTTTCTATGTACATGTAGATCCTGCATCTATACGTGAGTTTCTTCGTACATATAGGATTTATCATAAGTTTGTTCCTTTTTATTAAACCGAATTTCTTTATTTCTGGTTTTGCAGAAGATAATCCTCAATAAGCACTATAGTTGAATTAAGTAGTCACATTTCAATCGCGTACACGTTGGATACACAATATCTGAGAAAAAAAATAGTGTTTCACTACTCCATTGATCATCTGTCAGAATCATGAAGCATTTTTCACAAACCTAGGTTTGACTTGAGTCAATTGTAGAGTTTTGAATTTTCAGTTTGACCTTCATGAATCATGACGTTATTGTTAGATTTTGTCACCTTGAAGCTGGTCGTAGATCTCGGGTTCCATAACTTTAGGTGGGGATCAGAGTATATAGCAGATATTCAGACTTGAGTAGAGGTGCCAATTTCAACATAATGGGTCAAATTGGATTATGTTTTACCTCTAACAGGTCAAACGGGATATTGGTCAAACGGGTCACGAGTCATCCAAAGTTTATTTCTATTGCAAACAACATCCTAAATCACTTTGGTGAAGAAGAAGACATGGAAGGTACTCCTGCCTCAGGCAACTGGTTTTCAAATGACAAATATTACAAGTTTCGTTTCTTGCGAAACTGAATGGAGAACTCTATCCACGTCTTCGAAAAAAAGCCAAAAATCACATGGTTATGTGTCAACTTGTATGAATGCCAATACGCCATATTGGACTCGTTTAGCGCCCATCTTGCTAGAGCTAGCTACGAACCAAAATTCAATTACTAAGACGAAGAAACTTGTGAGTTGTTGCCTACTAGGATTTGCATCCAAACACTGAAATTCGAAAACATAAATTTGTACTAAAGAAAGTGAGGAATAATACTGCTACCTACCAGATCTGCACAAAATTTGGTCATATTGTTGTAGACTGTTAAAAAAAGTTATTACTTAAATGATTTAAAGGCATCAAGAAAGAAAAAGAACAAACAGTTTGACAGAAGTTATGAATAATTAAAATAATATTTAACTTAAAAATGATAATAACATTTAACTTTTATCGTTAAAATGGTTTTCGTTATAATTCTCACTTGTCTAACTTGCTTTGCCCTTAGCTTCTTCATGGATATTTCTAAGTGTGGAACTCGTGGTTGTTATCCTCATGTTGATTCTCCTTGAGAGTTGAGACACGGCTTAGGTTTGCATCAACTTGGGCTTGCATTGCCATGACCATGCTTGGACTTGTACCGAAGCCTTGTGTCATTGTTTACCACATGTCGTGTTTCTTCGCTTAACTTTTTGCTACTTTCGCTTGTGATGCTACCAACGTGTTGTTTCATTATGGTGCGACCTATGCGCCTGTGCCACGTCCTGATCCTTGTGTTGAGGCTTGAGCTGCGCCCTGCCTTGTGTCACAACCTTTTCCCTTTGAGCCGCTTGTGCACAGTCTGGGCTCGTTTTATGGGTTCCGAGTTCAAGTCTTGTTACGGGGGTAGTGTAACCACATCATCACGCCTTCAAGGTTTTTGAAATAACAAAGAATACGTATCATATAGATATTAGAAATCAAGTAAATATCAATTAGACTTTAGTGAGAATTATTATTGGCCTAGGTATAATCAAAATCATTTGGGAAGAGCGTCAAAGCAATGTTGGTTGCCTATTTAATAGCATGATTTTTGTTTGTTTTTTGTATCTTAGATTGTCCGTAACCGACCAACACCCATGCCATGTGTCAATGGTGGCCGGCGTTAGTTACTAGCGTTAAACATAAACACCATACCGGTTGTGGCATTAGAGGGCGTGAATGTGGGGAAGGTTAGGAGGATGACGGGCGTGAGGAAGAAGATTGGTGGACTCCACCAAGTGACAACCAATTAGGATTAAATTCCCTGTTTTTTTTTAACTTATTATATTATATTATATTATATTATAGAGTTAAATGCTTGGTTGGTCCCTGTGGTTTTCAAAAACTGCAGACTTGGTCCCAATGGTTTACTAATTACACGCGTGGTCCCTGTGGTTTTCAAAAATGCACTCGGTTGGTCCCCAGCCCTAACATCAGTTAAATTTCTCAGTTAAGTCCATGTTAAATGACCAAAACACCCTCGCTTATTAACTTTATTTATAAACCCACCACAACCTGCATTATCTTCATCACCATCATCATCTTCATCCCCATTTCAGACATTTTTTGGTTTCAAACATTTATAAACACACTAGAACATTATCAGACATTTTTTGGTTTCAAAACACAATCTTCATTTGTCTTTCTCTTCTTCGATACACAGCATCCAACAATCCAACAATCCCAAAACCCCAATTTCATTCCCCCAAATTCTCCTCTCTGTTTGCGATACACAAATCAGCACCCGTAATCCTTGTCATCATCCACCTTCAATCATCGCTAACAACTGTAACCCCTGCAATAATCACCACACACCACCGAGCACTGTTCTGATCGGAGCTTCTCCAGTGACAAATCAACAACCATCGCCGGTTCGGAATTGAACTCTGAGGTGTCTTCTATAGTTCTGGCATCTGCACATGATATTCAAGCTGAATCGAAGGCTATTCGTGACTAAGTTCAGCAAACAACTTTAATGGTGAAAGATGTTCTTTGTGGATGCACAGCCGTTGACACAGCCGCAAACCACCACAGCCCTCGAGGCCCACCTGCACCGTCATTCAACGCTTCCAAATCTGTTGCTCGCAACCATTCACAGCCCCAAACGACATTACGACCACTGTCACCACCAATTAAACCCACCCGATACCATCCGCCTTCCATTATGTCAGAAAACAACAAATCCGGTCAGACATGAGTTTGTTCTGTCGTGTATCTCACCGTCCGAGTAATCATCATCACCACTCGGTCGAGACCCACCGTTGCCGGCCACACTGTGCGATGATTCAGGTTAGGATTTGTGTAATTTAGGTTAGGGTTTGTGTGAAACAAGGGGAGATAGCAGGTGGTTGTTGAGGGTTTGTCGGAGGTAGGTGTGGTGCTACCGGAGAACGGAGACGAGGGAGATCGGAGAAGATGATGGTGATGAGATCGAGAGAGAGCAGAGGGAGGGAAATGGGTATGATGATGGTGATGAAGATGATGCTGCAAAGGGTAATATAGTTTTAGGTTTTTAATTGTTCTAAGGGTAATATAGTCATTTCACACATAATTAACTGAGAAATTTAACTGATGTTAGGGCTGGGGACCAACCGAGTGCATTTTTGAAAATCACAGGGACCACGCGTGTAATTAGTAAACCATTGGGACCAAGTCTGCAATTTTTGAAAACCACAGGGACCAACCAAGCATTTAACTCTATATTATATTATATTATATTATAGAGTAAACTGCCATTTTGGTCCCTGTGGTTTGGCCAGTTTTGCCACTTTAGTCCAAATCTCAAACTTATTACATCTGGGTCCCTGTGGTTTGCATTTTGTTGCCATTTTAGTCCAAAATCCAAAAAACCCCCTTTTTGACTGTTGAGAGCTGCCTATTTTGTCCTTTAGTGCAGGGGCATTTTGGTCATTTTTTAAATTGAAAACTGATTATTATTTTTTTAGCACTCTCTCTCTCTTATTAAAAGCTAGATCAGCTCTCTCTCTCTCTCTCTATAGAAACCCAGAACAAATAATCAGAGCTCTCTCTCTCTTCTCTCTCTCTCTCTATAGCACCACCACCACCGCCACGTCGCCACCTCCTCCATCTCTCTCTCTGCTACCGGCGACTGGATCTGGGGAAGAAAGACGGTGGTGGCTTACAGGAGACGGCGACGCTGCTGGAGACGGTGGTGGCTTACCGGAGACGGCGGCGCTGCTGGAGACGGTGACGGCGACTGGATCTTGGTAGTGAAGGCCATAGACCACCATCTTCATCGGACGCTACCACTGACCACCATCTTCTTCGTCATGACGACGGCTGCAGGCGGCGACACCATCGCCAACTTCTGGGCAGCAATCAATCCTCTGTATAGGTCCGATCACTGCTGTTATGACACCATCGCCAACTTACGGTCGCCGATCACTGCTGTTATGTAACCACCGGCAAGTTTTGTGAAGAAGATGAGCAATCAGGTTGTTCTAGATCTGGTTTCTCCATTTTTAAAATTCTTTGTTTGTTGAAATTGCTGGGATTTTTGATGCTCGATTTCGTTGTTTGTTGAATTTGTTCCAGATCTGAATCATTTTGTTTCAATTTGATGCTCGTTTGTTTGTATAGTGTGGTGCTAATATGTTGGGTTTAATTTGGGGATTCTGGGTTGAGCTTAAATACACAAATATTAGAGAGAGAGGCAGATTTAATTTGGGGAATTCTGGGTTAAAATTCTTGTTAATCTGGGTGTTAGAGAGAGAGGCAGCTCAAGGCAGATTTAATTTGGGTCAAGAGAGAGAGAGAGAGAGAGGAGAGAGACAGAAGACTTCTATTTAGTCATAAATAGAAAAATGTTTAATCAATATTTAGTTATAATAATTTCTGAAATGACCAAAATACCCCTGAGGGTAAGGACAAAACAGGAGGTTTTAATTTGGGGATTCTGGTCAAATTTCACTTTTGGACTAAAATGGCAACAAAATGCAAACCACAGGGACCCAGATGTAATAAGTTTGAGATTTGGACTAAAGTGGCAAAACTGGCCAAACCACAGGGACCAAAATGGCAGTTTACTCTATATTATATTATATTATATTATATTATATTATATTATATTATATTATATTATATTATATTATATTATTGTTCATATACATTAATTCATAACAATAGTAAAGTTTTAATCACACCAACTCACGTACGCATAAATTACTTCACAAACCGTGAGTACACTCGAATCCCCCCTTTTTCACTTTAATCACTTTTGGGGTGTAACTTGTAAGACATAATCAAACGCACTTATGCACACAATCAAACTCATGAATTCACTCAATCCATCAAACATGTTATTTGTTATGCTTAGGTTATTCTTGCTAGATATTCAAACACTCATACATGCAAACTACTTGTCATTAACTTTGCGCAAGCCTACCTTAACATGTATAACGCTATAGGAGTAGCACACCGCCCTTAGGAAGGGTCATTGTTAAGAATTCGATCATTTAACGGTCTTGTTCATTGCGATGACAAGATTACACTCGTGGAAACTTTGGTTTGACATTTAGGTTGTGAATGCTATCGTGTAGTTTAACTTGGTATACAAAATGCCATGTTGGATTTGAGACAATCTTTTATATGTATACTATGTATTCAAACTTGTGTACTCACTAACTTTTGTTGATTTTATTTTAATACATGTTGCAAGGAATTGATGATGTTAATCGAAGAAATCTACTTAGGGTGGACTAGAAACGCACCTATTATTTTTGTGTTTGTATTTCTTTGTCGTTTAATTTTGTTATGAACAAGTTGATGTATTTTCCTTTCCAATGACTTCTAGACTTCAAGTTTTTGAATCTTTTGACTTGTTTTCTGATTTCAAACATGATTGTCGCTAGAACTTTATACTACCTAGGTTTATGATGAATATTTGTTGCTTTTGGTGATTTTTTTGGTTTTGGATTCTTTAGGATGGAATAATGCTAAAGTAATGAATTTAATTACAATTGATCTGATGTTTTTGTATACTTTGATCTGATTTGTGATTGGTTTATGTTCCATATGATTAATGTCTTTTGGTTATAGTTGCATATTAGATCACTTATTGTGTGCTTTTGTTAGTTTATGGTTTGCTAGAGCTCAGTAGTCCATAGGAACATTGATTGAGAGTTTATTGGGACTTTGTATTCTGCGTATCTAGATAACTGACAAGTGATAGAGAGTTGGGTAGTCTTTGGAAAGACTCTGATAGGAGGTTTCCCTAGATTCCCTAGTATCTTTGTTATTCTGTGTCTTATAGATATTTCTTAGGTTACCCCTTGCATCTTAGGGTGTATTGAAATAGTGAGACTGATAGGTAATCTATCTTTTGAATACTCTAGTATTGTTGGAGAGACTGGCGGGTAATCTGGCTAACCGGTGAACATCACACGCCCCTTAGGGTTTCCTTTTAGGTTACACTCGAAGAATGATCAGGGATCCACTAGGTTGTCTGAGGGTGTCGTATTCTAAGATTCTAGTTCCATCATAGTTTCCATAGCCAAGAGAAATCTGAGAGTCACAAATAGGATTCTAAACCTGGGTGGTGCTTTTCTCATTATTGATTTCAATTAAGTGATCGGTTTGCCAGCCGGTAGTTTAGGTTTTCTTTAGTTTTATTTCTCTTAGTTTAAGACAAACAAATCACCCCTTCCAAATAAACAAATTTCTTAGTTAGTAATTGGAGTCCAGTTTAGGTATTGCTAGTGTCTATTAGGTTCGGTATCTGGACTTCCATTAAGCTTTAATGCAACTGATAGGTACACTTGCCTGTTTTGTGGTCTAGTATTAGGAGTGTCTTGAGTTTATCTAGAGTGTTTAGACTAGTTTAAGTTTAGTTTTTAAGTAGACCGTATTTAGCATACATAAGCACTCTTTGTGATATTTTGGTCAATCTAAATATTTCTTTCTTTTTTTTCATTTTCATCTAAACCGGAAAATTGAATGAGGTGAGCTTGATGGGGAAATGGGTGGCGGCTGTAATTTGTATGATGGTGGCAGCAGGTGTAGGAGTGGTCTTGGTGGTGGCTATGTGTGCTACACAAAGTGATGATGGGAACAATCTAGAATAAGCATCAAACTCGATGGATACCGTATAAAACTTTGCCTAGACTCAAATGCTTTAAATTCAATCCCTTTAATTGAAGGTGTAGAAATTAGAATATACCTACTTTCGGCTTAGTCCATTCAAACCAAAGTAGCCCGTTAGAGTTTCGGCCTATTCCCAAGGACTAAACCCAACAAATCGGTATGACTTAAAAACTGGACTTAAATCTGGTGTAAATTAATTAAATACCAATCTATTATAAAATAATTGAAAAATCAACTAACAAAAGCTTTAAAATAAAGAGCTTAAAATATTATAAAATAATATAAAAATTAAAGTTATAATGAGGAGAAAAAATAACTACTATCGAACACTTTTACATTTTACCTATGATGTTAGACACCTGGTCATTGGTCAATGGCAAAGCTCCAACTTATGTTTCTTATTATGTCATTGGGCTTGGTTTTGGGTTTTAGTAGTTTAAAGGGGTGCGGTTACAAAATTGTATGAGCCCCCCCCCCCCCCCCCCCCCCCGGGAATTTCACTCGTATTTAACACTATTTTTTTTTTCAAAGGGGTGCTCGTCCACCCTTGCAAGTAAGTTCGCCCCTGCACCAGATTATTGGCATTTCTCTTTCCTCGTCTAATGAATATATCTAGCATTCTCATTGTACATATACTCTACCTTTCTCTATCCTTGATACATCATACACTCAAACTGATTCGTTCGTAGGAGTATTATTAGGGATTCTCGCTCAGGGATATTTTAACGACTTGTTAATGTCTGGAGCTTGATTATTGTCCTGTGAAGACAAGGTACTACTCAACATCACCATCGAGACCACTTCATGTTAATATCTTATGGTCTTGTAACAATTACAGTCTCCGGTTGATAGTGAATAAGTGATATTCTGTGAGTGAGCCCAAATCATAAAGTTATGCGTTCCAGAGTTTAAATGTTTGTATTAAGGAAAAAAAAAGTGGTGAACGTTTGTATCAATTGGGCCTGGGTTTATTTATTATGAAACCAGACCCACTAACTTTATTTAGGTCCAGGCCCATCTATCTGCCCCAAAATCTGAAACCTCACATACTTTCTTTCTCCGGCCACCACTCTTAAACCTCACTTTGCTTCTTCTATCTCCGATCAACGGTTTATAAAAGGTATTTTCTGCTTATTATACGATTCATATGCATCAATATCCTTCAATTTTCTGATTTATAGCAGCCCAAGAATCAAATTTTAATAAGTTATACAAGTCTGGTTAATTCGATCGATTAACGAATTTCTAATCTTCTGTACTAATTTCATCTCTGTTTACCCCAAAAGCATCGGCCTTTTCGTCATCGTTACCCCACCACCATCCAACTCCGGCAGCCTCCGTCGGCCCGCCCTTGAATATATCTCACTTTCAGGTGTTTTATCTATAACGATTTCTCTCAATTTGCTAGAATTGTTGCTTGATTTGTTGATTATTATGTGAAGCCACTATTTTAAATTCATGTGAAAATGCCCATTTGTTAGATCTGACATTTCATCTTTTTTTTTTTTTTTTTTTTTTTATAATGTTACATTTGTTTTAGAAACTCATTTGATACATGTTAAATTTGAGCAAGAAAATTCAGCTAAGAAATTGCATACTTAATTAAATTGGAACCCAGTCCGTAATGAAGGTATTTGGGTATGGGATTTGCTTTAAAAATTTTGCTGGTATGGGATGAGTATGGTATTAGGTGATTTCCGGCCTATGGAGTTAATGCGGTAAAATATCGGATATCGGTCAAGCACCGATATTTGAGATGTAGGTTATCTCGGTGAGATATTGGTCATTTTAATATAATGCAGAGTTTATATATTGCAATTTAACACTAATTATTCAATGATATCTTGGTGATATATCGGTTATATTGGTCAAATATCGGTGATACATCGGTTATATCGGTGTGATATATCTGTCAATATCGCCGATAATATCGGTACCGATCTTTGACACCGATATTTACTAGGGGGGCGATATATCACTAATATTAACTGCATAGGTATACCTGATACCCCACAGGTGTTAAGCTGGGTATAGGACTCGATTTTACAAACGGATATGAGACTGTGATTAGGGCTGCAAACGAACCGAACAAACACGAACAAGACCTTGTTCGTGTTCGTTTGTTAAGAAATATATGTGTTCGCGAAGCGTTCACGAACACTTATCAAACGAGATTTTATGTTCGTGTTCGTTTGTTAAGGAAATGAACTTGTTCGTGTTCGTTTGTGTTTGTGTTTGTTTGTTAATTTTAGGCAACGAACAAAAACGAATGTTGACGAACACAAATGAGCACAAACTAATGTTCATGAACACAAATGGAAACAAACGAACACAAATAATCGTTCATGAACAGAATATATAATACACTGAGATTACATCACCTGTCCCAAGCTCGTCCCATTGCCATCACTAACTAGGGTCTAGGGTGCGGTGTGGTGTTTTTTTTTTTTTTTTCTGTTTATATACCATTTCTTGTTATTGAAAGCTGTATTATTATGATATGCAGTTTTCCAAAATGATGTTATCTAGAGGTGCAAAACGGTCGTTTGAGATTCTTTGTGGGCGAGTAAGCACTTCTTTACACTCCAAATATGGTTACTCGACGCGATCATATGGGGAAAACTTCATTTCTGAACCCAAAAGAAATGAAACACAATGCACTATTTTGAGAACGTATTCAAGCGAGGTTTCACCTTCAGATCATATGAGTCTGATAAAGAAATTAAGAGAAAGAACTAGTGCTCCTATCAAAGAGGTCAAGGCTGCTCTTATTGATTGCAATTGGGATTTGGGTAAAAATGATTTGTTTTTAGTCTTTTTACTGTTTTTTGTAGGGTTTTTTTTTGTGCTAAAATAAGATGATGATTATGTTACAGAGGAGGCTCAAAAGGAACTGCGGAAAAGGGGAGTTGTTCTTGCGTCAAAAAAGGCATCTCGCGCTGCGGCTGAGGGTTTACTTGCGCTGTCACAGAATGATAAAAAGGCTGTTGTTATTGAGCTTAACTGTGAAACCGATTTTGTTGCAAGAAATGAAATATTTCAATATCTGGTTAGTCTCACTGAATTAGTTTTAGAATCAATGGCTTTAGGAGTGTTTGGATATGTGTTTTGGAAGTGATTATGTGATATTAAATAATTAGTGTCAGATAATTAGCTGTAATAAAATGGATTATAGGAGATACTGTTTCGATATGTGTTTTGTACAGTGAAATTGCAATAATTGGATAACTAGGTGTATGAGTTTTTGACAAAGTCTGATGATTTAATCAGTTAATAGATATTAGATGAATGACAAAATGTGACATTTTTGTAAAAAAGTCTAATAGGGCTTGCGAAATCGAGTAAATGTCATTAATTTGTGTTCAAACAAGAAGTTTAAAGGTAATCTAATCTTACCCTTGGATAATTAATTCTGTTGCAGCTGGTATGAAACCTATGATTTGAATATTCAGAGTATGTTTATCCGAACGTTATAAACTGATTATTTGACCCCTAAATCATCTGATAATCAGAAACGTGACTCGTTTATCCAAACAAGAAAACGTGGTTATTGCAACTTCAAGTCCCAATAAATATAATATCAGTTCCTAAACACAAATTTAAACTGCACGAGAATTCATGGATGTGCTGTTCAAGTTTATTGAATACGATTTATGCAAACATTGTTGAGATGTCCTCATAAGTTCTATCTGCTTGAAAATGATTATCTTTTGCAGGCTTCATCTTTGGCCAAACTGGCGCTATCTGCTGGAAGTTCAGAACAAGTATCTGGTCACTTCCCTATTGGACTTCAAGGTTTGGAGGTAAGAGATCCAAGTGTCTCGTCATGCACATTTGATTATTATGTAACCGGTTTTTTTGAGCTTTTGTTTTAGGTTTATTATATGTGATTGCAGTTAATTTTGTTTTAGGTTTATAAAATTCCACCAGAATGTAGTTCGAGCCAAGTCGACATGAGTGTGTGGCAAAGACATATTAGCTATATATTAATAATCAGTGTGCCTTAATAATGTAATATGTGTAACTAGTGTATTTTTTAGTGTTGAGTGCATATATGATACATCTATATCTGACTTGGTACTCTCTCTATCTCATGAAATTGAAACATTTGACGGGACCCTTAATTTTTAGAAGCTATAGATGTGTTAGAATATTCGTCAAATGTTTAAGTTGCCCTCAAATCATGGTCGTAAATAATCTAGTGGGCGTCATTAGCATAAAACAATTAAATGATAGTAGTGGAAAAATAAGTAATTGTATGTTTGAAATTTGCTCAAAAAGGAAATGTTATTTTCATGGGACATTTTTAAGGATAGTTCATTTGTGATCCTATTTGAAAGCTTCTTTATTGTGTTTATTGTATATGCGTATGAAGCGAGCCAACTCTCAAGCTTATATACATCTCAAAGGTTTTTAGATCAAAGTAGTTTTAAAATAATTGTGCTTTAAAACTTATGGTTCATGACCTGTGCAGGATTTGAAGATCAATTTTGACCATCCTAAATTAAGCGGAGAAACAACAGTTCAGAATGCAATTACAGAAGTGGCTGCTATGATGGGTGAGAATGTAAAACTTAGAAGGGGTTTTGCAATGCCAATGTCTAATCACGGTGTCATATCTACATATCTCCACACTTGTCCTCATCCAGGTAAGAATATTATTTGCAAATTTTGAATTAACAAAGGCTTTTCAAGAAAATCAGCAAATGACTAAATAATGAATATTGATCTTATTATTATTATTAGGGTTGGGGCGTATTGCTGGAATTCTGACACTTGAAGTTGATGACGAAAAATTTCCACTTGATGCTGTCCAACGTGTTGGTTCAGAATTGGCAATGCATGTGGTGGCTGCGAAGCCTTTGTTTTTAACAAAAGAACATGTATCTTCTGATGCAGTTCAGAATGAACGTGAAATTCTCAAATCTCAGGTGAAATTTGCTTTTTTTTTTTTTTTTTTTTTTTTAAGAATGCATATTTTTTTAAACTTGCTGTAGATGTGATTTTGAATGATTAAAATAATCATAATCAGATAATCAGTGCTAATAAAACAGGCTGTCTAAGATGTGTATTAGTGTTTGGATGTGCTTTTGCATTCTGAAGTTGTAATAGTCGATAACCCGCTGTTTGGTTGTTTGACAAATTCCGTTAATTTTAAGAAGTCAATACATAAATGACCAAAAACGAGATGTTTTAGTAAAAGCCTCTTTATTTTAGGCTAAAAGAAGCGCTAATTAGATTATTTTTTTTAATTTACCCTTTGATAATCAGCTATATTTGCATCTAGTACAAAACTAGTTAATATGTATAATCAGATAATCATATTTAAATCTAGATGTTTGCTTATGATTTTTTTTACTAGGCTGAAAGTTCGGGTAGGCCCCAGGCAGCAATAGAGAAGATGGTTGAAGGTCGATTAAGGAAGTATTTTGAGGAAGTTGTTTTAATGGAGCAAAAATTTGTCGTCAACGACACTATCAATGTGAAGGTATGTGGACATGTTGTTTTCTGGGATTTATATGTTAAATTTGTTTAAAACATGTAATTAATATGGCTAGATTTTCTAATACTAATATCTCCTGTAGACGGTCTTGAGTGAACTATCAAAGGAAGTGGGGTCCCCTGTGAAAATCGGAAACTTTTTAAGAATGGAAGTTGGAGAAGGATTTCAGAGGTAAAAGCTGTATGATTTAAACATTTTTTGTACTTAGGGGCTTGCTTGTATATAGTACGGGTCGAAACACATTGAGTTCGGTTGGGCTGTCCAGCAAGTCTATTTTATGATTACAAATGCTATGCAATTACAATAAACATCTAGTTTTTTTATTAAATAAAACAATGAGGAGGCTGGGGACTAAATGCGTTACAAAGTGCAAACCACATTCTGTTTTAGAGTAAGGTACACAGATGGTCACTGTGGTTTACCAAAATTTTGGATTTGGTCCCTAGCTTTCCAAAAGTACATAGATGGTCCCTGTGGTTTGCTCTTTGTAACGCATTTAGTCCCCAGCCTTTTCTCAAAGTACATGGATGGTCCCTGTGGCTTGCAATTTGTATCGCATTTAGTCCCTGACTTAGACACAGGGGCGGACCTATATGGTGCGGGTCGGGGTCCACGGACCCCAATGTTTTTTAAACAAATAGCAGAACCGGTATATTAAATTTTTCAAGGACCCTATAAAATAAAGAGTAAATTTCAAAGTTCGTCCTTTATGTATGTCTAATATATCAAAGTATGTCCTTTATCTTTAATATCTTCAAGAAACATACCTAATGTTTGCAAATCCTTACATGTTACGTCCTTTAGTCCTAATCCAGTTACTTTTCATGGTTAAATTTGACTAAGTCAGCCCCACATAAGGGTATTTTGGTCATTTTATCACAAATATTAAAAGAAATAATCATCAAAAACAATAAATATATACAGTCAACACCATCCACCAACACCCACTTGCTATCACACCACACCTGCAACCACCAACACCACCACCCACCTGCCACCACACCACACCTGCAACCACCGCACCTCCACCACCGTCAACCACCGTACTTCCATCATCACCACCGAACCTCCACCACCGCACCTCCACTTCTGCAAAACCCCCCACCAACGGACAGAAAATCAAGATGCAAACACTGCTCCTTATCAAACGACAATCCAAATTCAAACCCTAATCTACATTTAAGCTACTAACCCCAAACAAACTTATCTGATGTACGGTACGGTCGACCAAACAAACAGACCTGAAACAAGTTTCTCAGATCTTCAAACGGTTTCCGGCGAACTGTTCCGCATCCCCAATCTACATTCTCAGATCTTCAAACGGTTTCCGGCGAACTGTTCCGCATCCCCAATCGACGGTTTACAACAATCTGCATTCACTCCACCAAACAAACAGATCTGAAACAACTTTCTCAGATCTTCAAACGTGTATCCGGCGAACTGTTCCGCATCCCCAATCTGCATCATCCCCAATCTGCATTCACTCCACCTTCATCTCCAAACCCTAAAACCTTCTATTTCATCTTCTCAATCGGTTTAGGTCATCTCCAAACAAACAGATCTGCATTCACGCCGATTCGGATGCAGAGTCTTCGGATGTTAACGCCGCCGCTGATGGTGATGGTGATTTTTTTAATGGGTTAGGGTTTAGCGCCGCCGCTGACGGCGATGGTGGCTACCGTCATAGGCGTAGTGGGTCGGTTGATGGGTCTAAGGCGTCGTCGTTTGATGGGGATTTGGTGTTCCATCATTATCGGTTGGTGTAACAGGAAATCCGGGCAGTTTGGGGGTTGTTGATGGTGGCGGTTCTAGAGTGGTGGTAGTGGTGGTGTTAGATTGGTGGTGGATCAGGAAGTTAGAGAGAGGGAGAGAAAAAGAGAGTTAAGAGAGAGAGATAGAAAGAGAGTTAAGAGAGAGAGAGAGAGAGAGGATTAATTTTAATATATGTTTAATTATTTAAATTTCTTTTTTTTATTTTCTTTATTAGAGATATCTTTAATAAATTAGTAAAATTACCAAAATACCCTTATGTGGGGTACCCTTGGCCTGATTTAACCATGAAAAGTAACTGGATTAGGACTAAAGGGCGTAACATGTAAGGATTTGCAAACATTAGGTATGTTTCTTGAAGATATTAAAGATAAAGGACATACTTTGATATATTAGACATACATAAAGGACGAACTTTGAAATTTACTCTAAAATAAATTAGTTGGACCCCATAGTATTAAAAGCAAAGATGGTATGGTGGTAAATCTCCTTGTGTTCCAACAAACAGGTCTCAAGTTCAAGTCTTACGTATCTTGTTTTTTAGTTTATTTTTCCATCAAAATTAAGCTAGTGTTTTAAAACAACACAACCACCCATTGACCCTCTAATTTGCTTCTTTAAAATGATAAATTTAATGTCTCCGAATGATTTAATTTCACATTTGATTACTAAATAAGACTTCCAGCATATAGTGGCGTTCAAAAAAAAAAAAAAAAAAAAGCTTAAACAAAATTTGGAAGTTACGTGAAGTAGTTGTGTTGTTTAGATAGCTTTTGGTTTCAAGCAACTTATTAATCACCACAATTTGATAACTTGATTCTTAAAAATGTTTCTTAATAATGTGTTGGTTTCATGTTCACTAAATGCTTCAACATTATTTCCTAGCCCCGACCCCGACCCGACTACGATGACCGACCCGGAAATTTTAATGTTTGGTTGTGGAAAATTCTAACACAAAAAAATGGACCCCAATGGAAAAAAATCCTGGGTCCGCCACTGCTTAGACATGCTAAAACCTTTATATTTGTTGGCTGGGGACTAAATGCGTTACAAAGTGCAAACCACAGGGACCATCCATGTACTTTTAGAAAGCTAGGGACCAAATTCAAAATTTTGGTAAACCATAGGGACCATCCCTGTAATTACACTTTTTATTATTAACCATTAAATGATAGTCTGTTTTCTCTATTTCTTGGCAACTACATTGTTCTGATTGTTTCTATTCTTTTTTTTTTTTTTGCACATTAAAACTTTTAACTTCCCCATATCATGTTGAGAAAATGCTAATCACTTCTAGTTTGCTACTTGTACTTGCAGAGACGATGCATCTGAAGATATAGCTCAAGCAGCATGATGATTTGGTGATCTCATTTACTATATGTTTGTCGGTTAATTATAATGTGCATGTACATTTAGCACGGATCTTTGTTTCTAGATGTAAAAATCAACATGATTAATCTAGATCTGTAGCGTATGGATTGTAACAAGGTTTCGATAAACCTGAACCTTCATCATAAATTTTGTTTCAAATTTATTGTATGAATAAGAGAGTGGTGGAACCTGATGCTGGTCAACACATTGTTGTTGATCGGGTCAGCCAAATTGTCTACGAGGTTCTGTAACGGTCCAACCCCTGTGTTCATACCCTGATTGAAGTGAACCCAAAACAGCCAACATAGCCAGTGTTCTGTTTTTTTATTTCCTTTAGCTTTAAATCTTTCATTAGCTTCACTCGGGTTAACGAAGGGCCCACCTGGGTATTGCCAGACCTGGAAAATCCGTAGTAGTTTGCAGACTGCATATTTTAAAGGTTGGAAATTGTGTTGATTGAATATGTTATTGGCTGTTAAACATATTCTTGTGCAAGTCCATTTAAGATGGTAACAGAACTAACAAAAACATTTCAATGCAAGTCCTGTGTAACTGGTGGCGGCAAGCATTTTGGTAATAACTGTCTAGACTATAAAAGAAGGAAATTGTGATGAACGGTGGCGGGGAGAATTGGTAATTCTTGTGATTTGTTGAAAATTGCCAATATCAATGATACATCTTTTTTGATGAATACAACTGAAGTTTGTTATGATCGAAATTCTATTTTAATTTTGTTCTAATAATGCAGGATCATGATCACAAGAATAGATATGAAAATCTGTCATTTGGCTTATTTTCATGTGTATTTTAATCCATAAATTCAAATTAGGTTAATTTTAGGAGCGTTAAAGTTGGGGTTTATTGTTTGGACTAAAATTTTGATCTTTTTTTTTTAAGATAAAAACCATTTGATCAATTATATTATATCAAAAATAAACTTCAGTTTTGAGTTGCAAAAACAAAACCATTTTTGACATTTATCCAGTTCGGTTTCACTGAAGCATTAAACTGCTAAAACCAGAAGGTTTGGTTCTCATTTACCAAAGCCCTAGTTAGCAGTTCAGCACATCATCTAAAATTTTCGTCAAAAGCAGAAAGTGAACACCTCTTGGGTGTGTGTGTTGAATTTCGCAACTTGCAGAAAATCAAATACATTCTAAAACGCTTTTCAAAACCATGGTCAATTGTGTGTTTTTTTGTCGACTTACTAACAGAGAAACATGGAATGAACCACCAATTGTCGATACTTAATGTTATAAACTATTGACATGACATCTAGGATGAAAAAGTTCACATAGCATTCAAACATTTGACACAGATAAGATCCAAATTTCCCACTTATTACACAATACTTCAATCATACTTGATAATGCCAATGTGAGCTTCCCTTGCAGGGTGTTCTTCAACGGGCTTCATATTGCACAACTGCAGCAGATGACCAAAAAAAATTAAGAATACTTTTGACAAATGGATAAATAAGATGAAAGAAGATACAAAGCTTTAGAATCATACAACAGGCTGAAAAATAGTATATACTGTACCTATAAGTATATAGCAAACCCTGGTACACTAAATTTGGTGTTTGTGAAATTAAAAATCAACAAATTTCATAAATGAGGCTGTTAGATCAAGAATCACCCAGTTGGAACAGGATGGTTTGCAGCATTATAACCAACTTTTAGCCTGTGTAGTTAATATCCCGATATATCAGTGATATCGGTTATCGGTCCCCTGCCGAGATATCGGTGCAAAATATCGGTCAGAATATCGGTACCGATAATGTCGGCGATATTGACCGATGTTTGACGAACATTGGACCAATATTTGACCGATATATCACCGATTTTCCCGATATCAGTACCTTTCTTCTTAGTTGATCTACCATTCGTCTTTCTTCTTATTGCTACTATTAGCGTTGTAAGTCTTAATTGTTAGTTGTTACTGTTAAATGTTAGTGTTTTAAGTCTTAGTCAGCTCCTACTTGCTACAACTATTAGTGTTTTGCAAGTTGCAAAACGTTAATTTGTTAATGGTAGGAGAGTATACTAAATTGTTAGTGTTAAATTGCTATATATAAAAATTTATCATGATAAAATTATCGACACCAATATCCACCGCGATAACTGACATCTCAAATATTGGTCGCATTAACTACTTAGCTTTTAGCCACCGACGGCAGCAAGCTTCCATCAACTGTGTGATCTGGGCTGATAATATGGTGTCGCAGTCGAACTTAGCTATTGAAGACAGTTGTGCCTATGTGTCTGTGACTGACTGTAACTAAAGTACAAAGATCTAGACATATAGTGGCTAAGTTCGTCTACTAGTTCTTCTAAATGAGCACTAGATGCATTCCATTAAATATAAGTTGAAGGGCATATATGCGTTCAGCATGGCAGTGTATATGAGAATACAAAAAGTAATTCTTGATTTCTTTCTAACGAACAGGAACCCATTTACCACTGAACTCGCAGGACCCTACCAATACCCTAACCAATTGGACCAGGTTAAACGCAGATCGCAGCAGGAATGTGGCTTTGAAAAAGATTAAAAGCAAAAAACCAATGAAAGCTTCCAGAGCTAGCGCTTAGCCACTAAACATAAAACACTACACACATATTGCAAGTTTTCAATCCCAAAGCCAGCAGAGACTTGCTTCTAACACAAGTGGAATTTGGAACATGATCAATGCGTTCACAAATTCCAATCAATCTAGCTAGGGATGTAAACAAGCCGACTCGTTCAACTTACCAAAGCTCAATAAGTGAACTCGCGCTCGAGCTCTTTATTAAACGAGTATATTGTTTCGGGCTCGTTTAACTTACGAGAGCCCAATAAATAAATCTAAGGTTCAAGCTCATTTATAAACAAGATTATTTTTGGGCACGAGTTTGTTTAATCTTGGCTCTATTCGACCTTATACCAATCCGCTCTCTCGAGCAGCTCATTTACACCCCAAAATCTAGCCAAAACCTAATCCAGTTGTTGTCAAATACACTAGTATAGAGTGCATAGCTAATTACCAGGCTAAATTTTCAAAGCTAGTTAACCAAAACTACTCATAAACCAAAATTTAAAAAAGATAATTACTTCGACGAGTTCGCTTCTTGTAGAGAATACGGTAACCACACTCTCGGCATTGAATGACATCACCAACCTTCAAAGTATTCTCCTGCCCACAATCTACATACATAAACTCAATCAAAACTACACCAGTAACATAATAACAGAAACTGAAACCAATCCAAACTATCAAAACAGATACAAAAGAAAGATGTATACAACTTAAAAAGATAATAAACAAACGGACCTCCACAAATGTAAGTAACTGGCTCAGGTGCTGGATCCATTGATTGATTACTGCAAATTAAGAAACAAAAGCAGAGGATTATCACGACTAATATGAACATAAGCAACGCGTTCGTAGGGTTTTTTTTTATACCTGCGATCGGAGTGGTTGAAAACGACGATGGCTGGCTTGCTTGGGAACCCTAGGGTTTTGGTGAATTATGAGAATCTAATTTGGGACATATATAGGAGACAGGACAAAAAATTAAGACACCCTCAAGTTTCGTTGGTTTACAAGATATACCCTTTACAAAGAAGGCTGTCCAAAAAGCTCGCGGCTCGGAGCTCGCTCGGAAAAAACTCGCGTGATGTTGCTCTGAGAATTCATGTACCCTGTTCGAGCTCGAAAAAATGTACCCTTCCGTAATGTTTTATTATTTTTTTTAAATCAAATTTGTATTGTGCTTAATAAACCTAATGCCAAGTAGGCTAAATTATAAACCATAAAAATTGATTTGTAAATGGGCCTATATTGGAATTGGTATGTGTTTGTTTACTATTTAAAAAAATAACATATATATATATATATATATATATAATCCTATATAGGGTGGGGTTCTAGAGTGAACACCTGTGTATTTGCGAACTGAGTGAACAAATCCTGGCCATTGATCTACACATGTGTATGGCCAGGATCTCATCATCAAATCTTAAAATACACTAGTGTATTTCAACACCAAATCTTGGCCATTGATCTACACACGTGTATGGCCAGGATTAGTTCACTCAGTTCGCAAGCTACACTAGTGTTCACTCTTGAACCTAATCCTATATATATATATATATATATAGAGAGAGAGAGAGAGAGAGAGGGGTTAACGTACAAAACCTCTAATCCTACTTCACGTACGCGATAACATTGACCGTCAGATTAGTGGATTAAAAGCGTGATTAGTTAGATGATAAGAAGCGGGTCTAAAGCGTAATTACTGTAACAAAAGGTTAAAATTGTAAATTTACTATTCCTATATACCCGGCTAAATCTCTCTCTCAAATCAACTACCAAAATTAAACCCCAAAATTAAGGGTGAGGTTGAAGGCGATTACGGGAGAACGACGAGCATCGATTTGAAGTGAACGACAAACGAGCATCGATTTGAAGCGAAGATGACGAATACGACATTAAGAGGTATCGATTAAATGATCTTCTTTCCTTCTTCAATCACAAGGTTTTAGTTGAAAAATTGTTTTACTAATCGGTGGTTTCATTGTATGATAAACAAAAATTGAAGCTAAACGAGAAAGAAGGAGCAAGAAACGAAACGATCCGGTGCCTACGGTGCACACTAGCGGCATAAATCCAGGTATCTTCTAAAAAAATCCGGTTTGGTTAACTAGCGTTATTTGATATGAACTAGCGTAATTTGATGTTGATTCATTGATATGAACTAGCGGTATTAGCATGGTTGATATTAGACGATTGTTGGATCTGTACTAGTGGTATTAGAATGTTCATCTCCATCCACTGTATTATTAGGTTAAATTGTGAAAATTGGGGATTTTGAGCAACCTTTCCATTTCAATTTTGATATTTGGTCTTGTGATCTAAGTTGCCCTTTGTTTCCATCCGTTTTAAAAGCAAAATTTTTGATGTAGCAAGCTTGAAAATAATAACGCATCGAAGGAACATAATTACGCATATGGCTTGTTTTTTTTTGCACTAAACATTAATGGCAAAAATAATGACAGCTGTTGTAAACTATTTTTGGAGCAAAAACAATGAAAAATAATAACGCAAAGTTGTATACTATATGAATGTAGGGGTTGGTGATGATGATGATGATGATTTTGAGGCCCCCATTCAAATTCAGGCGATGATAACAAACCAACCTCGCAAGTTAAACGTCAAGAAAAAGCAAAAAAATTTAAATCTGCAAGATGAGGATGATGATTTTGAAGTACCTATTAAAGACTTGATAGAAAAAAGGGCAGAAAACACAAAAAAGAGGCCAAACACTTCAACTGACCAAGATGATGATGACTTTGAGCCAGTAAAAAAGAAACCATCTAAAGAATACAAGCAGATGGATCCTATAAAGGGGAAACAGACGATTACCGAAACGGAACCAATTAGGACGGAACCAAGACCGTATTACGAATATCATCATGATGTAATAAGCCTACGGTGTAGTCCTTCAGGTTTCTTAGATACAGTAAAACAATTTACAGAAGCACAGGTAGCGGATGTGAAAAGCATTGGATTTGGTGATGTGCTTGATATAAAGTTTTATCATATAAGCACACGTCTAGGTTATTGGCTCGTACGAAACTATGACGAGAATTACAGCACACTAAGCATAGGAAATCATAAGATAGAAATCACCCGAGATTCAGTACATGATGTGTTTGGTATTCCAAAAGGGGATGTAATAGTACGGGAAAAAAATAAGCCTCGGAAAGGAGCGATAGTCGAAAAAAATACAGCTACTCAAGGGGCCGAAACAACTATTGATGAGTTCAAAAACCAGTGGCCGGACACCAACAAAATTACTCATACATTAGTTGCAAAAACAATGAAAAAACAAACAAACGGCGACAGATTATTCAAGTTAAATTTTCTAGCCTATTGGAACACTTTGTTTGTAAAGATAACAAAATCAACAACGGTTAAACAAAGCTTTCTACTTGCCATTGACAAAGAGGAAGACATTCCAAAACTGGATTGGTGCTCTTTTGTTTTAGAATCGCTCAAACGAACTAGACAAGGTTGGAAAAAACTGGACTCACAATACAATGGACCAGTTGCATTTCTAACGGTATGTTCGGTAAACATGTTTAACATTTATGCTAATATAATATTGGTAGTAGTAATTTGGTTTTTTTCAAACAACTATATGCAGCTTCTATACAGCCATTATTTCAACTCCAGGCACAAAATTTTCGATGAAGTTGTCAAACTGCCTGTCATAAAGTATATAACTTCAGTTATGATCGATGACGTGGAAGAATATTTATACAACAATGGGCCGCTGAATGTTGAAGATTGTGATGAAGTTGATAAAAATGAAGAAACGCATGACAATCCCCAGGATCAACAACATGTGACTGCCTCAAACATCAACGACGATGATCATCTAAATGAAGAGCCTCCGACAACGCCATTCAAAATCGTAAATCAACAAACGTCGACGTTATTCACGGACCTGTTCGCTGACAACATACCATTGCACGAGGCAGCTGCGGTACAAGAAAACCTCACCACATTCGATACTTCAAATCAGCCTAGAACAGATACGGATGACTTCTCAATACCACCAGTGGATACCACACAAGTCTACAGAAGAAGAAACCTGGCTGGTGAAGATTCGATTGACGAATGTAACATACCATCAACTACCGATTGGTTTGAGGGCTGGAATCCTAGTGAACATATTTCAGATTTGAACCTAGAAGAAATGGGCATAGGGACACAAACGCAAAAAGAGCTTGACTACTGCAACACTCCGCTTCAACTAACCGGGGTAATCTATGATAACGCTGCGCGGGAAGCCTCAAACAAAAATAAGAAGGTAAACTGGATTTTTGTTTATGATATTATGATTAAGGCATGCTTTAAAATACTTGTTTATGATGTTAGAAAAATAACGCATGTGAATCTTGAAAAATCACGCTAGTAAAAAAAAATAACGCTGGTTACAAAAATTAGTTCAACTGGGTTTCAAATTGGGGCGTGTAAATTTGGGTTACAAAGTTTGGGGCGTGTAAATTTGTTCAAATGGGCTTAGAAAGCTACTGTAACTGACTCAATTTAGTCAAGATGTCATGAAAAGTGCAATGGGCTTCTAATGCTATGGACTACCCACTAGATTAATAACGCCTGTTGGGTCAGTTTATTAGGAAAAACATTGGCCTGTTGGGCCAATTTATTATGAGAACATTGCCCTGTTCAAGCCCATGATTATGATTAACAACAAAAATGAACAAATAACATAAATAAAAATTACGCTCCTTTCCTATATAATGACGCATGATATTGCTAAAAACTAAAATTACGCTTCTTAGTTAGATAATCACGCGTGATAATGATAAAACTCCAATTATGCAACTGTTGTTGAAAACAATGGAGAAGAATATAAATAAGTACATTTCTCTGGTTACTGAAATGAATAAACTCGTTACGGATGTAAAGGAAAAGTGTTTCTGGGATCAAGAAATAATGAGAATATGTAAAAGATGGGATGATGCGGTTAAGAATACCATGCCAACGAGAACTGATCAAGTAAGCTATGGAGGTGATGAGGCGTTTCAAAACAAAGTTGGAGAGGGTGGCGATAAAATTCAAGAGTTCGTAGGGGATGTAGATGCAACCGTTGAAGATGAAAACATAGGAAAAACAAAAAGTAGATAAGAATTTGAGTTATTTCTTATGATTTACGGGAATTAATGTTTAATAATAACGAAAACGTTTGTGATTTTATAGGATGTCATGATGTTGATAATATGACATATGACGATGGGGGTATTTCAGACTCAAGTCTGGCTGCATTACAAACCATCGAACCAGGTGTATACAAGCAGACGACAGAAGGTAACAAATACGATCATTGCTAAATTATTATCCATATTCTAACTTGTGTTCACAAAAAATTAACCTACTCGAACATACATACAGTGCCACAAGCAGAAGTGGTATACCAAATGGACCAAGCTGTAAATTTAGCAGAGTGCAGTCAGCAAATCACACAAGATCAGAATACAATAACAGACTCAATGTTGAATGAGCTTGAAAAGATAAACCCTGACGTCTTTGGTAAAGAAAAACGTCAGACCACATCCGCTGAAGAAACTGATGAAGTAACGGATGCAGAAATGCAGTCGGTGGATACGCTTTTAAAATTGGCTCCCATCCTACAAGCATCAGATGACAGTAAGCAAAACACTCCCGTGTCGGCGAACACAAATAAAACGGATGACGAGAGACGTAGACAACTAACGGATGACGAGAGACTTACACAACTAGTGAGAGGGAAAGGAACGAAAAACGAATGGCAGAACTAGGTGACACATACAGATCACCGTACTGCAACAGGATAACCGACTTATACGAGCCACTTCTAGATCGTGACCAAACGATCATCTGTTATCTCTTAGCTCCGGTCGAAGATATTGGGTAAGAAGTTTTGTCTCTTATAAACAGCCTAAAATTTTCATCTCTTTTTAAACTGTCCCATTTTTTGTTTTAAACAACAGGACATTGATATACAAGTCTGAAAGTGGAGTCGAAACGCTAAAAATCATTTTTGAAACCTTTCACCCATCACAATACATAGCTTCGAGTGGAGTGGGCGCGTTTGTAGATGTGTTGACCTTTGAAGAGAAAAAACGGGACAAAAATTCATCACCCTACAGGCTATTCTTGCCAAGTACAATATTTGTAAGTTTTTGGACAAATAATCACGCATGTATCAACTATAGTATTAATCACGCATGGTTAAGCCTTTATATTTTACCCACACATATTGAAATGTAATCACGCATGTTAAGGTTGTTAACCAATCATACTAAATAATAATCACGCATGTTTAAATTTAAATAAATACATGTTGAGATGTAATCACGCCTGCTATATGATAAATCACGCATGTTGAAATTTAAATTAATACATGTTTAATGTTAACGAACCATTCTATATGATAATCACGCTTGTTTAAAATTACCATAATTTTTGCAGCAAGACGAAATGTTTGGGCCAAAAATCACAGACAATGATCGATTGAAAGTATTCGCACCAATAGTAGACGATATACTGTGTAAGTATCAGGTGAAGAAAGTTGACACATTGGATCTAATCTTCATTCCAGTACTACTATCTGATCATTTTTGGTGCCTTTGCTTCCACCTGAAAAATGGCGAAATCGAGTTAATTGATAACTCTAAGTTTGACTTGAATAATAATAAACGCTACCGTGGGCGCCCCGAAAAGCTGGTAATTCTAATTAGCTTTATATTACTACAATGAATAGTTACTAATATGATTTTTTCATTATTATAGCGAAGAGTTCTAGTACTATATCTAAAAGGCAAGATTTGACAAAAAGAGTGGATAAAAAACTTAGAAACAGCAAGCATCATTCGAAAGGAAATGGATTGGAGAACTCTTCAAAACGGTTGTGACTGTGCTGTCTTCACTATGTGACATATGGAGACATACAAAGGAAAATCTCCATGGAATCCGGGTTTTGAGAAAGAAGATAAAAAGAAGATTCAAGATTCACAACTTCGATTCTTGCGGTACCGATATCTTAGTAAGATTGTATTGTCCGACTACAATCTTATAAGAAAAGAAGTATTCGACAAAGCTAAAGAATTTGCGAAGAAAGCGAGCACCGTAGATATTTTGCAGGATCTAGATAGCAAAATTAAGACCCGTTTGGATTAGTTCTTTGACCTTAAAAAGGTGAAACAAAATGCTTGAGACATAAAACTTTTTTGTTGATGTTCTTTGTTGCAAACATCTTAGACATCTTGGTTTTTTAATTAGATTTTTAATTCTTAAACTTTCTGCTTAATCATAAACTAATGGGACAAATTTCTTATTCAACACACAATTTCCATCCAAAATAAAACACTTAGATAAACATAAAAACGCATGATTTCACTACAGATGATTGATGATACATAATAACCATCGGAAATAGGACTCCAAAAACTTGATCTTCGTGTCCATAGAGCATCCTAATACGGCTATTGCATCCGCAAGCTGCTTCAATTGTTTCTCATCCTGCTTGCCAAGATCAACCATAAACATCATAGCCACCTCTTTGACACTTGAATATGTCATACCAGACAACAAATTGAAAATCTCATCTTGCCTTTTCATATTCTCTTTGACCCTAGAAATGTTAGTTTCCAACAAGTCTTTGCAAGACTTGTCCTCAGCTATTTGTTCCTCTATCCTCTTTTTAAGATAAACACGCATACCGGATGCTGAAGAAGAACCACACGATGAATTAGAAGAATCTGCCATCTTTTGATCTTAATATTTGAATGGTCTTCAATGATACATAAAAGGAAATAGCAAACAAGAGAACAACTAAAATTATTAACCATGACAACTGTGTGGTTCACGGGAATCATCCTATCCTAGCTGTTTTTTTGGAGTTTTCTTGGTCCAATTATGTATGGATAAAAAATCACGCATGGACTTCAAAATTATCACGCATGGATTAGAAATGGGGCATCTATTTAAAAATAACGCATGAACAAACTTATCACGCATGGGTATAAGGCTTTATTAAAAATAACGCATGTATAAACTTATCACTGAAATAATCACGCATGTTTTGACAATAATCACGCATGTTTTGAAATAATCACGCATGTGTTATATCACTGTGCATTATGTAAGCTACTGAGATTTGTTAAAAAAATATTAAACATTCAGGATACAACTTGATGAAATATAATTATTACTAATAATAATGAACCTACACATAGATCTTAAAATCGATATGACTAGTCATTATGATTATGTAAGATATCTAATATTAATCACCATAACTCTCTCACCTACCATATTAATTCATAATCTATATCCATATATCATCCCCTCATATATTTATGCAAACAAAAAATAACACCTCTCTTCAAAAGAAAACAATGTCTTCTAATCTCTCAAGTGAAGCAATTAAGGAGCTCCTGTCAACCCGCAGGTTGACAGAGCTTGCTTCAAATGTTAACTCTTCTAACTGTATTCTGGATGTGCAGGGGAGGCTCTTAGAACAGCAAAAGAAGACCCGGGAAGTCTGGGGGAAGCTCCTGGAGGAACCAAAGTCTTCATTGAGGGACAATGGCATAGAGATGATGAAGGATCAGACATCTGCAGATAACTTGGTTTACTCATATCTGAAAGATGCAGTGGAGACGATCAAGGAAAAGATGGAGACGTCTGAGAAGGAGCTTGGGAAGATATTGACACCGAAGTAAGTGGTATGGCTGATTAATCCACTTCTTTTGTAGATTTTTGGGATGCCCTAATGATTGTTGGTATTTTGAACTACTGTGGTTTTTTGTTTATTAAACTCTAATGTGTGTATATATGGGGGAATCATCCAGGGCTTACAATATAACATGCTTTCATACCTTTATGACGCATCTATAAAAATTATCACGTATGTGTCTTTTTTTATGACGCTAGTTATGATGATGAAAATCTGTGTTTGAGTATGTTTTGGGTCGAAATCGCGAACAAGGGTCAACACAACTTATGCTAAAAAATGTTAGAGAGGGGGTTTAATGGTCATTTGAGATCTCCATTTCACATAGTCTTGTGTAGTTATGCTTATAGAAAATGGGTAAAAAAAAATCAACTGAGATATTTAATCATGCATAACATGGTAAAAAATGTTGTGATCTAAGATATTTAATCACGCATAACATGGTAAAAATGTTGTGAAATGATTCAGATTACATTACATAAAGTGTGTCTTACTAAAAATAATGAAATATGGAATGTTTTATTTATTTATTTATTTATTTTTTAAGACAATTTCTAAAATTTTTATTAGAAGGTTAGAGCAAATTACAAATCATGGGTTGGTAGACGGGCAACAAGCTGCGCCGCCACCCCCTTTTGAATTACAAATCATGGGTTATTAGAATGTTTTAATGAATGCAATTATGCTTGACCCAGTACTCGTCTTCCCATTCAGAATCGCTATCGTCTGTTCCGTCAACCTCCTCATACTCCTCTTCGTCACCAGTTTCTACCTCCTCGTCCTCTTCGTCAACTAAACCAGGATCATTCTGTAACTGAATTGCTCTTCTTTTCCTCCCCTTCTTATTGGCATTCTTATCGGCAGCACTAGCTTTTCCCTTTAAAACCTCGCAAGTACGAATATCATGACCTTTGACATTGCAAACACTACATGTCCGACTTCTCTTGCCTTTTAGACTAATAATTTTCTCTTTTTTTTTTATTTAATCCGCTTATGTGAACCGCGTCCTTTGTTTCTAATACCGGTTGGCACACGGACTGTAGGGGGAGCATCTGTGTTCGGTTTCTCGTAACCTATTAACCTTGAATATCTATCAAACTTAGGGTCGATGGGCTTGGTTATGCGAAGATCATCAACCATTTCTTTCATCTCCCTCATCCGATCCCTAACTATAAGTAGATGATCAAAATCTTTCATCAAGTTACCAACAAGATACTCTCCGGTCTGCATAATCTCATACGCAACCTCTTTGGCCTTTTTATGAGAATCATTATCATCAACACTTAAATCAAATGTATTGTTTAGGTCATTCGGTACCACGTCTTTGGTCCATCTTCTCATAACGTACTTGTTAGGAATTTCTTTCACTTTGAACATTTTGAACACAAAATATATATGTTTGCACAACAATCCATATTGTTCAAACCTGCGACAACTGCATGATGCAATTACATCCTCCCCTTTCTTGAAACAAACCTAAACAAAAAACAATCGAAAATTAAAAATCAAATAAAAAAGGCACGCTGTTATGTAATAACGCATGTTAGCTGTTCTAGATAGTGTTACCTCTAGTAAACCGTCTCCATATGCTTTCCAATCCTTCATACTTATCTTCAAAAACGGGTCCTCAATTTTAGTCTCCATAGGAAGGCACTTGGACAGTGTTCCTTGTAACTCTGCCTGTTGATCAGCAAAAATTGACCTGGTGTAAATTTTCGTAGCATCATCCTCTAAAGTAGATTCAGAAAAGTTATCTGGGACTGTATTTCTAGATATATGGTCATTCTTCCGATGGTTGAATCTTTGCACGTCCATTGCACCATCAAAATGGTTAAAGAGCTCAACAAGGGTAAGTTGAGAATTGGCCACTTGACAGAAAAAATGATTTTCACTCTCGGATCTGGAGGTGGTCCGCATAAGCCCAGACATAGGCTCATGACGATAGTAAGCTGGGATCCACGAAGATCTCATGCCAAACATATCATCAATCCATTTATTCTCGGTTAGACCGAATTCAATCATTAACAGCTTCCATTCTCTCTCAAACATTTCCGGCGCAATCGAATCGGTCCATACAATGTCACACATACGTCTCTTAAACTCTTCGTTGTTACACAAGTCATGTCCAACCTATTAAAAACAAAGAATTGGAACTTATTGAGCCAAGGGCATGTAATAAATAAAAATGGATGTAGTAAATAATAATCACGCAGGTTGTCATACTAATCACGCATGATGAACTAATCACGCAGGAAGTAATAATAATCACGCAGCTTGTAGTTGTAGTTGAGCCTAACCTTATCAGCAAGTTTCTTCATTATATGCCACACACATAATCTGTGCCTACTCTTATCGAACACTGCTTCGATAGCTTGTTTCATCGCGGGATCCTGATCAGTGACGACCACCTTCGGCTGCTTACCAAATGAGTCCAGAAATGATTGTAAAAGCCACTTGTATGATTCAATGCTTTCGGATGCTAGCAACCCGGCTCCAATCGTCACATTCCGACAGTGGTTATCAATACCAGTAAAAGGTACAAAAACCATTTTATACCTTCAAAAATGTGGATTAACAAAAAAATGAATAATAAAAACAAGGAGATTATACAAAAAAAAAAAACAGGAATAACATTGAAGTGAGGACTAACTTGTTGGTTTTAAATGTAGCATCAAACGATATAATATCTCTAAACTCAGCATAGTTACGTTTTCACAAACCATCAGCCCAGAACAGGCCAGTTAATCGTCTGTTTTCATCGACTGAATGAACGAATGAATAATCAACCATAAACTGCTTTTTATCAGTCAACCTATTGATAACCATATCTGCATCATACTCTCCGATATAGCTATGTATCCTAGCTCTAAAATTCTTGCAATCGTCTTTAGTTGCGCCAACATTTTCAAAACCTCCGTATCTTTGTCTCATTATATTGAAAGCTTTCACTGGCCCAAGATTCAATGTACCAAGCTCCCATATCATATCTTCTTGTGTTTCAGAAAGATGTCTATAAGCTGGTAATAAATGCATATATTTGGGACACACGAATGAATGATTATGCGACTGAACAAACTTATCAACCTTATACAACACCCCATCCGTCGAACAAAGCTTAATTTGAGCTTTACAGCCGGTTCGAATAGTCGGTCTGTTCCTACGTTTATATGGCTTAGACAACTTCGAATAAGCATCATCAAATTCCTGTGGTTTATGCCCCTCCTTTGAACACACAAAGTATTTACTCTTGATAATACCACCAACATGATGTTCACCTCCTTTTCGAGCAGAGAACCCTGCCTTCTTTGCATATGTCTGGTAAAAAACATATGCTTGCTCTATGGAAGAGAATTCCATTCCGATAACATGAACACATGATGAAGCTATTCCGGAATATACAATCTTTCATCTACACATTTTAAAAATGACAAAAAAAAATATTATAACAAAAAAAAATAATGCCGCATCCAGGAATGTCTACTTCATACAAATAACGCATGGTTACTTAAAATACAAAGGTTTCTTCAATACATGGCTTATAAACATGCGTGATTATGTTACATTTCAATATATATGTTATAAATCATGCGGGATTATATAGATGCGGGATTATAATACATTTCAATACATATGTCTTCTTCATAATAATAACGCATGGTTAGTGAAATAACACAGGGATTCTTCAATACATAGCTTATAAAAATGATACGCGATCAAAAACCACACATCATGCAACAATCACTTGGTGGAATTCTGGAAAATTGATACCATTCAATTGACTACTTACTGGTCTGATCGTCTAATAGAACGTTGTTATATGATGTCAGATTCCTATATTGCTCTGCAGCATCATGACCGGCATTGACCTCAGCATCTTCAAATTCAATATCATCTATGTTTCGAGCATTACTACTCTGTGGATCCATTACAAAACAATAAGAGATGGAAACCCTAATCGCCCACAAAATAACCGCTAATTTGATAATTTGAAAACGGAAATTATTTGAAACTGATACGAATCGTAATTACCGGGATGCAGGAAATAACGAACTCGCATAAATCCTTGATGTTAGTAAATGTCTGAATTACCCTGGTTCAAGAAACAAAAATGTCTAATTTGCCCTTAATGAAAAATCTTAATCGCTGCTAATCACGCTTTGATCTGACGATCAGGAACGTAGCGTACGTGAAGTATGATTAGCCCTTTTGTACATTATACTTTCTCTCTCTCTCTATATATATATATCATATTTATTTTTAAATCGCGTGCCCCTAGAAATCACGGGCCTTGTGTGGAGGTCCTCCTTACACACCATCATAGCTGATGCGTGCGAAGTGTTACTTATTTTAGGTGTATATTTTAAGCCCTTTTTAACACTTATTTTAGCCAAGTTTTAAATTTATAAAACACGATATTTCACTAACACTAAACACACATATGGGCAAGTGCACCCATCGTTGAGTGTAGTATAGCGTTGGTAAGATACCGAGGTCGTCCAAGGACACAAGAGCTTTTAGTACCGGTTTATCCTCAACGTCTAACCAAAATAAAAGTTTAGAAAAATGTTTTAAACTAAGAAAAAAAAATAAAATTAACTAAAATGCTGAAAAATAAAAATAAAAGAAAAACAGATAGACAAGATGAATCACTTGGTTCCGACTCGTATCTAGTATAACCTTTGATTATTTCCGCACTTTTGCACATAATTAAGAGATTATCTTAGTTATTGTAGTAGGCCCCTCTTTTGAAGGTGACGTTACCCTCACCCCAGTAGTTTGAGTCAGCAGGGATACAATCCTAAAAGGGTGGATTATTGGAAGATAATGAATTAAGTTATTAATGCAGTATTGTGGTAGGCCCCGCTTTTGGCGGTGACGTTACCCTCGGCTAAGTAGTCTGAGTCAGCAGGGATACAGTCCTAAATAGCCGGGTTATAGTATTAATAGTAGTTAACTTATGAGGGGATCAAAGAGTTTGGACCCCCGCCATCCAATACCGTGAAGTATTGAAGGAGGTCCTACTAAATTTGACCCAGGTCCATTGCAGGACCTCTAAACGCTGAACAATGGCAAGACCTTTACCAAACCGTTCCCTTAACCCCCGACCAGGTAGCCAACATATCTCCATATAGACCGTGGAGATATGAATGGTGAAAATCCTTTATTTTATATAGACAGTAAAATAATGCCAAGACACCACGGACAAACGATAAGGAAAGATCACCTTCAACATAAGTAACTAGTTATTAAAGTCATTAATACAAAACCAAATAAAAAGTGCAAAAGATTAGAAATAAAAAGTATTATACTAGACACTTTGTCTTCACCAAGTGATGTAAGAGACTTAGGCAAACATGGCCTTGATTGTCAATAACTCTTACGATCAATCTTGGATCCCGATACGACTCACACACTCTACGATGGACAATGGATGATGGTGGTGGATGATGGTGTTGTGATGGTGGTGGGTGGTGGATGAGGTGTGAGAGAGGTGGTGTGCCAAGGGATGGTTTGAGCTTGAGCCAAGCACTCCTATTTATAGCCTGTACAGAAGCCTGGACACGGCCCCGTGTCCGCTGGACACGGCCCCGTGTCCACCCTTTTCTCTTTCTTCATTAATACAGTTTGTCTTTATTAGCTCCACACGCCCCCGTGTCCGCTGGGCACGCCCCCGTGCTTGTCTGACATTCTCTCTCTTCATTAATTGTAATTCGCAATTACAATTAATGCGCCTGCTGTACTTTCGCCACGCCCCCGTGTTCACTGGACACGGCCCCGTGGTGGGCAATAGAAGCTTCTAGAGGTTTGTCTTTTGTGCCAGGGCTAACCATTCTGGACACGGCCCCGTGCTGAGCTGGGCACGCCCCGTGTCGGGCTGGGCATTCCCCGTGTCGGGCTGTGCACGCCCCGTGTCGGGCTGGGCACAGCCCCATGCTCAGCTGGGCACAGCCCCATGCTCAGCTTTCTTCTTGTTTTTGCTTTGGGAGTTGTTGTCGAGGGGTCGGGCATGCCACGTTTCTTCCTTTTCTTTGTATTTATGTTGGTTTTGGCTGTATTTTTGTTCCTTTTGTTCGTTTAAGCTCATTTGACCCTGTAAATTCAAAAGGAAGACAAAAACACACTTTTTCCAACATTAGTACTAAAAAAGGGTTAGTTTTATGCCTTATTTGATGTAATTTATATGTTGCATTTTACACACATCAAATACCCCCACACTTGAATCTTTGCTTGTCCTCAAGCAAAACTCTTTATAATGTGGCTTTACACTCCCAAATGGAATTGGTGGAAGAGAAGGTTTTTGGGCTTGTCATAGAGTGCCGGGAATCCAAGATTCTTTATTAGGCTTTATTTTTATGTTATTTACAATCCTATTCGTTATGATTTATTTTGAACTTTTCATAAGAGAAATTACTTATTTGGGCATAACATGCCTCTTTAAAATTTCTATTTATATACAAGTTCACATACCTCACGGGGATCACTCAATACTCGGCCGAAAATGTATTTTTGTGGATCACTCGAGAGCGGCATGGAACTTACTCCTACCATAGGCTTGCCAAGCAATCAATCCTCCTCCTTTTTAACTTATATACCTTTGTAAATATCAAGAGGACTTTGTGGGTGAAGGGTTAGGCTTGGGTTAAAGGTAGGTGGTTGGGTTAGTGGTTAGTAGAAAAAGGGCGAAAAGCGTAACAAGCTTCGGTTTTCGTAAGACTTTTTTTTTTGTGTCACTTTTATTTTGATGAAGCTATTATTCAAACAAAGTTATTTTTGATGAACTTGTTTGTTTATTTTCTTTTGCTTCATCATCAACACACTTTTTTTTTTTAAAGTCATATGAGAAACCGAGCTAGTTACTAAAACAAAAGGTTAAAAATAAAAAGGGTTTAGGTGGGTGAAAAGGTGTTTGGTTTGGGTTAAGAAATGAAAAGGTTTAGGCTCAAAGGGGCTAACTAGGGGGATTTTGGGTAGGTGGTAAAAAAAAAATAGTGGTTGCTGTCGAGATTGAAAGCAATTATCGGCTCCAGTATCGAACAAACATGAAGCATAAATACCATTCACAAGGAACGTACCATTGACCACGTTGTTGTCGGCCTGGGCTTGACGCACGTTGAGATTGAAAGTTCTGGCTCGTGCGGCCTGTTGCTGCTGCTGTTGTTGCTGCTGTGGTTGCTGCTGTGGCTGCTGCTGTGGCTGCTGGGGTTCTTGTTTCACCGCCCTGTTTGGGCACATGTTGGCGAAATGGTTCGGGTCACCACATGTGAAGCATGCTCTGGCTTTGACTGCGGGTGCCGGAGGAGCTTGTTGACCCTGTGGGGCAGCGAGTAGAGCTTGATTGGCAGGAGCTTGACGAATACGGCAGTTGGCAGTAAAGTGGCCGTAGACGTTGCAATGAGCACATAAGCGGCATTGAATAGCAGTTGGATGGTGGTAGGTGCAAGTAGGGCAGAGCGGGTGTGGTCCCGTATATGCACGCTTTGCAGGCGGTGCATTGGCCACAGGCGCCACTACTTGGCGCTGTTGAGCAGGTACAGCTTGGATCGGTGCAGCAGAAATTGCACAGTTCTTGTTGGTGGAGTTGTTCTTTCTCTTGTTGCTTGATGACGTGGGTTCAGCAGTTGGTGTAGCAGTAGTGGCTTGATGCAGATGCTTGGAGGTCTTATCCCACACCCCAGCCTTGACCCTTTTGTCGTTGATCTCAGCGGCCAGCAGATAGGTTTCTTCGATCGTGGTAGTCTTAGCCGCTTGTACGAAATCAGCAACGCAGTCGGGTAGGGCTCGGATGTACTTCTTGATGGTCATCTCAGGGGTCTTGACCTGGTCAGGACAGATAATACTGAGCTGTTTGAAGCGTGCTGTGAGACCAGCATTGTCTCCATCTTTCTGATGTATGTGCCAAAATTCATCTTCAAGCTTTTGTCGCTCGTGAGGAGGGCATAATTCCTCTAGCATGACTTCCTTGAGTTCATCCCACGACAAACCGTAAGCTGCATCATTCCCTCTCTTGTTCCTCTCGGCCGTCCACCAGTCCAAGGCACGGGACTGAAAGACGCCGGTAGCGTTCAGAGTTCGAAGGTCATCAGGGCAACCACTTTGTCGCAGAGTAACCTCGATAGAGTCAAACCAGTGGAATAGAGCAGTAGGACCTCCTTCGCCTGTGAATTCTTTTGGCCCACATGACTTGAATTGTTTGAAACTGAAAGGTCTCGCGGTAGCTTTAGGACCTTCAGTCCTCGATTCCTCGGATGATTTGCTGGCATTCTCGCAGACACCGCTCACAGCCTTTGCTACAGCTTTCGCGACGATGGAAGCAAGGCGTCTGTCCCTCTTTTCCTGACGAGAGAGTTGATGACGGGATCCAGACGACATTGTCTGCAATAGACACCGCCATGGAACTCAACATATGTATTCGAGTCTCACCTCACACGTCTAGGATTACTAAAGCTCAGTAACACGTACCATGTAAACGCATATAGTCACAAATTCACAGAGTTGCACAAAATCACATAGACATATAGAGCACATAATTACAGTAATCCTAATCACATGAGCACAATAGGCAAGAAACACATAAACTTAGTCTCTAAAAGCACCTACGAGCGTACAAAGTGTTCTAATTGTTCCTATTGTTGAGTTGCTAGCGAGGAGCTGTGTGGGTCTGTTGTTTTAGCAGAAGCAATAGTGTTGGGTCGAAACCAATAATATCTCAAAACGTTATCAAATAACAGAAAAGCATACAATTTTCATAAAGATCGAAGGTAGATTGTCTGCGGCTAATAGACTTCGACTAACCAAAGTAGCTCGACTATTCTCAAGGATCCTGCACAACGACCTCCAGGACTACGCCTTTGCCTCGATTCTCGGGCGGTAGCGCAATTCCTTTTGGTTAGGTTGTGTATTTAGACCGTTGGAGTCCATCAAACTTTGGTGGAGCTTTGTATAAAAGCGGGACGAGTTGTCAAGGTTAGGGTTTCACCCCTATCTTGCAACTTCCGCCCTCGTTTTTGATAAAAATTGAGGAGATTATTCATCAAAATATGGATTTCACTCCTGATTTGGTATAATTCTCCTCGTTGGTAACTAAAACGCAAGCTGACTAGGCAACTTAGTCGAGAGTTTGCGGTTTTCACGCCTATTCTCGGCCTCATCGCCTGTTCACAACTTGAAAATTTCGAGTGCAATGAGTGGTAGTGGCGAGATTACGCATACGCGTGAGTTGGTCTGTTGGTTCTTAACTATAGTCTAGGTCTCTAGGACTTCGACCCGGACTAGGTCGAGTCTTGCCTAATTCCCTATAGTTATGGCTCTGATACCAATCTGTCACACCCCAACTGATGGCGGAATCATCGGGGCGCGGCACTGAGCGAAACAGATTGTCCAGGAATTTCCATAACAACTATCATTACCATTCAATTTAAGTTAACATGTCCCATACCATGTCTCAAACAGCAAAACAAGTTATTACAGACAAAAACTAAACAAATATTCTGTTCCGACAACTCAGATTTAAACATAACTAATTTATTTGTTGGTTTCTAGGACTCCAATTCCTAGCTTCGATTTCATCATAGCACAAAGAGCAAACATGCAACCTAAGCACCTGTCACATACGTTAAAATAAAGTCAATACATAAAATGTAAAGGTGAGCATACAAGTTTGATAATGGCATATAGAGTTCAATTTCGTTTACGCATAACCAACACGTACACATAGTGAAATGAAGCACGTTAGTTATCGACATAGATCCATCGATACCAATGACTGCGGGTTGACTGCCTGAGGCAGTTCGCAATACATGATTACCACTGTAATCCATGCAAGTAAAAGATCCTTAACAACCCCCGTGTGAATGGGTGCTGAGTCCAAACTATAGTACTATCGTTGCTAAGGCAGGTAGACAGCATTCCATGTGTAAACATAACAAACAAGCATTCATAAGCCACGCATAACATGCATTAGTGGTTAAGCGTTAAAATAGCTTGAGTAGTGTGATAGTTGTAGTTTGAATAGTTGTAACGTATGTAACACCCAAAAGTGCTAAAGCAAAAAGGGTTCGAGTATACTCACAGCGATATGGATTGAAGGGAGCGCTTTACAGCGAGTACGATTAGCCTGAATAGATTCGATAACGTAACGATAAGTGACGCGTAAAACAGTACAAATGAGAGTGGGTAGGATGACTGATCGTGCGGATCAGTTATCCGTGAATAGGAGTCATCCGTGCGCATGACCTATCCGTACGGATGGTGACGCGTGCGGATGGTGATGCGTGCGGACGGTGTTCCATCCGGATGGGTCATCCGTGCGTGTGACTGTCCGTGCGGGTGGCAACCCGTGCGGACTAGTTATACGTGCGGACGACTTATCCGTACGGTTAGATTGCTTGTGTGGATAAATGTTCAAGTGGATTGTTTCTTCCTAAGATGTGTTTGTGTATGATGGCTTGTGCTTTGGAGTTTTCGTTGTAGCATTTAGAAAACACCAAAGTGTTTCTACCTTTCAAGCCGGCCGCGCGGACGGCGGTCCGTGCGTAGGGTAGTCCGTGCGGGCAGCCTGTGCGCGCGGGCAGCAACGATCCGTCCGGATAGCCTGTCCGTGCGTACGACCGGGCCGTGCGGATGAAGATTGTTTGATTTCCATTTTAAGGCCTTAGTATCTCATGATCCGAAGAGTAATCCATTCAGAGGTCGTCCGTCCGGATCGCTCGTTCGTCGATACTCAAACCTTGTTTGGAAAGTAGGTCCCAAGGGTAGTCCGTGCGGACGACAACCCGTGCGTATGACCTGTACGTGCGTATGGGCTGTACGTGCGTATGGCTCGTCCGTGCGGACAGCTAGTCCGTGCGGATAGCTTGTCTGTGCGGACAACTGGTCTGGTTGTTCCGTTCGTCTACACTTGGTTTCTGTTGTCGCTTATCGAGACGTTCTGATCACGTGGCAACCACTTGGAGTTGTGTTCTTACCCGCGTGACTAGGCCGGTTAGGAACCACCCTAACTCGGCCTGTCGGCGACTTAGAACGGTCGTCCCGGTTAACCCCGAAATCAGTTGTCTATGGGTAGGACTCCGGATCTGGAACTAGGGCATCACTATTGACGAGTAGAACACTAGGACTGATCGGATTCGTACCGGTTTTAAGAGTAAAGGAAGGAGAGAACTTAGGTTTATTTCTTTCAACTCTTTTATCCTTGGAAAAGTTTAGATCTAGGTGAAATTAATGTGAAAACTTGTAGAAATCGTTTAGATCTGGGATATTCTTGGTGGAATAAGGCCAAGCATGAAGTTCTTATGAACTTCATGATGACGTCACCCGTGAATACCTCAAATCCGGATGATTTCATGGTTAAAATCGAAGATTCGAAAGATAGAAGTGTGCAGAATTGTGTAGTGATTAAAGGTGTACAAGAATTGGTGCAAGATCTTACCTGGATCGAGAGAAATCTGAGAAAAGATGAAGAATGCGTGTGGTTCGGACGTCACTTGCCAAAAGTGGAAAAAGTGGAGAGTGACCCGTGTATTTATAGGATGCCAAAAAGGGAAAGGGGTGAGCCGTGCACATGGCACGCACCCAGGTAGGCTATCCGCGCGGACCGGCCATCCGTGCGGACTGACAATCCGTGCGGATTGCCCATCCGTGCGGGTTGGCCATCCGTGCGGATGCCACCTCCTTGGGTGAGCTCGATGCGATGTTGATTCGGCTCTGATTTGCGAGCGGTTCGATAGGGTTTCCTAATTTAAATTACTTTCAGTCCCAACTACTTCTTATAGGGTTCGACTCGGAATTCGGGTTCAGGTTCGTTTTATATTCGAGTTAGTTTTGAGTTCGCTTGATTTTCCCAACATAAAATAACATAACAAAAATAAACATGCGCAGGCAACACGTAAGGCACACACACGTATAACGGCAAGTAAAATACACAGCTCGAGTTACGATTCGATGTTGATTTGATTAGTATAGCCTTATTAACTTTATCGCATTGTTACTTCCTATCGTTCGCAGTCGTAGATCGATTGAGATACGGGGTGATGCTTGCAATGTACGACACTTACTCCACATAATCTAAATATCATACAAACAATTTTACGAGTCACGTCGCGCGGAATCGGTCGTTGACCTTGACCTTGACCTTGACTTTCCATCGTGAAAACACGGGGTGTTACAGCCTCCCCTTGTTTAGGAAATTTCGTCCCGAAATTAAGCCGGAAGCTGTAACTAATTCATGACTCACGTGTGAGAGACCCTTTTTCTTTTTCTTTCAAAACCCTGATTACTGTAGGCTCTGATTTGAATTCGCTTCGATTGCGATCCGACTCGTACGACGTGCGGAATCCGTGCACGAGTGAGATCGAACAGACAAGAATGTACAAATGACGTGATTCAATTTAACAATCTGACGATTACAAGCTCCGAAGATCACGTGAGAGACTTTCTCTATCTAGACTCTCTCTATCTGAGATTATCTCTCTAATATGAAATCGTACAAACACCTGAATCACGATGTCACTTTCTCTCTCTAGTTTCTCTTTCTAACCTCCCAAGGGGTCCTTATTTGTATGTCACCTTGCCTTTCTTAACTGGCCGTTGTTCCTTCATTAAACAGCTGTGGATACTTTGTCTTCATGTCGCTTTCGAGTTCCCACGTGAACTCCGCGCCTTGTTTGCCTTCCCACCGGACTTCCACAATAGGAATGCGTGAGCGCCTGAGTTCTTTGGTTTGGCGATCCATGATTTCGACAGGTTTTTCCACGAAGTGTAATGTTTCGTTCACTCGTAAATCATCTAGAGGAACATGCAAGTCTGGGTCGTAGATGCTCTTTCAGAGGTTTGACACGTGGAAGATCGGATGGACATTGTTAAGTTCTTCCGGTAATTCGAGTCTGTAGGCGACTTTTCCGATCCTTTCCAGAATCTTAAAAGGTCCCACATATCGAGGCGCAAGTTTCCCCTTTTTGCCGAATCGGACTACACCCTTCCAAGGTGATACCTTTAGGAGTACGTAGTCACCAACGCCATACTCACGGTGCTTGCGCTTTTTATCGGCGAGAAGCTTCTGTCTATCTCGAGCCTTCGCTAGATTGTCCCGAATTTGGAAAATTTTGTCTGTCGTTTCTTGTAGCAGCTCCGGACCGGTTAGTTGCGAGTGACCGATCTCGTGCCACACAATAAGCGATCGACATCTTCTACCGTATAAGGCCTCGAAAGGTGCCATCTGGATGCTAGCCTGGTAGCTGTTGTTGTACGAGAATTCGACTAACGGAAGGTGTCTATCCCAATTACCACCGAAGTCTAGAACACACGAACGGAGCATGTCTTCAAGCGTACGAATCGTTCTTTCAGTCTGACCGTCGGTTTGTGGGTGGAACGCAGTACTTAGATTAAGCGTTGTACCGAGTGCCGTTTGAAACGTTCCCCACAATCGTGAAGTGAATCGAGCATCACGATCATAGATGATGTCACGAGGCGTCCCATGTCGACAAATGATCTCGTCGGTGTAGATTCGGGCTAATCGTTCCACCTTGTAGTCCTCTCGTATCGGCAGAAAGTGGGCTGATTTAGTCAAACGGTCAATAACAACCCAAATGCTGTCATGGCCTGATGACGTGGCTGGAAGCTTGGTTACGAAATCCATAGCTATGCTCTCCCACTTCCACATGGGGATTGGGGGTTGTTCGAGCAAGCCAGAGGGTCGTTGATGTTCAGCCTTGACCCTAGCACAGGTTAGGCATTTTCCGACGTAGAGTGCGATATCCCGTTTCATGCCCGGCCACCAGTACCTATATCGAAGGTCATGGTACATTTTGTCAGCACCAGCATGAATAGAGTATCGGGATTTGTGGGCTTCGTACATGATAATCTGTCGCAGGTTGGTTCGTTTGGGAATCCAGATTTTGTCTAAGAAGTGGAATATCCCGTTTGATTTGCTCACAAGTTGGGCTCCATCGTGGTAGATCCTTTCTTTCTTCAAGGTGCGCTCGTTGAAACATGCATGCTGGGCGTCGCGAATGAGAGCTTCGAGATTGTGCTGGGCTTGAACATTTCGGGTGCTGAGCAAATAACTTCGTCTGCTAAGCACGTCGGCAACAACATTTGCCTTGCCCGGGTGATAACGAATCTCACAGTCGTAGTCGTTGAGAAGTTCTACCCATCGGCGTTGACGCATATTCAGTTCCCTCTGATTAAAGATGTGCTGTAAGCTCTTATGATAGGTGAAGATCGTACACTTGGTACCATACAGGTAGTGTCGCCAGATCTTTAATGCAAAAACAACTGCGCCTAGCTCAAGATCGTGGGTTGTATAGTTCTTCTCGTGGATTTTGAGCTGACGAGATGCGTAAGCTATAACTTTGTCTCGTTGCATTAAGACACAACCGAGACCAAGGTTAGAAGCATCACAGTAGACAATGAAATTATCGTTTCCGTCAGGTAGCGTGAGAACAGGAGCATTGCAAAGCATGTACTTGAGGGTTCGGAAGGCAGACTCTTGTTTGGTTCCCCAGAAAAAAAGCTGATCCTTATGAGTGAGAGAGGTAAGTGGTACAGCAATCTTCGAGAATCCTTCGATGAATCGTCGATAATAGCCCGCTAGCCCGAGAAAGGAGCGGACTTCAGTCGGGTTCTTAGGCGTAACCCAGCTCTTAACAGCTTCAATCTTCGCAGGATCGACGTGAATGCCCTGACTATTTACGATGTGACCCAGAAACTGAACCTCCTCCAACCAAAACTCGCACTTGGAGAATTTGGCGTAGAGTTGGTTCCCCTGGAGTAACTCGAGAACCAAACGTAGATGTTGCGCGTGTTCGGCTCTCGTTTTGGAATAGATCAAGACATCGTCGATGAACACGATGACGAAACGGTCAAGATATGGTTTACACACTCGATTCATCAGATCCATGAAAACTGCTAGTGCATTGGTCAGGCCAAAAGGCATGACAACGAATTCATAGTGGCCGTAACGAGTGCGAAACGCGGTTTTGGGTATATCCTCCTCTTGTATACGCAGCTGATGGTATCCGGAACGTAGATCGATCTTCGAGAAACACGTAGCGCCTTGTAGCTGATCAAACAAATCGTCGATTCGAGGCAGAGGATAGCGGTTCTTGATAGTCAACTTATTCAATTCCCGGTAGTCGATGCACATCCGGAACGTCCCATCCTTCTTTTTGACGAAAAGGACTGGTGCGCCCCACGGAGAGGTGCTCGGGCGAATAAAGCCCTTTTCAAGCAATTCCTGGAGTTGGGTTGAGAGTTCGCGCATTTCGGACGGCGCGAGTCGATAAGGAGCTCTGGCGATAGGATTAGCTCCAGGAATAAGATCAATGCGGAAATCGATATCACGCTTCGGAGGTAGTCCGGGAAGATCCTCTGGAAAGACTTGAGGAAATTCTCGAACCACTGGAACGTCCTTCACTTTCTTCTTCTCTTTCTTTTCCTTCTCCGCTGCTACGACATGAGCCAAGAAAGCCCTGTATTCCTTACGGAGATACTTGTTGGCTTGTAGGCATGACATAAGCTTGAGGCCCTTTGAAGTAGTATCACCATAAACGCACAATGAATCTCCGTTGGCGAGCGAAAAACGAATAATTTTATCGAAGCACACGACTTCGGCATGGTTTTCGCGAAGAAAGTCCATGCCTATTATGACATCGAAGCTTCCTAGTTGCATTGGAATGAGATCGATTGAGAAGATGTGATTGTTGAGTTCGAGAGTGCAATCACGAATAACAGAGTTTACAGCGACGGTTCTTCCGGTAGCGACTTCAACTTCGAATGCAGAGGAGAGTCGAGAACGTTTACGACTAAGTAGTTTCTCAAATTCGAGTGACACAAAGCAATTATCGGCTCCAGTATCGAACAAACATGAAGCATAAATACCATTCACAAGGAACGTACCATTGACCACGTTGTTGTCGGCCTGGGCTTGACGCACGTTGAGATTGAAAGTTCTGGCTCGTGCGGCCTGTTGCTGCTGCTGTTGTTGCTGCTGTGGTTGCTGCTGTGGCTGCTGCTGTGGCTGCTGGGGTTCTTGTTTCACCGCCCTGTTTGGGCACATGTTGGCGAAATGGTTCGGGTCACCACATGTGAAGCATGCTCTGGCTTTGACTGCGGGTGCCGGAGGAGCTTGTTGACCCTGTGGGGCAGCGAGTAGAGCTTGATTGGCAGGAGCTTGACGAATACGGCAGTTGGCAGTAAAGTGGCCGTAGACGTTGCAATGAGCACATAAGCGGCATTGAATAGCAGTTGGATGGTGGTAGGTGCAAGTAGGGCAGAGCGGGTGTGGTCCCGTATATGCACGCTTTGCAGGCGGTGCATTGGCCACAGGCGCCACTACTTGGCGCTGTTGAGCAGGTACAGCTTGGATCGGTGCAGCAGAAATTGCACAGTTCTTGTTGGTGGAGTTGTTCTTTCTCTTGTTGCTTGATGACGTGGGTTCAGCAGTTGGTGTAGCAGTAGTGGCTTGATGCAGATGCTTGGAGGTCTTATCCCACACCCCAGCCTTGACCCTTTTGTCGTTGATCTCAGCGGCCAGCAGATAGGTTTCTTCGATCGTGGTAGTCTTAGCCGCTTGTACGAAATCAGCAACGCAGTCGGGTAGGGCTCGGATGTACTTCTTGATGGTCATCTCAGGGGTCTTGACCTGGTCAGGACAGATAATACTGAGCTGTTTGAAGCGTGCTGTGAGACCAGCATTGTCTCCATCTTTCTGATGTATGTGCCAAAATTCATCTTCAAGCTTTTGTCGCTCGTGAGGAGGGCATAATTCCTCTAGCATGACTTCCTTGAGTTCATCCCACGACAAACCGTAAGCTGCATCATTCCCTCTCTTGTTCCTCTCGGCCGTCCACCAGTCCAAGGCACGGGACTGAAAGACGCCGGTAGCGTTCAGAGTTCGAAGGTCATCAGGGCAACCACTTTGTCGCAGAGTAACCTCGATAGAGTCAAACCAGTGGAATAGAGCAGTAGGACCTCCTTCGCCTGTGAATTCTTTTGGCCCACATGACTTGAATTGTTTGAAACTGAAAGGTCTCGCGGTAGCTTTAGGACCTTCAGTCCTCGATTCCTCGGATGATTTGCTGGCATTCTCGCAGACACCGCTCACAGCCTTTGCTACAGCTTTCGCGACGATGGAAGCAAGGCGTCTGTCCCTCTTTTCCTGACGAGAGAGTTGATGACGGGATCCAGACGACATTGTCTGCAATAGACACCGCCATGGAACTCAACATATGTATTCGAGTCTCACCTCACACGTCTAGGATTACTAAAGCTCAGTAACACGTACCATGTAAACGCATATAGTCACAAATTCACAGAGTTGCACAAAATCACATAGACATATAGAGCACATAATTACAGTAATCCTAATCACATGAGCACAATAGGCAAGAAACACATAAACTTAGTCTCTAAAAGCACCTACGAGCGTACAAAGTGTTCTAATTGTTCCTATTGTTGAGTTGCTAGCGAGGAGCTGTGTGGGTCTGTTGTTTTAGCAGAAGCAATAGTGTTGGGTCGAAACCAATAATATCTCAAAACGTTATCAAATAACAGAAAAGCATACAATTTTCATAAAGATCGAAGGTAGATTGTCTGCGGCTAATAGACTTCGACTAACCAAAGTAGCTCGACTATTCTCAAGGATCCTGCACAACGACCTCCAGGACTACGCCTTTGCCTCGATTCTCGGGCGGTAGCGCAATTCCTTTTGGTTAGGTTGTGTATTTAGACCGTTGGAGTCCATCAAACTTTGGTGGAGCTTTGTATAAAAGCGGGACGAGTTGTCAAGGTTAGGGTTTCACCCCTATCTTGCAACTTCCGCCCTCGTTTTTGATAAAAATTGAGGAGATTATTCATCAAAATATGGATTTCACTCCTGATTTGGTATAATTCTCCTCGTTGGTAACTAAAACGCAAGCTGACTAGGCAACTTAGTCGAGAGTTTGCGGTTTTCACGCCTATTCTCGGCCTCATCGCCTGTTCACAACTTGAAAATTTCGAGTGCAATGAGTGGTAGTGGCGAGATTACGCATACGCGTGAGTTGGTCTGTTGGTTCTTAACTATAGTCTAGGTCTCTAGGACTTCGACCCGGACTAGGTCGAGTCTTGCCTAATTCCCTATAGTTATGGCTCTGATACCAATCTGTCACACCCCAACCGATGGCGGAATCATCGGGGCGCGGCACTGAGCGAAACAGATTGTCCAGGAATTTCCATAACAACTATCATTACCATTCAATTTAAGTTAACATGTCCCATACCATGTCTCAAACAGCAAAACAAGTTATTACAGACAAAAACTAAACAAATATTCTGTTCCGACAACTCAGATTTAAACATAACTAATTTATTTGTTGGTTTCTAGGACTCCAATTCCTAGCTTCGATTTCATCACAGCACAAAGAGCAAACATGCAACCTAAGCACCTGTCACATACGTTAAAATAAAGTCAATACATAAAATGTAAAGGTGAGCATACAAGTTTGATAATGGCATATAGAGTTCAATTTCGTTTACGCATAACCAACACGTACACATAGTGAAATGAAGCACGTTAGTTATCGACATAGATCCATCGATACCAATGACTGCGGGTTGACTGCCTGAGGCAGTTCGCAATACATGATTACCACTGTAATCCATGCAAGTAAAAGATCCTTAACAACCCCCGTGTGAACGGGTGCTGAGTCCAAACTATAGTACTATCGTTGCTAAGGCAGGTAGACAGCATTCCATGTGTAAACATAACAAACAAGCATTCATAAGCCACGCATAACATGCATTAGTGGTTAAGCGTTAAAATAGCTTGAGTAGTGTGATAGTTGTAGTTTGAATAGTTGTAACGTATGTAACACCCAAAAGTGCTAAAGCAAAAAGGGTTCGAGTATACTCACAGCGATATGGATTGAAGGGAGCGCTTTACAGCGAGTACGATTAGCCTGAATAGATTCGATAACGTAACGATAAGTGACGCGTAAAACAGTACAAATGAGAGTGGGTAGGATGACTGATCGTGCGGATCAGTTATCCGTGAATAGGAGTCATCCGTGCGCATGACCTATCCGTACGGATGGTGACGCGTGCGGATGGTGATGCGTGCGGACGGTGTTCCATCCGGATGGGTCATCCGTGCGTGTGACTGTCCGTGCGGGTGGCAACCCGTGCGGACTAGTTATACGTGCGGACGACTTATCCGTACGGTTAGATTGCTTGTGTGGATAAATGTTCAAGTGGATTGTTTCTTCCTAAGATGTGTTTGTGTATGATGGCTTGTGCTTTGGAGTTTTCGTTGTAGCATTTAGAAAACACCAAAGTGTTTCTACCTTTCAAGCCGGCCGCGCGGACGGCGGTCCGTGCGTAGGGTAGTCCGTGCGGGCAGCCTGTGCGCGCGGGCAGCAACGATCCGTCCGGATAGCCTGTCCGTGCGTACGACCGGGCCGTGCGGATGAAGATTGTTTGATTTCCATTTTAAGGCCTTAGTATCTCATGATCCGAAGAGTAATCCATTCAGAGGTCGTCCGTCCGGATCGCTCGTTCGTCGATACTCAAACCTTGTTTGGAAAGTAGGTCCCAAGGGTAGTCCGTGCGGACGACAACCCGTGCGTATGACCTGTACGTGCGTATGGGCTGTACGTGCGTATGGCTCGTCCGTGCGGACAGCTAGTCCGTGCGGATAGCTTGTCTGTGCGGACAACTGGTCTGGTTGTTCCGTTCGTCTACACTTGGTTTCTGTTGTCGCTTATCGAGACGTTCTGATCACGTGGCAACCACTTGGAGTTGTGTTCTTACCCGCGTGACTAGGCCGGTTAGGAACCACCCTAACTCGGCCTGTCGGCGACTTAGAACGGTCGTCCCGGTTAACCCCGAAATCAGTTGTCTATGGGTAGGACTCCGGATCTGGAACTAGGGCATCACTATTGACGAGTAGAACACTAGGACTGATCGGATTCGTACCGGTTTTAAGAGTAAAGGAAGGAGAGAACTTAGGTTTATTTCTTTCAACTCTTTTATCCTTGGAAAAGTTTAGATCTAGGTGAAATTAATGTGAAAACTTGTAGAAATCGTTTAGATCTGGGATATTCTTGGTGGAATAAGGCCAAGCATGAAGTTCTTATGAACTTCATGATGACGTCACCCGTGAATACCTCAAATCCGGATGATTTCATGGTTAAAATCGAAGATTCGAAAGATAGAAGTGTGCAGAATTGTGTAGTGATTAAAGGTGTACAAGAATTGGTGCAAGATCTTACCTGGATCGAGAGAAATCTGAGAAAAGATGAAGAATGCGTGTGGTTCGGACGTCACTTGCCAAAAGTGGAAAAAGTGGAGAGTGACCCGTGTATTTATAGGATGCCAAAAAGGGAAAGGGGTGAGCCGTGCACATGGCACGCACCCAGGTAGGCTATCCGCGCGGACCGGCCATCCGTGCGGACTGACAATCCGTGCGGATTGCCCATCCGTGCGGGTTGGCCATCCGTGCGGATGCCACCTCCTTGGGTGAGCTCGATGCGATGTTGATTCGGCTCTGATTTGCGAGCGGTTCGATAGGGTTTCCTAATTTAAATTACTTTCAGTCCCAACTACTTCTTATAGGGTTCGACTCGGAATTCGGGTTCGGGTTCGTTTTATATTCGAGTTAGTTTTGAGTTCGCTTGATTTTCCCAACATAAAATAACATAACAAAAATAAACATGCGCAGGCAACACGTAAGGCACACACACGTATAACGGCAAGTAAAATACACAGCTCGAGTTACGATTCGATGTTGATTTGATTAGTATAGCCTTATTAACTTTATCGCATTGTTACTTCCTATCGTTCGCAGTCGTAGATCGATTGAGATACGGGGTGATGCTTGCAATGTACGACACTTACTCCACATAATCTAAATATCATACAAACAATTCTACGAGTCACGTCGCGCGGAATCGGTCGTTGACCTTGACCTTGACTTTGACTTTCACTCGTGAAAACACGGGGTGTTACATGTAGTTAGGCATTATGTTAACACAAAGATCTTTATCGATTGTGACATTACTAATAAACGAATTTTGAAAGAAACATGGAACCGGTGTAATGTTAATTTCAAATGGGTCTTCTTTTATTAGTGAGGTTTGATCATCAGTTAACTTAACACTTACCGTTTCGTCAATTTTAGTGTTAGTGTTTAACTCTTTTAAAAACTTAGCATGAGTGGGTACTAAACAATGATTTTCAAAAGAAGGTGACAAGAGATTAATTTCTTCAAAATTAGACTCTTCTTGAATTTTAACGTTGTCGGACTCACCTTTTTCGTTGTTTAACTCATGTGTCGGTTTTTCACTTATTTGTTCTTCCATTTTAACACTTTCAGTTATCTCTTCCCTTTTTAATTCTTCTCTTGCGCGGGACTCCTCTTCCCTTGCGCGAGCTTCTTTTATACATCGATCGATAACTCTAATGTGTTCTAATATCCTATCGGTCACTTCGGTTATTGAAAAAGAATCGGTATTTTCTAAGCTTGAATCCGGTTGTTCGATCCTTTGTTCCTCATAATACCCATATGAAGTAGATGGTTCGCACCATTGTTCTTCATTATAAGTATATGATGGATAAGGGTCGTAATTTTGTTCTTCGTAATACTCATATGAGGTGGGTTGTTCACGCCATGGTTCCTCATAATAAGCATATGAAGGTGGTGGCTCATATCTTGGTTCCTCAAAGTATGAGTATGAAGGCTCATACCTTGGTTCATCAAAATATGAGTATGAGGGAGGAGGTTCATACCTTTGGTCTTCATAGGATGTGTATGAAGTTGATGGCTCGTACCTGGGCTCCTCATAGTAGGTGTATGAATTGGATGGTTGATATGAGTGATTGTATTGAACCGAGCGTGAGTTACGACAATTAGTGCAATAATTACCCCTATAATCATCCTCATCATAGGTGTAGTTGTAACCTCCTGAATATTGATCCATAAGAATCACTCAGCAGACCACAACCGAGTCTCGAGATCAGAAAACAAAAATAAAAACGGAAACAGAGGCTGGACACGGCTCCGTGTTCAGTGGACACGGCTCCGTGTTCAGTGGACACGGCCCCGTGTTCAGGATCTGTATCTGGGCGTTTTAATTAAATTTACTGATTTCGTTGAGCACGGGGCGTGTTCATTGAGCACGGCCCGTGTTCAAGCTTCTGTTACTGGGTGTTTTATGAAAAATATGCAGCACGGCCCCGTGTTCAGCGAGCACGGCCCGTGTTCAACCTACTGTAAATGCAAAACTAAACTAAAATGCAGAAAAATGTGGGCCCGTTTTGAAAAGGTTTTGAAAAACTGATTAGGCCGTCGATTTTAAGCTTTCCTAAAATCCTTGTGTCCCCGGCAACGGCGCCAAAAACTTGATGCGTGCGAAGTGTTACTTATTTTAGGTGTATATTTTAAGCCCTTTTTAACACTTATTTTAGCCAAGTTTTAAATTTATAAAACACGATATTTCACTAACACTAAACACACATATGGGCAAGTGCACCCATCGTTGAGTGTAGTATAGCGTTGGTAAGATACCGAGGTCGTCCAAGGACACAAGAGCTTTTAGTACCGGTTTATCCTCAACGTCTAACCAAAATAAAAGTTTAGAAAAATGTATTAAACTAAGAAAAAAAATAAAATTAACTAAAATGCTGAAAAATAAAAATAAAAGAAAAACAGATAGACAAGATGAATCACTTGGTTCCGACTCGTATCTAGTATAACCTTTGATTATTTCCGCACTTTTGCACATAATTAAGAGATTATCTTAGTTATTGTAGTAGGCCCCTCTTTTGAAGGTGACGTTACCCTCACCCCAGTAGTTTGAGTCAGCAGGGATACAATCCTAAAAGGGTGGATTATTGGAAGATAATGAATTAAGTTATTAATGCAGTATTGTGGTAGGCCCCGCTTTTGGCGGTGACGTTACCCTCGGCTAAGTAGTCTGAGTCAGCAGGGATACAGTCCAAAATAGCCGGGTTATAGTATTAATAGTAGTTAACTTATGAGGGGATCAAAGAGTTTGGACCCCCGCCATCCAATACCGTGAAGTATTGAAGGAGGTCCTACTAAATTTGACCCAGGTCCATTGCAGGACCTCTAAACGCTGAACAATGGCAAGACCTTTACCAAACCGTTCCCTTAACCCCCGACCAGGTAGCCAACATATCTCCATATAGACCGTGGAGATATGAATGGTGAAAATCCTTTATTTTATATAGACAGTAAAATAATGCCAAGACACCACGGACAAACGATAAGGAAAGATCACCTTCAACATAAGTAACTAGTTATTAAAGTCATTAATACAAAACCAAATAAAAAGTGCAAAAGATTAGAAATAAAAAGTATTATACTAGACACTTTGTCTTCACCAAGTGATGTAAGAGACTTAGGCAAACATGGCCTTGATTGTCAAGAACTCTTACGATCAATCTTGGATCCCGATACGACTCACACACTCTACGATGGACAATGGATGATGGTGTTGTGATGGTGGTGGGTGGTGGATGAGGTGTGAGAGAGGTGGTGTGCCAAGGGATGGTTTGAGCTTGAGCCAAGCACTCCTATTTATAGCCTGTACAGAAGCCTGGACACGGCCCCATGTCCGCTGGACACGGCCCCGTGTCCACCCTTTTCTCTTTCTTCATTAATACAGTTTGTCTTTATTAGCTCCACACGCCCCCGTGTCCGCTGGGCACGCCCCCGTGCTTGTCTGACATTCTCTCTCTTCATTAATTGTAATTCGCAATTACAATTAATGCGCCTGCTGTACTTTCGCCACGCCCCCGTGTTCACTGGACACGGCCCCGTGGTGGGCAATAGAAGCTTCTAGAGGTTTGTCTTTTGTGCCAGGGCTGACCCTTCTGGACACGGCCCCGTGCTGAGCTGGGCACGCCCCGTGTCGGGCTGGGAACGCCCCGTGTCGGGCTGGGCATGCCCCGTGTCAGGCTGGGCACAGCCCCATGCTCAGCTGGGCACAGCCCCATGCTCAGCTTTCTTCTTGTTTTTGCTTTGGGAGTTGTTGTCGAGGGGTCGGACATGCCACGTTTCTTCCTTTTCTTTGTATTTATGTTGGTTTTGGCTTTATTTTTGTTCCTTTTGTTCGTTTAAGCTCATTTGACCCTGTAAATTCAAAAGGAAGACAAAAACACACTTTTTCCAACATTAGTACTAAAAAAGGGTTAGTTTTATGCCTTATTTGATGTAATTTATATGTTGCATTTTACACACATCAATAGCCGCCACTAGTGGCTTGGTTTGAAAGTGAGCCGAGCCGGCTCGAATCGGTTAGAAAGTGAGTCTAGCCCGGCTCGGCTCGTAACAAGCCGAATTGGCTCGGTTTGGCTCGCATACCAGCTCGGCTCGGCTTAGCTCGTATTCTTTTACTTTTAATATATTTTATTTTTATATACATTATAATATTTCGCAAAAATTTATTATTATTTACATGTGATTAGGAGTGTAATTTGATATCTATACAACATTTAAAGGTTGATTACAATGCTAGTGAACTTATATTGTATTTCATTGAAATTAAGAACGCATTTTGTATTGTTAAACTTGATTTTGGCTTATAATGTATTAGGTTGAGCTTATTTTGGATATGTTTTTGGATTACGTTCTTTTGAATTATTGAATAATATTTTAGATTACTTAATTTTGATAGCCATGTATTAATTTTTCTTTTCAAAATCGAGCCAAACCAAGATGAGCCGAGCCGAGCCAGCTCGGTTTATAATCGATCCGAGCCCGAGTTTTGCCCTAGCTCGGCTCGGCTTGTGAACAGCCCTATTTAAAAACCACTATTATTTTACGCAAATTGGATTTAAACAATCAAAACTATTATTTATTGGCGACATGGTGTGAATTTCTGATACGACACGAACCTAACATGAATTTTGTGATTTTGGGTATAGTATAAACGGGTATGGGTCAGGTTCGGGTTGAACCCGCGAATCTGTTTAGCTAAAGGGGTTGGATTCGTGTCAACACCATGAGTTTGCGGGTTGAACTGTTTAACCCATTTATTTTTTGTTTTATTTTCTTAAATTAAGTTGATTAGTTGTTTATAACAAATTCTAAAACGTATCAGTGAAACTGATATAAGGTTTAAAAACTTAAATGTAATTGTTTTATACATCGTTGTATTTTTTGTTGTGAAAATAATATTTTAGAGTATTAATATGCAAAAAAATAAATGAAAAAAGTTTCAGGTTAAATAGGTCATGCTCAGTGGCGGACCCAGGAATTTTTTCCTGGGGGTGCGGAATATTTTCAAAGATTTTAGGCCTCTAGCTGTATAAAAATATCGCGGGTCGGGTCGGATCAAACTAAAATTTATAAATCATCAAAAACACGTCAAACGTCATTACAAATTACAAACGTATTTAAATATGTGCCCTACGGGTTTTTTTTTGAAATATATCCAAAATATCATCTAAAGATACTAAACACGCCATAAATTCATTACATTCTTACTCATTGTTCCCAACACATAATTTGCTCCATAAGTTCATCAAAAACACCTCAGAGTCCAATGGTGTCTGTGACTATGGTCATATTACCCCTTGGCTAACTCGTTGTCCAATGGTGAAGGTTATCAAGTAATGTATACAAAACCCCACATACCGGCTGTAATCTGGTGACTACAAAGACTTAATCTCTGTAATTATAACTTTGAAAACATTTAAGAATTTATAAAGCACTTTGATAAAAAGAGAATGACTCACATTGCAGATTTATATGAGCAGAGCTTAGCCTACTGATTAGCCTTTTAACCTAAATTTAATAACATGCACACGAACTCGGTTAGTAACTAATACAGCATTTACGATAACTCACGAGATTAAAACCTTCACAACGAATGACAAAGTGCGATACTTAAACATCCATCGAATTTACGACGAATGACAAAGCATAAACCCTAATGTGGGCAGCACTTAAACATCCATTGGATAGTTTAATCGATCGGACATTGAATCATAGCAACGATCAAGTTAATACCCGGTATCGGAGCAGCGCCTCGCTAATATTGAAAGTAAATTCGACTTTAGGACAGTAGCAATTCGTTTTTTGAGAGTTTTGATCGACACCAGTGAACTGTGCATGCAACAAGCTATTTATAGCTGAAATTGGAGGTTCACGCGGCCCGCGTAAACCATCCATCATATCTTACGCGGCCCGCGTGGCCGCCTAGTCTACGTATAGGTTTGCATGGTCATGCATAGGTTGGCCAAGTGGGTGATACGTGGTTCCGGATACTTATCCGGTCAAACCAAGGGTTGACGCGGCCCGCGTAAGGTATGCTTAACCTTTACGCGGTCCGCCTGAAGACCATATTTCTTGTTTTCTTAGTTTGTCATGCACAGTATGGTTTCAGGGGTCCGGGATTATACTTACGGGTATTTTTAGGACAATTTTGAGAGTCCTTACATCCTCCCCCTTATTTAAAATCTCGTCCTCGAGATTTATTGGAATAAGTGAGGATATTTTCGCTTCATTTCTGATTCCAACTCCCAAGTGTATTCAGGTCCTCTCTTTGAATCCCACTTGACTTTGACAAGTACTAACCGTTTGTGTTTGAGAAATTTTACCTTTCTGTCCTCTATCTGAAGAGGTTTCTCAACAAATTTTAACTTTTCGTTTACCTTTATATCTTGGAGAGGTACTACCAAAGATTCGTCTGATAGGCTTTTCTTGAGGTTGGATACATGAAACACGTCATGTACTCCAGCTAACTCTTCTGGTAGTTGTAAACGATAAGCAACTGGTCCTATACGTTGGATCACTGAAAATGGTCCTACGTATCTTGGACTCAGCTTTCCTTTCTTACCAAATCGAACTACTCCTTTCCAAGGAGAAACTTTTAATAGTACTTTGTCTCCTACTTGGAATTCCAACGGCTTCCGTCTATTGTCTGCATAACTCTTTTGACGATCTCGAGCAGTCTTTAATCTTTCCTTGATTTGTGTGATTTTGTCAGTAGTTTCTTGCACTATCTCGGGACCTGATAATTGACTTTCTCCTATTTCTGCCCAACAAACTAGAGTTCTGCATTTTCTTCCATACAATGCTTCAAATGGGGCAGCTTCATTGCTGGAATGATAACTATTGTTATAAGAGAATTCGATCAAAGGTAAGTGATCGTCCCAATTTCCACCAAAATCTATCACACATGCTCGGAGCATGTCTTCCAGAGTTTGGATTGTCCTTTCACTTTGTCCGTCTGTTTGAGGATGATATGCAGTGCTTAAATTTAATCGAGTTCCCATTGCTTCTTGGAAACTTGTCCAGAAATGGGAAGTGAAACGACTATCCCTATCGGAAACAATGGAGAGTGGAACTCCATGTAAGGATACTACTTCATCTACATTCAACTTTGCCAACCTTTCCATGCTAAAGGTTTCTTTTATTGGTAGAAAATGAGCTGATTTGGTTAATCGATCCACAATTACCCAAATCGCATCATTACCTTTTCTGGTTTTGGGCAACTTAGTAACAAAATCCATTGTTATGAGTTCCCATTTCCATACAGGCATTTCTAATTGTTGTAGTAGACCTGAAGGTTTCTGGTGTTCTGCCTTAACTTGTGAACAAGTAAGACACTTAGAAACATATCGAGCTATGTCCTTTTTCATTCCTATCCACCAAAAGTTATTTCTTAAATCTTGGTACATTTTATTGTTTCCAGGGTGCATGGTATACCTAGATTTATGGGCTTCTTCTAAAATCTTATTTCTTAATTTTCCATGCTTAGGTACCCAAATCCTTCTTTGGTGGAATCTCCAAATTCCATCAGCTCCTTGTTCTAATTCTTTTATTCTTCCTTTCATTCCTTTAGCATCATCCTTGATTGCTGTTTCTTGAAAATGCTTTAGTTGTTCCATTAAATCTAACTGTAGATTTAATCTAAGATCACGAACTCGTCGTTGTTTCTCATGGTACTTACGACTTAAGGCATCTGCAACTACATTTGCCTTTCCTTCGTGATACTGAATATCACAGTCGTAGTCACTTAGGATTTCCATCCATCTCCTTTGCCTCATGTTTAACTCTTTTTGCCCAAATATATATCTTAAACTCTTATGATCTGTATAGACAATAAATTTACTTCCGTACAGATAATGTCTCAAAATCTTAATGGCAAAAATTATAGCTCCTAATTCTAAATCATGAGTCGTATAGTTTTCTTCATGCTTTTTCAATTGCCTTGAAGCATACGCAATTACCTTCTTGCGTTGCATTAGCACACATCCTAATCCTAGTTTTGAAGCATCACAGTAAACTTCAAAATCTTCAGTTCCTTCTGGTAAAGCTAGGATTGGGGCATTTGTTAACTTTTGTTTTAGAATCCTAAAAGCTTCTTCTTGGTTAGGTCCCCATTCAAACTTAACTACTTTACATGTTAGCTTAGTTAATGGTACGGCTATCTTAGAAAAATCCTTAATAAACCGTCTATAATATCCAGCTAAACCTATAAAACTTCTAATTTCCATTGCTGATTGCGGAACCTTCCATTTGGTGATTGCTTCTATCTTAGCAGGATCTACGTGAATACCTTCGTGATTTACTATATGTCCTAAGAATTGCACTTCTTTTAGCCAAAATTCACACTTCGAGAATTTGGCGTATAACTTCTCCTTTCTTAACAAAGTTAAGAGTGCATGCAAATGCTGACAATGCTCGTCCTGACTTTTGGAATAAATAAGTATATCGTCAATAAAGACAATTACAAATTTATCCAAGTACGGTTTACAGATCCTATTCATCATATCCATAAATGCTGCAGGTGCATTTGTTAATCCGAAGGGCATGAATGTAAACTCGTAATGACCATACCTAGTTTTGAAAGCAGTTTTAGGTATGTCTTCTTCTTGTACCTTCAATTGATGATATCCGGAGCGTAAATCTATCTTAGAAAAATATCTAGCTCCCTGGAGTTGATCAAAATGATCATCAATCCTAGGTAATGGGTATCGATTCTTAATTGTAACCTTATTTAATTCTCTATAATCGATACACATTCGCATCGAACCATCCTTTTTCTTTACAAACAACATTGGCGCTCCCCACGGGGATGAACTAGGTTGTATGAAACCTTTACTTAATAATTCATCTAATTGCTTTTTCAGTTCAAACATTTCTGTGGGTGCTAACCGATAAGGTGCCTTGGCTATCGGTGTAGTTCCCGGAATTAAATGAATTCTAAATTCTACTTCCCTATCAGGTGGTAATCCAGGTAGTTCTTCTGGGAATACTTCCGAGTATTCTGATACTACTTGAATGTCCTTAAGTTCTTTTCCTTTAGTGTTAATGATTACTGAAATCATATACACCATTTCTTGTTTTCTGGAATAACTAGCCACTTTCATTTCTGAAATGAACTTCATTGGCTTTCGTGGCTTATCTCCTGTAATCATTACTAATTCTCCGGTAGGTGTATGAATTTCTATGGAATTCTTATCACAAAGAATTCGAGCATGGTTGGTTACTAACCAATCCATTCCTAACACTACATCGAATCTGGCTAATTTCATAGGTAACAAGTTTGCAGAAAATTTATGACCTGAAAGTTCTATCTTTCCTTCTTGCAAAACTTTATCTATGTTAACAGAATTCCCATCTGCTGTTTCGACTGTAAAAATATGCCTAAGGTTGGTTAATGGTAGTTTAAGGGCTTGGCAGAATGAAGTATTTATAAAACTTTGGTTTGCACCAGAATCAAATAATACTTTTGCATAGATGTTGTGAACTAGAAACGTACCAGCTATCACACCAGGAATCAATTCAGCTTCCTGAGTCGTCAGTTGAAAGACTCTTACATTCTTCTTGGTAGTTCCTTCTACAGGTTTGGCTTTGTTATCAGCTGGTTTAACCAATTTAGGGCATTCTGTTTTAAAATGTCCTGTTTCTCCACAGTTGTAGCAGACCCTTGTTTTCTTTCTGCAGTCTTCTTCACGATGTCCTGCGACTTTGCAAAAGGTGCAGGTTACATTACATCTTCCATAATGTTTCTTTTTGCAATTCCTGCAGAACGACGGAGTTGAAGATTGCCCTGTTCCTCTTCTATTGAAGCTACTATTATTACCCGTACGAAATCCTTGGGTATTTTTCTGAGCCAGTTCCTTTTTCCTATTTTCATCTCTTGTGCGTACCAGCTCGTCAGTTAGGGTGTTAGCTAATTCTACCGCATCGTCAATAGTGCGAGGTCTCGCAACTTTAACAATATTACGGATTTCGCCAATCAGTCCCCAAATATAGCGAGAAATGAGTACCGGTTCTGGCGAAGCCAGTGTTGGTACCACTCTAGCATATTCAAAGAATGTCGAAGTATACCCTCGACAATCTACACCTATCATTCGATGGTTTAGAAACTTATTCGCCATTTGATCTTTTTCATATTCGAAACAAAATTTTCTTTCTACAAGACTCTTAAATTCTTACCAGTTCATGGCATATGCCATATTTCTTCCTTTGGCTTGAAGTACTGTATTCCACCATTCTAGCGCCCCTTCTTTGAAAAGATTTGACGCGTACATGACTTTGTCGTCTTCGGCACATTTACTTATTGTAATTACTGCTTCGGTTTTCTCTAACCAACGCAGTGCAGCAGTTGCCCCTTCATTACCTGCAAACTCAGCCGGTTTACAGGCAAGAAATTCTTTGTAAGTGCAACCAGGTGTTGCAACTTTCATTTTCTTAAGGAGCGGAGCTTGTATCCCATCGTTGTTGTTTTTAATATGATTGCCGCCTCCATTTACACTATTACTGAAATTATCTTCCTGATTTCGTTTACTAGGAACAATTTGTTGAGGTTCGATTGGATTTCGAGCAGCAGCAAGAATTGCTGGAATAGCATTGGCTATTCCCTGAGCAACGATATTTTCTATATCTTGCCTATTTAGAAATTGATCCTCATTGTTGTGCTCGGATTGATTACCCTCGTTAACTTGTTCATTACTAGCGTTTGCCATCTGGTAATAAATTTTATATAATTAATTAGTATAAATAAGAAACAACCAAATATAATAATTTAATCGCACATAATCACATAACAAATATATATCCAAAATTGTAAAGTTCTCAACTTTTATGTTTATATTTTATAATATGCTTCCGTACATACTGTTATCTTACAACCATTTTATTGTTTATTTTACACATACTGGTTTTTTTTATTATTATTATTATTATACAAACACAGTTTCATAATCCCCTTTTTCCCTTGTCAGCTAGCATATTAAAAGAATTGTTCCCTCTCATCATATTTCCAGGAGATTTGTCCTCCTATCTCCCGGATCCTATTCCCTGCATCTATCAACTCTTCGCCGAAATGGCGGAGTTCAGCTAAATTCTCATTACTCATTGGTGGATTTGGTATAGGTTCTGGGTCGAACTGGGGGAAAAAGGTATTGGGGCTGTTGAGAAGATTTTGAAACTGCCAGTCGTTAGTCCACCACTCATCCATTTGTCCTAAAGGTTGGGTGTGGATCAGAGGTTCTGGAATGGCTGGTTCTAGATTTATTGGGATTTGAGTTTCAGCAGGATAAGGGTAAAGGTTGTTATTGATAGGCCTAATGGTATCACAGCTTGCTAGTATGAAATCTAGCTCTTCCTGCAACGTCATTTCCTTGGTTGGCTTAGAGCTTTCTCCAATTTCTTGCTTAGAACTTTCCCCAATTTCCATCCCTGCTTGCCTTGAATCTTCCTCAATTTCTATCCCTTTTCCTTTATCCATGGGATTCTCTATCTTAGGAATTCTCCTAGTTGCTGGTTTCCTTCCGCGTACACGCCTCCAACCCACAAATCTTCTTCTTTTCTTAGGTTTTGCTTTCTCCAAAGGTGGAACTTGAAATTCTATAGGTTTTTCCACCTCAGCAAAGTAACCAGTAAATTCTTTAAAAACTTCTATGTTCACAGGGTAGAGGTTGAGATTCTCTAGGGCTCCAGATAACTCATTCATGCTGTGTAACATATATTTAAAATATTAAGTTAAAATTTTATAACAAAATTTCATAAATAACCTTCAAGTATTATTGCATACTGTGTGACTTAATTTAATATAAAGGATGACTGACAATTAAAACATACTAGGGTTTATTGTAATTTATTTATTTACTGGGTAAAGTTTCTGGTTTGTAGATGATAAGGGTTGCTAAAACTGAATTAGGATATTTAAAGATTTGTATTTACTGCTACAGTGGCTAGCATATAAAGATCCGCCCATTTTTCATCTAATTTATCTTCCCATGGTGGGTTATTGCCTAGTTCCTGAGTTTCTTGATTAACCCTCATTTCTTTTGGTTGTGACTTCTTTCTTTTCTCCTGACTTTTTCTAATAATAAGACTTCTTTTCTTAGGAGAAAGTGGTTCCTCATATTGTGCTTTTCGGACAAATATTCCTTCCTCAGGATCTACTGAGTATCTTGAGGAATTTAATCGGGATGAACTTCCCTTTTCTTTTGGTGAAGTATCTAATTTATTGTAGATATCCGAAAGTCTTTTCTTACCCATACTGTAAATAAATATTCAAATAATAAAACATATAATCACAAAATTACAGATTTGGTAATCAGGAAAATTAAGTATTTTGAAATACTTAATAGGCTTAAATCAGTGGCTCGTTCAGTAGCTCTGATACCACCTTTTCCTGTCACGGCCCCAGCCCCGGTTTGACCCGGTCAGGAGCCGCGGGACAGGAACCCGTGGTATCTATGATGCGACAGCGGGAGAATTTTAACAGGATCTTTTAAAACTCAAAATTTCCCGATTATTTTATTTCACAATTCGGGATAAACCCCAGTAGTTTACAATCATATGATTTCACGGAGAAATCTTTATTTTTCAAAAACATGTTTCTTTATTTTATATTGAGCCACTTTCTTAAGCTTGTAGTGCTTCACGGCACTTTTCCTGGATCACAACAGATCACCTGAAACATGTTTTGAAAAAGGTTTTGTCAGCGGGAAATACTGGTGAATCATTCTTTTTACTAAAATAACGTGTTTGTTATAATTTACAGTATTAAGAGTGATTACAATGTTTCCATATATCAACCAACTACCCACAGTATTTGTCACTCGACCATCCATTGGTAACCTCAGAGTCCAATGGTGTCTGTGACTATGGTCATATCACCCCTTGGCTAACTCGTTGTCCAATGGTGAAGGTTATCAAGTAATGTATACAAAAACCCACATACCGGCTGTAATCTGGTGACTACAAAGACTTAGGTGCTGTTTGTTTTTTCAGATGTAAAATGTCTGTAGTCTGCGAACCACATCTGCAGGCATCTGCAAGAGAAGATGTGGCCCAAATGTCTGCAGTCTGCAAGGAGAAGAGGGTTTGTTTTTTTTTTCTTCAAAAACAACTTCACCCACAAAACACACTCTCTGCTCTCTCTCTCTAGAAACTGCTCTCTCTCTCTAGAAACTCTCTCTCTCTACCACCACCGCACCACCTCCGCCACCACCACCGCAGGTCTCTCTCTCTTTCTCACAGGTCTCTCTCTCTCTCTCACAGAAACTGCTCTCTCTCTCTAGAAACTCTCTCTCTCTAGAAACTACTCTCTCTCTAGAAACTGCTCTCTCTCTCTCACAGCTCTCTCTCTCACAAATCTCTCTCTCTCTCTCTACGGTGGTGGCGGAGGTGGTGCGGTGGTGGCGAAGGTGGTGGCGGAGGTGCGGTGGTGGCGGAGGTGGTGGCGGAGGTGGCGGTGGCAGGTGAGAAGGGAAGAAGAAACATGTGCAGATGTTTGAAGCTTTGTTTCAAAGCTTCTTTTTTAAGATGTTTGAAGCTAATATAAGATCTGTTTGGAAAAAAAAAAAACGGTCTTTAAGGCCTTATGTCTGCAGGCGGGCAGACATAAGCTTTTTGCAGACGTAATAAGCAAAAACAAACACCCCCTTAATCCCTGTAATTATAACTTTGAAAACATTTAAGAATTTATAAAGCACTTTGATAAAAAGAGAATGACTCACATTGCAGATTTATATGAGCAGAGCTTAGCCTACTGATTAGCTTTTTAACCTAAATTTAATAACATGCACACGAACTCGGTTAGTAACTAATACAGCATTTACGATAACTCACGAGATTAAAACCTTCACAACGAATCACAAAGTGCGATACTTAAACATCCATCGAATTTACGACGAATGACAAAGCATAAACCCTAATGTGGGCAGCACTTAAACATCCATTGGATAGTTTAATCGATCGGACATTGAATTGTAGCAGCGATCAAGTTAATACCCGGTATCGGAACAGCGCCTCGCTAATATTGAAAGTAAATTCGACTTTAGGACAGTAGCAATTCGTTTTTTGAGAGTTTTGATCGACACCAGTGAACTGTGCACATGGTTGCAAAAGTCGTTAGGCGCTCCCTAGTCGGTCGACCGGGGAGTTGAGAGTACTCGGCCTAGGCGGAGAGTACTCGGGGAGTACTCGGACATGTTAAATTATAAAGAAATTAGTTTTTGGAAATTAAAAATGTGTCAAATAACATAAATTTATTAATATCTATAACAAAATACGTGAAAATGATATTCATTCTTTAATATGATAGGCGTATAAATTATGTTTTATTATTTTTTAAGTCAAAATCGGCCCGAGTTGACCTACTAGATACGATTTTGGCCGAGTTTAACTGCGTTTGACCGATTCCGAGTAATTAGGCAGAGTCAGAGAAAGTCGCCTCGGCAGCCTACCTTGTAGCGACTACTCGGGGAGTACTCGGCCTTGGAAACCTTGTTTTACAACCATGACTGTGCATGCAACAAGCTATTTATAGCTGAAATTGGAGGTTCACGCGGCCGCGTAAACCATCCATCATATCTTACGCGGCCCGCGTGGTTGCCTAGTCTACGTATAGGTTTGCATGGTCATGCATAGGTTGGCCAGGTGGGTGATACGTGGATCCGGATACTTATCCGGTCAAACCAAGGGTTGACGCGGCCCGCGTAAAGTATGCTTAACCTTTACGCGGCCCGCCTGAAGACCATATTTCTTGTTTTCTTAGTTTGTCATGCACAGTATGGTTTCAGGGGTCCGGGATTATACTTACGGGTATTTTTAGGACAATTTTGAGAGTCCTTACATTGGGTTTGTGTCATATTTTCGGGTTCGTGGCAGATTGGATCCGCTAACCCATAAACACGACCCGATTAGCACTCCACGTTGGCCACAATATTTCATATTGACAATATAACTAATGACATTTCTAACTTTCACTTATGTTATCATGGACAGTCTTAGCCAAACGAAGAAGAACATTCATTTATGTCGTTTCTTAACAATTTACAACATTTTAATTGGAGTAAAAACCAGTTAGTTGTTCATTAAGGAAAATGAAATTACTTTTCCATTAGTTTGATATGGCATTTGACAGTTTTCTATGGCATTTGACAACGAAAGTAAAAGTTATTGAAGGAGGCGCGAATCTTTACTTGAAATCAACAAACACTAATGTTGACCATGTCCTAGTAAGAAGAGGGTACCGATCCTTAGTTCAAAGCCTCAAATTAGTTTTCAACCTTCTCTTTATCACTAAGAAATCAAAGCCTCAAATTATGCTCCAATCCCTAGTGATTCATTGGTTAAGCATTTATAATAATCAAATAGCTTTGATTTAGAGGGTGTTTGGGAGTACGTTTTGAAGTGATTATTTGATTATTACGTTTGTAAAACATAAATAATCTAAAAAAGTGTTTGGATGAAAAAGTGATTATCTGCCTCACAAACGCAGTTTTGGAGAAGCATGTACCTACATGCTTTTTCAAAACGCAGTTTTGAAAACGCAAAATCTATTTTGAAAATGCAACACCAAACACCCCCTTAGTGTATTTGCACATAAGTACAAGACTTATGATTAAATAAAAAGTTTCCTAAAAATAAGAAGTCGTAAAAAGAGTATCAAACGGACTTTGATTGACCTTATTCAAATGGTATTGGAACCGTCTCATCGAACTCTACGATATGAGATTTTGGGTTTTCACTTTTGGATTTATAGCTTATAGATTTTAGAATTTTTATTTATATCATTGTTGTCTTTTTATTTAGCATTGTGTTTTTTTTATGTTTGCCTCATCGTGTCTTTTTTGCTACTTATTATATTTTTTTTCTTTGACATTGTGTCATTTTTTTTGACATTTAGTTATATTTTACTCGATATTGTGTCTTTGTACACTTCTTAAGTACAACCCCACTCGAATTTTTGGAAATTGAAGGTTTATGATATCTAATGGGTTAGGATAATCACTAATGTTGATTATAAGCTAGTAGATAGAAAGTTGTCACAATTTTTTTTTATATAAATGAGAAATACATTTAAAAACGTTAAAATATTTACAAAAGTTATTTTCAAACATACCATAAGTTTACATATTCATTGTTAATTAAGCGTAAGACAAACAAACCCTGTATGTCTATTTTAGGCTCGCCACAGTTTCCTAATACCCTACCATAAGAGTAGGATGACCAAAAATAACACATCTATATCTATATCTATACTATATAATAAAAGAAACCACTTTGAGCACACTTGTCATCATATTAGGGCATTTCTTATGGATAATTATTATTTTAATTTAATTTTTTCTAATTAATTATAGATAACACTCCTATTAAATATTATTTAGTTTAATATCTTATGGATAATTATTATTTAGTTTAATCTTCTTCTCATTTATAATAGTATTTAGAGAAAATTACGATTTTAGCCCCTGTGGTTATATCACTTTTACCCTTTTAGCCCAAAAACGAATTTTTTAACATCTGAGCCCTCAACGTCTTCTTTTTTAACCCTTTGTCCCCTAACATGAACCCCATCCATTAAATGTTAGGGGCCAAAAGGGTTAAAAAGAGGTTAGGGGCCAAAAAGGTTAGAAAAAAAGACGTTGGGGGCTTAGATGTTAAAAAAATCTTTTTTTGGTTAAAAGGGTAAAAGTGATATAACCACGGGGGCCAAAATCGTAATTTTATTATTTGATGTATAAATTTAGATTTATTCAATTCGTACAATACACCAGGTTTTTTTAAGGATATATATTTTTTTTTATTATTTAGTGCAGAAAATTACATTTATTAAAACCGTGTAATTCGCATATTTTTAAAGATGTATTTTTTTTTTTATTATTTAGTATATAAAATTACATTTATTCAACCCATGTAATAAATGGGGTTTTTTAAAGATGTATTATTTTATTATTTGGTAAACAATATTACATTTATTCAACTCATGTAATACACGCGGTTTTAAAGATATAATTTTTTTATTTGGTATATAAAATTACATTTATTCAACCTGTATAATATTGTTCTTATAGATATTACTTTTTATTATTTAATATATAAAATTATATTTATTCAACTCGTGCAATAAAGAAGGTTTTTAATGATATATTGTTTTAATATTTAGTATATAAAATTTATTTATTCAACCCGTGTAATACACGGGGTTATAACCTAGTTATTATATATATCAAATCCTAAAGCATGTTTGCTACAGTGTTTTTGATTTGTCATTTTCCTTTGTTTTTCTTTTTCTTTTAATTTGTTATCTTTTTGTTTTTTTTTTGTTTTTAATCGCATTTTTATCCTTTAAAAACTTACGTTCATTTACTTTATAAAGTTTTAGTATTGTATAGGTAACGGAATGAACCGTGCCGATACCGACCGAACAACGTCGATACCAGTATTCGGTTTTTATTGTTTTTGATAATGTAAAATACATGTCGATATCCTTTTGGTCATATCGCAAGTTCGGTACCGTTATCGGTATTCATTTTTATTGTTTTCGATGAATGTAAAACACGTGTCGATATCCTTTTAATCATATAATGACTTTATTTTTTATCTCTCTTTTGGTTGTTATAGAAAGTGCTGGTACCGTAACCAACTGAACAAATACCGTTCGGATTCACACCATTCACGTTTTCATTGCGTCTACGTTTCCAATTAAATTTTGTTAAAAGTTGGGTCGCCCCGTCGCGGAGCGCGGGTGCAACCAACTAGTTTCACTTCAATTTGGACAATAGTTTGATAATATCGGTAATTTGATATCCTTAATACAATAACAATTTTTTTTTTTTGAATGGCCAAACGTTACTCTCCCAAACTACTATATTTACAAATAACTCACCCTTGCTTGGGATTGAACCCAAGACCTCCCACTAAAAGGCAAGAGCCTCTACCAAGTGAGCTAGCCCCACTTGGCTAATACAATAACAATTACTTAACATAAACTCAAGGTAAAATTACGTGATTTTCATACGTGCCTTGTAAGTCAATTAGCAAGGCTTGATTGTAAAATGTAAAATGATAGGCTTTTTGGTCCAACATGATCCAGATGCATAATTTTAACATTGCCAAAACAATTATTATATTTGTCTACATATGTACAAATTTACATCCAGGGTGTACAATCCAACTATGCATACAAGAGAATTAGAGAAATGTAATTTTAGTTCATAAAGAAAGAAGTTGGAAGAGGTATTGCATATGAACCCGAGGCGCAATGGGTGCGCGTCTGACTTGGAATCAGAAGGTTGCGAGTTCGATTCTCGCCGGGTTCAATTTTTTTTGGAGCTTTCGTTTTCTTTTCACAAAAGGGGATTAATTTTACAATTTTAAATAACTCTTATATAATCACATAATATTTGAATTTATTTTCGAAAATCCTTTATCCAAATCGGATTTATGTTACTTTATTTCCGTAAATTCTTTATCCAAATCGGATTTATGTTACAATTTTAAACAACTCGTAGACTCGCAAAATAAAAAGAAAACTTTGAATTTATTCAACTTAATGAATAGGTGTGTTCAAGTATCTGACATGTGTAATAAACGAGTATTCCCAGGTTCATTTTCCCCTATTGGAATTGAATTTATACAATTTAAAATAGCTTTTAAAATCACATGAAATTTGAATCAGCACACTTTTCGAAAACATTTTATGAACTAGTGTCATTTGAAATACATAAGAAATGAGTGTTGTATTTTTACTCATATCTAACAAGTAACAATTGTATTTCAAGGATAATCTAAAACTAAAATACAACTACCTTGTTAACCTCAATAAGAGTTTTAATTTGTTTCTTTTAACTTTATCAATTCAACTTTCACCTCGAGTTTTACGTACCTCTACCACTCACAATAAGGAGTTAAAAACATAAAGGCATGTTTTGGTTCCAGTATAAATCTTTACAAGAATCTATCTTTTAGTTTCTTTGTGCGATCTTAAATTTACATCTAACCCATAGTTATAGGCGCACTCAAGGCGCATAGGCCTCGCCTGGAGCCTAGGCGCAAAAAAAGCGAGGGTCCGAGGAAAAAAAAACGCTCATTAATGAAAAAAATAAAATGTATTATGTATTGAAAAAGATGATAAATATATCTTGTAGGTGTATAAAATAAATATTACTCTCTAGATATCTATAGAACTAATATAATTAAATATTAAAATTATGTAGCTAGTTTAAAAAAATATTTAAATCTTTTAAGATAATCTTTGTAAAAGAAATTCTATCATATACAGAGACGTGTACTTGCTATAATAGTTTAGAATATTTTGAAATAAAAAAGAATTTTGTTAAGTTAACCATTTGGTATCACTGCGTCCCTTTCTGCAAAACAGTAGCTTTTTCTGCAACAAAACACTTTAGTTTTTAAGCAAAAATCTGCTCTCTTCAAAACACATACTCCTTTCTGTAAATCACGTTGTCTTTCATTATTTTTCTTCTCATCTTCATCAAATTTCTGCTCTCCGATGGTCCATTCACAACCACTGTCCAGACGAAAAATGGCACTAGTTTGCAGAAGTTCGCCGGAACCTGGGCAGGAATCTGGCCGGAATAGTCACCGAAAAGTCATTTTTTGGCCGGAAGCTTACCAGAAGCGCGCATTTGACGGCACAAGGCGGTATGGTTGCGCCTCGCCTGAAAATTGCGCCTAGGCGCACCAGACGAGCGCTTTTGATAACCATGGTCTAACCAGATATAAAATAAAATTATTATTAAAATGACTTGTTTTGACCCAAACCCATTACTCAACCTAACCCCTTTTTGTCACCGATTGTTGATCAAAATATCAGGGTCTAGATTCTAGCCAGAAATTGATCTCACAATAAGCCCCTCAAACGGATCAAGCAATAGGTATAAAGACACTTACTACGGAAAACATAATAAACAACCATTATAACAACTTCTGTATAAAGTTGGACTGAAAAGAGAAAGCAAATGTGTGTCTAACATCTTAACAATGTCATTATCCTAAATATAAAATATCCATATCTTTCTGTGAATCCCTATCGCGTCTCATAAGACGCGTTATTATAATCTGCTATAAGCAACAAGGAAATAAAACTTGAAATAGATAGAAGAGCAATGCAGACCGTTTAATTTGTTGTTATAGGGGTCTAGGTACATACTAAAGCATACTCCATGAAAATTGAAAAGGCAAGGGCTTGAACTTCTTGTAACACAGCCAGAGATGTTTGATGGAGATCACAAGATACAAGCATGGCTGCAATGTAAATATGCATACAATATGACTGTTTAAATCTGTGCTTTAGGTTATACTTTATCTTTAACGATTCAAACCATTAAAATACACCAAAAAAGTGAAAGAAGAAAACGGGTCAAATTGACCAACAGTCAGTCACCCACACTGTGTTTTTAACGAAAAAGTTACATTATTACTACTATCGTACTAGCTTTTTAATTATATTAGACACACCAGCTATTTATAAACAATTTAAAATTTAGTACAGAAACTACCCGTTTTGACCCTTTACTCAACCGGATTAGTTTTTCACTGCTAATCCTCAGGGACAGAAAATCATGATGTTGTAAAACAGATGTAAACATAGTTATGAAAAGCGCTCACTTTTCCCACCTAGGCGACGTATTTGGGTGAGTCGACCTTCTTGCGCTTTTCCATCCTAGGTAAAAAAAGCCACGTGATTTTGAAAGCCTATCTCATTGGCAGTTATCTATTTTTTACAGATTATAAGTATTTGAATTTTGAAAAAAAAAGTTTAAGATATCTTATCTTTTTATTCAATAATGATATGAACAAACGTTCATAATTTTATGCTCTTTCTTTTGGCCGGCAAAATACTACAATATTACCTTATGATGATTCTGCAGTATATTCAACAATTCATGTATTTATCATTTATATTTTGATTTATATTCACAGGTTATGGCTTCTCAATTTGAAAAAAAAAAGTGTTTTTAATACATTATATTATTTTTCTATGTTTTTCTTTGCTTGCGCTTTTTTTTCTCAGGCCCGCGCTTTTTTTGCGCTTCTCGCCTAGGCGAGAGGCGAAGCCTATGCGCCTAGCGCATTTCATAAATATGGATGTAAAATAAATTGAAAATATTACCTACTGGCCATGGCTTCTGCTGAGAGATTGTTGTGCCATTCGCTTTCGACTGGAAATTTGAGGATCATCCTGCAAAAACACATGCCAAGTTAGCAGTCATTCAACATGTAGCGATTAACACTTTGTTTCTATTTAACCAGCATATTTGATTTCTGTTTGATTATAAAATCAAAATGCTTCTTGAACACAACGCAATATCTATCAACATAGCTGGCTGCTGATTATCTCATTGAAACCTCTAATAAACTAAAGAGTAAATTACAAGTTTTGTCCTTTATGTTTGTCTCAAATTTCAGGCGCTGTCCTTTACCTTTAAAATTGATGAGTTTTGTCCTTAACGTTTCCAAATCCTGCACGTTATGTCCTTTAGCCCTAACTCAGTCAGGTTTTTATTGTTAAATCAGATTGCAAAGGGGCATTTTAGTCTTTTTACCTTCTTAGAGGGTATTGTGTAAACAACTTTTAATGAGGGACTCTTTGTACAAAATCAAAAAAATAAAAGGTTTTATATAAACTTTATCTTCTCTTTCTCTCACTCTCATCAGATTTTCCCCCAACCAACCACCCACTTCCACCGCCGCTAATAACCACCATCAACCACCACATTCAATCTAATCCACCCCAGTTAACCGATTACTACAGTCAAAATAAATAACCACAGTCAACTATTTAGATCTAACAATGAATAAACGTTGTACAATTAAGCTAATAATATCAAAACTTGTAATAAATAACCACATGTTCTGTTAACCTTTCTGTTATACAATACCCTTATAAGTCGGTTTGGAAACCTGGTTAATCTTCATTCCCCACCAGTTCTGTTAATCTGTTAAATCGTCTCGCGAATTATACCGTTCCTCGAATAACTTACACGCTAACTTCCTCCTCCATTCCTTCTCCTCCTTCATCGAATAATTCGACCTCCGTGAACTCGATTTAACGGAATTTTCACTGTGTTTATTGTTATCCTTATCCTTATCCTTATCGTTTGAATTTATCATTGCGGATCCGATAACTTCATCTGAATCTGTTTCGGTTTCAGTTGCCGTTGTGAAATCCTCAAAATCTGTCCAATTCTTCCAACGATTTCTCCACACCTTTTCATTTTTTGATTCATCTACACATGAATCGGTAATTGTGACGTCATTTCTCCGGACGCCGTGAACGGAAGTTTCTGAAAGCTTATCGGAACCTCTAAAGTTACCGTCGTCGAGCGATGTGGTAAGTCTCTGTTTTGGCTCTTGAGTTATGTGCCTGTTTTTTACCCCTAAGAACAGATCTGTCATTGCTTAATCCTGGCAACGTATCGATTGATAGGCAACATATCTTCACAATGTTTTGATTGGAGAGAGAGGTGCAGATGAGAGATGAAGAAGAGAGAGAGAGTAAAGATGAAGAAGAGAAGAGAGAGTGGGTTTTTATTTAATATGTTATTTTTAATATTTTTACACATTTAGTCCCTTGATATAAGCTATTTACTTAATAGTCCCTGAAGAGGTAAAATGACAAGAATACCCTCATGTGCAAGGCACATGACCATATTTAACAAAAAAATCTGACTGAGTTAGGGCTAAAGGACATAACGTGCAGGATTTTGAAACGTTAAGGACAAAACTCATCAATTTTAAAGGTAAAGGACAGCGCCTGAAATTTGAGACAAACATAAAGGACAAAACTTGTAATTTACTCTAAACTAAAACAGTACACAGAAAAAACAGCAAGTATACAGTACACCATGTACCTAAATGGTGTTAAACTAAACATCATATACAAACAGGAAAAAACCAACATACCTTGTACAACGAAGCAGCAGATTCAGATTCAACAGGCTGATTCGGGTCAAGTGTTTGGAAGCCATCCAAAGCATCTAAGGTCAGCTGCCATCCACAAAGGGCTAAAGCACTGGCACTAGAACTTGAACCGTTACTTTTGGTAACACCAGCTGCAGCAACATTCCCATTTACCCAAGGACAGAAGAAATTATGATGCTTAATTGGATCAAACTCCACCGCTTCATCAAAGTTGCTTTCTCCAGTTGGAGGGCCTAAACAAAAACACCACTACCAGTTTAGCCATCTAGCGGCAACACAGTTATACTTAAAGAACAATAGACAGCTGGAAAGTGCATATGTGTATATGTACAATAAGATAAAGAGCATACAGACGTGTGTATATGATAGGTTTGCGTAGAGGTAGCAAATTTTCAGATTTTTACGATCTGGAGTGATTTACCAAGCTTGTAAATGAACCGAACGAACACGGACATGAACATACAATCGAACACATTTTTTTGTTCATGTTCGTTTATTAAGAAAATAGGCATGTTCGTGCTCGTTTATGTTCGTTCCTTGTAAAACCTAAACGAATAATTCACAATCGTAAACAAACAAACTTAAACGAACTAATTTAACAAACAATAAATAACACAAATGAACATAAAGTAATTTTTTTATATAAAGTAGTGATTAATTACGATAAATTCTGTTGGAAAACCATTTTTGTTACTAGAAAGCCCAATTACCAATTAGTTATATTATATTAGCAGTTAGAAAGTTCCTTTTATGTTTCGAGCCGGGGGTCTCACTGGAAGCAGCCTCTCTATTCCTACGGGGTAGAGGTAAGGCTGTATACATCTTACCCTCCTCAGACCCTACCTTAGCTTTGCTATTGGTGGGATTTACTAAGTATGATTAAGATTTAAGATGATAAATTTAACCACTAACGTATTTAAATTGAAACGAGCATAATTGCATAAACAAATATAAACGAACATAAATTTAACCACTAATATAAACGAACATAAACAGACGTTCACGAACATAAGTGAACGAACAAAACGTGTGTTCATGTTCGTTTGTTTATTAAATAAATGAACATACACGAACTTCCCGCCGAACAAGTTCACAAACAGTTCATGAACATTCGGTTCGTTTACAGGCCTACCTCTGATTGTGTGGTTATAAACAGAGATTGAAAGTGTGTGTATGTGTGCATGAAAAATAAAGACATGAATGGACCTACCTATCCCATTGGCAACCGTATAATTTGTGAATCCATATTCATCTGTTGGGGACGACTTTCCAGCCTGTGTCACTTCATCCTTTGATGCTTCAATCCCCGAACATAAAACCGCATTGCAAGAAAGAGACGGGTGGGTGCTCTGCTCATGCCCTAAAACATTCATATTACTAGTCTTCTCACCACTTTCAACTGATTCCGCCTTCGTTGACCCAACAATCTTTGACCCGCTATCTGCTCTTCCAACGGACCTCGACATCAGATCTTGATCCATTTCTTCCGGCACGAAATCACCCATTACTCCAGGATCCGTAGCAAATTCACCGTTTTGACCTTGGTTTTCCGTCACTTCAGCCAGTGGTTCCATATCACCGACAACACTTTCAGTCCTGTGAACGGACGCTTCAGCACCGTGAATTTCAGCTTCATGGCTAGCCCCCATTCCGACACTTCCGCCGCTAATAGCGAGGCTCGGACCACCGTCCCTCCGGTGTTCGGTGGCGGTGTCGGTATTCAATACCTCCTCGTCGTTCGTGCTGCTAAGCCCGATCTCACCCGGGGCCCGAACCGAAGCGGGACAGATACTCTGCTGGGCTTGATTACTAAAATTTAAATCTGACAGGTCGTTTAGATCAGGACTTTTGAAAGCCGACACAGATGGATCGTTAACATCAACATCATCGATATTTCCGGGACGATTTTCGACGCTTTCCATTGAATCGTTATCATCATCATGATAAACCATATCCATTGCAATAACGGATGAAGCGCGTGTGGAATCAATAGCAGATGGATGAAAGTGAGCATCTTGTTCGATATCGAAATACAACGTTTGGCTAGGGCCCGCACCAGATGAGTCTCGTTTATACGATTCAAAAACATGAGACTCACGCTCACACGCGCGTTTAGACGGGCCAGATGACTGTTTACTGTCGTTGACCTCATCACCGTCACGGTCAATGACAATTCCCTCAACACTATCCGCCTGTTGCATCATGGCATGCGGTGGTCTGTCAACAGTGCTCCCACCTTCATCTAAATTCCGTTTGCGGGTGCTCGGACCTCGGGATTCGTAAGATGCTGCCCGATCACCGACCTCGCTACTTGTGGGCTGCCCGATAATAAGATCTTTCCCGATATTTACGTCTTCGTATTGTTCAGGTACCACGGTTTTCTGCGTATTTCCACCAGAAAACCCACCCCCCATCGTAAGATCCAAATCGACACCAATATTCGACATCGACTTTCCTTCCCCGGTGGTTGCCGCTTCATCAAGGTCATTTTGGTCTTTCTCCATGGGGTCCGTGCCAACCCATCCGTTTATCCCGCTGGCTGCACTCACTCCACGGGTCAGAGCCATTTTTTTGCTTGTTTCGGGAACGTCGTTAATATTAGTGGCAAAACGAGCAGGACGGTTGACAGTCAAAAAGTTCAAGATTCTGACAGTGGCCCCACATAAGCTACATTCGAGCAAAGGTGATCTCCCTCTAAACTGTTCGTTCTTATCGAGACCCTTTTTGGTTGAAGCCGATAACGGTTTTTTGTTAGGATGTCGGTCTTCTGGTGGTGCACAATCTGTAATGGGACTGAATGAACATCCGTTTCTAGCTGATTGAGCCGAATGCTCTTCACAGTCTTGAACGTTTCGAACCCATGTCGGCTCCCATCCACAAAGGCTTATCAGCTTCTGGGCCTAAACACAGATGAACAGTGATCAGTAAAAAAACATAAAGCTCACAAATGATGATAATAATAAGAGGTGACAATTTCAATCCATTATATATACTATAAATATGCTATTTTGTCATACATCGAACACCTTTAGCCCCTCAACTTTAATAATAAACAACTTTGGCCCCTCAACTTTAATGATGACATATTTTAGCCCTTTAACTAAACAACTTTAGCCCCTTAACTTTAATAATGACATGTTTAGCCCTTTAACTACATCAAACAACTTTATCCCGTTGAGTTTAATGAGAAACAACTTCAGCCCATCAACTTTAATAATGACATGTTTAGCCCCTTAACTAAAACATCAAACAACTTTAAATCTCGCGCTTTGCTTATTTTTATGTACGTTTCGAACCCACTATGGAGCGTGGGTGGTAACCGTAACCCACTAGTTTACTTATTAATCAGTCAAGCTGGGTTGTGTTTTAGCTCAATACAGAAATCCAAATATTAGCTGAATGTAGCAGGGAAACAATTTGAAAGTCACCCAAAGTCTATTTTTAATGCAAACAATCTCCAAACCGTTTTATAAAGTTTCAGATTATTATTCTAATAATATTGTTTTGTAATAAATGATGATAATTAACAAACTAATTATTTTTGGAAAAAAAAAACAAAAAGTGTTAGTAGGACAACCAAACCCACCCTCGTACGTTTTGACCCGTAATAATTTATAACACGTTGCCATGTTTCAACCCGACCCAGCCTTGACTTGTTACCCAAACCAACCAATGTAAGTGATGCATGCAACTTACACGTGAATATATGCATAACGCCTCTTCTCTGGCATTATCTGAACCAGATGCGATGTCTGCCTTAAAACCTGATTCCCCTGTGGCGAAAGTATGCGACTGAACCAAAAAGCGGTCAATTTCTGGGCCTCTAGAGACCCTCATCTGGTCAAGTGTGGAAGCAGCCACAATTGGTAGGTAGAGAAACTGAAACAATCCGTCACAACGGTCCTTGTAACCGCCAATTAGGGCTGATGGCGGTGTAGGAGGGAACTGCACTAAGCTTTCAGCACAGCTGTTTCCTCTCCATGGGCAAATTACTTTGTGCCCTTCATCAAGCTGATTGCCGAATTCTTCTCCTACATTACCACCTGTTAACAACATACGAAAATACATATGTGAAATCGTTCTTGTATTCATTATCTGAAATAATGACACATAGTTATAATAAACTAGTATTTTGACCCGCCGTGAGTTGCGGTGGGGTCGAAACTTAAAGAGTTAAAGTAACTTGAATTTGTACCGTCAAATATCTGACCCGACTCGTTTCTGAACAAAGCTTACATCAAAACGTAAACCAACTGAAAACACGCATAGAATAAGTACGAAAACGTATTACATTTGACCTGACTCATTACCAAGAAAATTTTACGTCAAAACGTAAACTAACTTGAATTTATACCGTAACGTACTTAAATAAAGCAGGAAGAAAATAGTAATTTTTAAGTTAATGAACGGCACCGCGCGTTCCGCGGCGTTGAAACGTAAAGTAACTCGAACTTATATACCGCCTTGTGAAAACGTATTATATTATATATGACAAAACGTAGACCAACCGAAAATGTACATAAAAGTAAGCACAAAAACGTATTATATTTGACCCACGTACATAAAAATAAGCATGCAAAACTCGAGGGGGGGGGGGGATCAAAATGATATTTTACAAAGTTTTTATAAAGCTAAGGGGTGCAAGTAACGACGCTGAATGTTGAGGGTAGAAAAAAAAACACAGAAAAAGACGAAAGAAATAAAAGAAAAAAAAAGCTTGACAAGACATTCGCTACAGGCCAAACATTTTCTCAAATGTTATATATATAATTGTAGCAAATTTGACCTTTTGTAGGAGTCCATGAATCCGGTGCAACATACTTGAGGGTGGCACAACAAGACTCGCATTCGATTTTATCGACATCCACGTTTACCCAACCTCTTCTTGCACAGGCAAGCGAACTAGCAGCCTGCATGAGAGATAAAAGATATAAAAGGTTCCATTAATGCATGTTGAACGCTTTGGCATGTTAATACCGAATTAAAAAAAAATAAATAAATGATCTAATTCAAACCTTAGGCTTTCCAAACCAATTTGCGGGCTTAAATGTAGACAGTCTCCTTAACAGATCACCTCGTTCCCATGGTCTACATGAAGGCTGAGATGATCCAAGAGCTGAACCACCGACACTTGCACTTAACGAAATCCACATGGGCTGTGAACCGATTCGGGATAGGGAACCCACTTTGGATCCCTGGCCATGACCCAACCAGTCTGTACTGCCAGCATTAGTGGCAACCGCAGGTGACGATGCCCCAGCAGAACTGATAAGAATTTTGATCAATTAAATAACAAACAAACGTAACGTAACAAGTAATATCCCAATCAAAAAACAGAGTCTAGAGAGAGTGAGATAGGGCAAACTTCACCTCTATCCCGGCTCAATGATTAACTAGTGAATACCATATATACAGATTCATATGTAGTACAAATTCATTTCCATATTCATAGCATTCACAGGTTGACTAACAAAACTCTTAATGATTTTCTAATTTTAGAATCCCGATAGCTCGTGTTTAATTCAAAATCGATGCAAAGATTAATATATTCCAACTCAAACTTAGTGTTTGCATTTACATCCCAAAATTCAATAAATTACACTAACCGAACGGATAAAAACAATATTAACAACACAATTGGAGCCGATACGAAAACACAAAAATATGCCCTAAATCAAACTACAAAGCTAAAATTAGACATAATAAAGGTTACAAGCTAGGGTTTTCTACTTTTGTTCGTAATTGAGCATAAATTACAGGTATATAAGGGCGATCAAATGACGGAACATTTAAATGAGCTGAATTAGAATAAAAATATGGAATTGGGGAAAAGTGATTGCAGAATTAGGGTTAGGTATTGTTATACCTTGCAGCAGGTGTAGGAGGACGAGAAGATGAATTGCGGAAGAGTAAGGGGTCACCCGACGAGCTGATTCCTTCTTCTCTCATTTAGTTTTAGAAAAAAAGATTTTGTTTCAGTGAGTGATGATTGATTTCTTGCAGTTTTGATGGGTCTAGGCTTGCTTGTAGCCCGTAGGTAGTTAGTTCTTGCTCGCGGGGGCACGTGCATCGTGCGTGGGATGTTTAAGGTTTGGCTTGATTTTGGTTTGGTTCGGTTCGGTTCGGTTCGGATTTAAATGTTAACTACACTTTGGGGAATATATAAACCGAACTGAACCAGACATTAGGGTCTGGTTCGGCTAGTTTTGATGAATGTTTTTAAGGTTTTACTGTTCGGTTTTACGAATTTTAAAAGAAAACTTTATATATATAATTAAAAATGTGTATTTGTTTAGTTGAGCGAAATAAATATGAACACATGTCTTCGTCACTTACTGTTTACTAGTAATCTATCCTTTTGAACGACAAATTTCTTTTATTTCTTTCGTTAGTTGGACTTGAAACTAATACCTCCATCTTCTAAGGTGTTTGAAGTTTTTACCTTTGACAATGGAACACCACTCCATTGGTGTTTCCTAGTAATCTATACTAGATTTTAATATATTTGGAAAGAACATTTTACTATACCCAAAAGTTAATAGTTTTTTATTTATTTAATACATAATGTATAACCTTCAAATTATGGTAAATTAGTCTCCACTTTAATCTATTATCCTAATTTACACTTTAATTCACTTATCTTTAACCAAATTTTGGTAAATTAATTACTAGTTACACTTATGTCTCGTTATTTAAAACTAACTATATTCACGATTTTTAAACGAACATAATTTTTTTCATGTGTTAATATTTTTTAGATAAACTACATCATAAAAACAAACATTTTATTCTCTTTAATTTGAGTATAATACTGCTATAATATTTTTTATTAAAAAACTTGATATGTTAAGTGATTAATAATGTCTAGTGTGAGCGATAATCAAACCGTCAACCGAAATTAACAAAAATCGTTTATTGGTTATTTATCCTCGAAAAACCGAAATTAACCGAATTGAATCATTCATATGTTCGTATATTTCTAGCTTTTATATCTCCATTACATGTATTTCATGTGTATATCCTTCCATTTCATATATTTATACATCCATTTCATATATTTATAGCTCCATTTCATGTATTTCTAAGGAAAATATTTAACCCAAAGTTTGGTTCGATTATTAACCGAACATAATTGAAAACCAACAACCTAACCGAATAAACCAAAAACCGCTCATGTTCTTGATTTGATCTTCAATCTTGATGAGGAATTGCATGATTGATGATTAGATTGAGGTTGGGAACTTCAAAATTCGTCCTTGGGAAGTGGAAAACTGCTAGGGTTAATGATCTTTTCATTTGGGGAATGTTTGAGCTTAAATAGGGTGGAAAAACATGAAATTTGCGAGTCATATATGGGATTTAGCGCCCAGTGTGCCAAACAGCGCCTAGTGCGCTAACTTGCCTTTTCTTACTGTGGTGCGCTAAAATCAGCGCCTAGTAGCGCCAATTGCTACCAAACATTCCGTTTTTCACATTTTGAGCTTCCAACTTGTGTGTATGCCTCCAATACTCTATAATGTTTCTTGAAAACCTTCTGTCAAGCTCCAAAAGCCATTAGTTAGGCTTCGCGTACCTGCAAATAAAAACCAACTCAAAGTAAACCGTTTTTAGACACATGATCCTGTAAAACCTCATAATTAAACACTTTAAAACACGATTAAACACCCTCACATCAAAGTCTTGAAGATTTTTTTTTAAATATGTCCAGGTAAAGCAAGTCTTGAAGATATATATATATATTTTTTTTTAAATATTTTGTCTAGGTAAGCAGATCTTTATTTTACATAAACTATGTTTACATATTTGGTACTTTTAGATGAGTCATTTGACACTTTTATTATTTTTATTTTACTAATTTCACAAATTATTGTAGTATAGTGTCTAAGACTGAACGGTGTAGAGGGCGTGGAGAGTGGGGGTAAGCCTCTCCACGCCAAGAACACCACCTATCCCCTCCACCAAGGGTTGTCTCTTCCCCCATGGAGATCTCCACGGGCATATGGGCGTTTTACTTTCCCCTCTTCCATCATTGAATTTTAGTCCCTTGCCTTTGCCTGTCTTGCGTTTTACCACCCCTTCCATTTTGTGCATTGGAGGGCAAAGCCTCCAAAGTCTAGGTGGCACCTACGTGTCAGCCTTGATCTTGCCCACCACACCGTATAGTCTAACGATGACCCTCTACCCCTCCTTGCTTGTGCTACCACTATCAATCCGTCATCACCCCAACCCTTACTACACCACAGTATTTCCCTCCGACCATCATCCATCTTTCTCCCTCCCCCTTGTCATATAAACTTTAATTTAACTACGTTTACAAGTGATGGTTTCATGTAATTTTTTTTGATGATTATAGCGACTTAGATATTCGTATACGGTATACATATAAGTCCTAGTCACATCACCACATTTCCCACTAAACTAATCCTTCTATAACCTTTAGGGTTAAGAGTGTTTGCATCAAACTCATTACACAGTATATACAATAACTTTGTTTATATGTAGAAATACACACACAGCATACAGACAATAACATTTGTTTATATGTAGAAATTTTGTTTCTTAGCAATCATCATTACATAATATACAAAAATATTGTACATATGCTTTGGATTCCTCCATGTTCTTGAACTTAGTGAAGATACGTGCAACATTAAAAAAGTTTACCCTGATATCAAATTTAATGGACTAATCATGTCACTAAATATACAACATGAATGAGATAGTACATGTTACCATGTGTTTTGTAGAAAAGATGATGTTAAAGTAACATATGTAGTGTTTGATTAGGGAGTATAACAATACGGTTTATAAATATTTCAGTATCAATATACATAAAAATTTACATACATGTGTAAATGTTGTATTTACGCCTCGCTTGCGGTATGCGCATATAATGTATATATGTGTGGGCCATCGGGGGGCAAAAGTAAAAGTGCACTAATTTTAACGTTATTTTACTAATTTCGTGAAAATAACGTTAAAAGTGGAGGACGGTTAATCATGCATCATGTGGTGGCGTTGATAGCTGAAAGACAAAAGGGTACATGCACTAATCGGTCTTTGTCCCGATTGCCGAGTGTTATGTGCCTTATGTCCAAGGCTTGATGCAAAACTACTATCGAGCTGGGGGTCTCACTGGAAGCAGCCTCTCTATTCCTACGGGGTAGAGGTAAGGCTGTCTACATCTTACCCTCCTCAGACCCTACCTTTGCTTTGCTATTGGTGGGATTTACTGAGTATGATGATGATGATGATGATGATGTGTAAATGTTGTATTTAAAAGTTCAGTGTTTGCTTCAGATTTTTATATGCCCATGTCTTTTGTATAGACGACCAAACCTTATTCAATGGGGCATAAAAACAAATTTATTACAAAGGAGATGTTTTATGCAAAAAAATTTTTTTTGATGGTAATGAGAAGCGTGTGAGCTTAACGTTGTTTTTTGTCGACTTGACTAGCTGCAACAGAAGCCGAAAACATCACCACTTATAAACCATCTAACAAAGATACAAAAGCTTTTCCCCACAAGCAGCAAAAAATGTCTAGGGACACCTTACATGTCCAGGGTTTTGAAACCATGAAAGTTCATATCAACATTACTGTAAGTGGTTTTTTTAGAATGTCATTACATGTGGTGGTTTCCCCCTATATTCACATCGTATGTATTCTATACTTCATTTCTCTCATCTCTGATTTGGGCTGGTTTTTAAACGGATGGCGATATCTCGTCACATTCGCCCACCTGAAAAAGAAGTGGCTGGTCAGACCATGAACACCCAAAGCCAAAATATAGAGGTGGCGAAATAATATCGACATATCGTTGTCAAGTTGGGTTACAAATCAAAACCGATGCAGTTTACTTTAGAACATATAACTCTTAGTGTGGGTAACGGTCGAGTTGGGCCTATCAACAAACACTTACTTTTTTTACTGAATTTATAATAAGGGATAATGTATATGGAATTATGGATGTCACTCAAGTATTCAACTTTTTTTTCCTATAATGTTTATCTTGTGTCAATTACACCAATATCGATAAAGAAAAATGTCAAATGACGGAAATGCAAAGCTTTTGAAAATCTTAAAGACATTTGTCGTTTGGCAATTCTGTATCACAAATGGTATAAACGACACAAAATACACGATTGGATGGCGTGTAAGATGGTTTTTTAAAAAAACAGATGCCAGAATATCAATAAAAACTTACAATTTTAACATAACATTTTCAATGAAATAATTCAGGAGGGTTTAAAGAAGATTACCAATGATCTACCCATGGTTCCCTTGGTCTTTGAATCAAAATGACCCCTCTCACAGGATGTTCTAAGACTAACGCATCCGTAGCAGCAGAATAACCCATATCCGCGACTGATTTAATCGATTCCGATAGCCGATTGAACAGATTCATCAATGCTATTACTTCATTCCTTTGCAGTTGCAGCTGCATCTGTGATCCATATCAAGGCGGACACAAATTGGGACTTTGATACATAAAAAGTTAAAAACCTTTGAAACTATGTATGTGATACTCACAGGCTGATGTGGCTGTTTTTGATCATCAACAGAGAACAGTATTTTTAGCGCCGTTCCTAGGCCAAGGACCTGTAGTTTTCCCCACAGATAACATGTGTCGCACCGTACACAATCCATGAGGACACTGCAGCATGTATTCGTTTTGGTTACAAATAGGAAGATAACCAGGGGTCTAAACGAGCCCAACCGCTCGGTAGCTACTCAAGATCGGTTTGCTATAGCTCATATCGAGCAAAATGAGCTCGAGCATGATCCTAAATTAGAGCTTCTTTAATAAACTAGCTAAAGCCAAGTTCACATACCCACCTAGAATATGCTTGTAAGCCTAAACGAGCCTACTTTATATATAAATACAATAATATTTATTTAATATAACAAATATAATATTACATAACAAATACTATTATATATAATTATGATAAAAACAACGTAATAATATATATTATGTAATATATATAAAATAAATTTCTAAATATGTATTACGTATGTATATATAAATAGTTAAGGAGCTATTGTACGTTAACCTTCCCTTATATAACTATTTATATATACATACGTAATACATATTTAGAAATTTATTTTTAACATATTGACCAGGTTGTTTTAAATTTTAATGTACATTTAAGTAACATTACAATTGACCAGGTTGTTTTAATGTACATTTAAGTAAGAGTAAACTGCCATTTTGGTCCCTGTGGTTTGGGCACTTTTGCCATTTTAGTCCAAATCTCAAACTTTTTAAATCTGGGTCCCTGTGGTTTCACTTTTATTGCCATTTTAGTCCAAAATTAAGAGTAAACTGCCATTTTGGTCCCTGTGGTTTCACTTTTATTGCCATTTTAGTCCAAATCTCAAACTTTTTGGAACAGTCAAAAAAAGGGGGATTTTGAATTTTGGACTAAAATGACAATAAAGATGAAACCACAGGGACCCAGATTTAAAAAGTTTAAGATTTGGACTAAAATGGCAAAAATGCCCAAACCACAGGGACCAAAATGGCAGTTTACTCTTTAAGTAATGTTAAAAAGCAACTCCTTTGATCATATGATGATCAAACAAAGAGGCGGCATTTTGACCCATCTACTTCAAAACGGTCAGTTTGGAATATATTTTTTTTTCTCTAACGAGTAGAATTTAAAGGCTGGACCTTATGTTTCTGAACTGGTTCTGGATCTGTTGCTTCAGTTCAGGTCCACTTTGACCTTGCCAAAGTTTAGCCTCATCAAACGAAAGAGGGCACACAGCTTGTAATTTGGGATTGTGAAGTAGTTTTCGGATCAACGAATGGGCTTTCAGATCTTCAGGACGGTTACCAGAGTCATATTGGGCCTCCTCCAAGCATGGGCCTGCCTGTGATATATATATATATATATATTAGATACAAACATCATGAGAGAATATTTAATGAAGTTTTTCCTGGTAAGGGTACTAAGAGTGCTCACTTTTGTTATTGCTCCGAGAACGAAAAGGAAAGTGAAGTATAGGTTTTGAACACGCTCGGGATGATTCAAGACACGATCATACATCAACTGAAGATTTGCACCCCTCTAAATTGCAACCAGCAAATACTTTAGTTAATTAATTAACAGCTCCTAACTGACATATTACTGGCTTTTTCAACATTAAGATCCATAAGGGAAAAGATAACATGTAGTCTTAAAGGTCACAAACCTCATTGGTTTTTTCGTCAAGTAGATAATCGATAGCTATGTGGACAGAAATTGAGGAATGGAGTCCCGACATCAACCTGTATAGCACTTTTTTCTCTGGGCAGCTATTTCCCGATGAATCTGCATAAACAGGTGATTTCAAGGAGTTATTTTAATTATCAGTAAATGAACTCTTCAAAAATAGACATACAAACATATGAGAACATGGGCTTACATTCTGGACAAATTTGTGAATATACAGCATCCCATACTCTTCTGGCTGACGGTCCTGAGTAACCTGTGTAACGTTCGGGATTCAGTTGCAAATTCAGAATTTTATCTGCAGATTAAAGAATTTAATCTGTAGTTAAAGAGTTTTCAATTGAAACAAGGATATTCCAACAAAAAAAGAAAAATAGGTGTTGTAGGTAATGACCCTTATAAGTTTCATCGTCATTAGTCCATGGATCAAAAGCAGCCTCTGGCTTCCCCTCCTGGCATATAAGATCATTTGTTGGAACGACATGCAGTGATGGCGTCTTAAAAGATTCTGGTAATTCATATAGTAGCCTGCAATCATCAGGACTTCTGCACTTACCATCATCAGGCCAAAAGGGACAATACAAATCTGAATTAATCTGTCACAAGTGAAACCACAAGGGTCATAACTACTTGAATAAAACGATCCCAAATATTTTGACAATAAACAAACATATTTATTTTTCCATTATCGACCCAACCGTTTGAAATCATCATTAGTAAAAACTTCTGTTCTAGCATGGAAATCAACTCAAACAATTCACAATACCTTGATATACCGGAAGAAACTTGTCTTAACTAGTTCTTGCAACAAGGGGTGTAAAACATCTCCGTTAAGACTATCAACAGTCTCGTAATCACAACAACAGTCCTCAACAATGCCTGTATATTTAAGTGAATCCTGCTCAAAGAACAATTGAAGAAAATAAAAAACTATTGTATATAAATTCACCAGAATCTAATTCAGAAATCACAAGATTGATGATCACATATGCAAATAACTTTCAATTGCAGTAATAGAGCACGAAATTCAAACTCAATCAAAACACAAAAGTTTAACTACAATCTCCTATATAGAATGAATGTATACAAACACATGTACAATCCGATAGAACGTAAACGACATCGAAGTCTAATCGTCTTCTTCAAAACGTTTGAATCTATAGAGAAAGAAAAACAACCTGAGAACAACGGCATGAAGAACGGCGAAAAGAAAGCTGCAAAGAATGCAGCCATGGATATAGAGATGTAGCAAGCAAAACTGCAATCAATGGTCCAATAAGTATCCATTTCCATGTGATCCAGTTCTTCTTCTCACCGCCATTAGTAAGATTCTTACGTTTGATCTTTACCTTCACCATCAATTTCGTTTACAACTCACCAATTTAACAATGCGTTAAACGTACAAAACTCTGCAATTAAGAACTCTGCAAGAACCCTAATTCTGCACTCAGTTGAATTGTTTTATATTGCTGATTAGGTAGGTTATAACAGACGGATTTTGAATGAAGTAAATCAGTTAGGAAGTTGGCGGTCTAAACAGGAAAGCATACAACTGAATTGCACGCCTAATTAAATATTGTGGAATTACTCGCCACAAATTCAGTTGGTATCGGTTTGCTTCGTTATGGACCTATGGTATTGGTCTAATATAGCAACCAAAAGACAAAATACAACAAATAAAGTTGTGAAGTGATATGCATAAAGGACATCGACATGTGTTTTGCATCGATAAAAAATCGAATACTTGTACCTATTTTGTTATCGGTACCAATGTTTTTTGTTCTGAATCGGTTCACTTCGTTACGACACCTGTACATTTTGACACTCGATATAGCTTACTACACCATTAAACACCTGTATAAGGAAAACATAATTTTTCGATATAGCTTACTACACCATTAAACACCTGTATAAGGAAAACATAATTTTGCTTTAAAAAAACAAAAAAATGAATTATATTTTACCTACTCGGTTTTACAATAAAATTTATAAAGAATGGGAAATAAATAAGAGAAAAGTGAATACGGTGCTGTTAGACGTGTAAACTTGCACGCAAAACCCAACAAAACTACGTAGTTTTGATTAAAAACATTCTAACAACTCATTCAACTAAAGTTACATTATTGAGTCATGCCCGCTGTTGTTATTGTTGCCGTCTAAACCACAATTCGTCCACTCACTTGCACAATATTAGGGCCAAATAAGAATAAACAAAACTGAAATAAATCATAAGTGGTGTGAAATAAAGATTTCGTTGATAACCAGTGAGTGACCGATTTAAGCAAATAACAAAGAAAAAAAAACTGAATTTGAAGCATAGCTGAAGCATCAAAGGGTGATTTAAATAAAATAAAAACTATCACCGAAAAAGCTCTCGGTTTCCGGCGCCGTTTTTCAGCCACTGAAACTCACCACTTTTGATTTATTTCTGTTTTGTTTATTTATGAATTATGAGTGAACAATTGTTGTTCAAGAAGATTATGGTCTAAAACCATTGAAAAGCTTAATAATTGTTGTAAAATTTATAGGCACACGATATTAGGTGTTTGTTCACCATCATAGGAAGTTCTTCATGATTGAGTTACTAAAAGTCCCAATCTTGTAATTCACAAGCTTTGTTGTCATCAAATCGTTTTATCTGTATTGTGGATGTTTCTGGTTCAAGGACGGACGACGGCGAATTGTGAGAATTACGATTCACTGGTTATCAACGAAATCTTTATTTCACACCACTTATGATTTATTTCAGTTTTGTTTATTCTTATGTGGCCCTAATATTGTGCAAGTGAGTGGACGAATTGTGGTTTAGACGGCAACAATAACAACAACGGACATGACTCAATAATGTAACTTTAGTTGAATGAGTTGTTAGAATGTTTTTAATCAAAACTACGTAGTTTTGATGGGTTTTGTGTGCAAGCTTACACGTCTAACAGCACCGTATTCACTTTCCCCAATAAATAATCCCACCTAACTCAATTTGGCCAATAATAATCCAAAATCAGTTATTGGCCGACAATAATCCGAACTGGTCAATTTTTTTGTAAAATAGTCCGCCGTTAAATAGCTTAACGGAGTTAAGTTTTTTTTCCAAATTAAAAACCGATGTTTTAGGGCTTTTGATCAGAACGGGGATACGAGTCGACTGATGTAAAACTTACCTCGAAATTGTGTTCGAAATGGCTTGATTTTTGTTAATTGGAAGTTTAAACACCCGAATTGAAGCACCGTTTTCGTGGGTTGGGGCAGTATTTCGAGGTAAGTTTTACATCAATCGACTCGTATCCTCGTTCTGATCAAAAGCTTTAAAACAACGGTTTGTAATTCGGAAAAAAAACTTAACTCCGTTTTAACAGCGGACTATTTTACAAAAAAGTTGACTAGTTCGGATTATTATCGGCCAATAACTTACTTGGGATTATTATCTGCCAAATTGAGTTAGGTGAGATTATTTATTTCCAATTTGCCTAAATTTTTTATCCCAAAGCTTAGATAAAAAAAAAGACCATCTATAGGCAAAAGATTTTTTAACGTCTAACATAATCCGGCTGCCCAGGGGCCGAGTACACCTATAGACAAAAGACCATCCATGCCTGCTATCACGAAATTATTGTTTAGGTTTTCTATTTACGTTGTTGTAACGAGTAACTAGTACTCAAACCAATCGTACCAATATTGACTCTAACACTGTGTTCCAGAGTTTTATTTTTAAGAGAAGAGAAGAGATTTGGAATGATAGAAAAGGGTTATTGTGTTCCAGAGATTTTTTTTATGGGGAGAAAGAAAGAGAGGAAGAGATAAGATGTGGGAGAATGGAAAGATTTTGTTTCTTTCCAAATTGTAAAGATAAACTTTCTTCCCTCCCTTTAATTTCTTTCTTCCCTTTTCTTTCCTTTATTAAACTCAGGAACATAGCGTAAGAGAATCCCCTAGCTATATTCGAAGTGTTATTCAACTTGGTTTGTTAATCGTTACATCTATTTGTAGAGGTGTGTCATTCGTATAATTTTTTTGTATAATATTTTTTGTGAAAAAAAAGACAACCAGATATTATACCCTAACATTTTCAAAGGGATGTATAGTAATAATTATAAATAGACAAAATTGCAGAAAACAACATTTATGTATACCCCAAATTGCACTTTATACCTTTCACTATGAAATCCGTCAAAACCAACCTTTACGTTCATGTTTTGTTACACATCACAACCTTTACACCTAACCTAGTCAAAAAAGTCAGTTAAATGCAGTCACATGCCTTGCACGTGAGGGCATATATGTCTTTTCACAAGTCTTTTATTCAATCTATTATATATAATAAATGAAAGTTATTTGGGCCACGTGTCACTTGATTAGGGCATCATCAGTTCTCTTTTCCCGCCCAACAGTGCCATCCCCTTTTCCTTATATAATCTCTCTTCTCACTTCTAATCTTTGTTTACAAACCTTGGGTTCTTTCTCTCTCTATATTCAGGCGATTCAAATTCAAATTTCACAAACCCTGCAAATTATTGAGATAATTCTTTCCATCCAAACCTTAATCTTCTTCAGACGCCACCATAAAATCTTCTTTTGTTCATCGATTACTTCATCAAAAGGTTTGTTCTTTTTTTTAGTTGAAATACTTTCATGATTTCCTCTTATTTACACTAATCCTAATTTCTACTCGTAATCTAATCATATGGTTCCCGGGTTGTTGTCATCAAAGTTGAAATCCGCTTAGCTGCGGATAGATTTCTGCCATAAGCTGGTATGTTTGAATATGTTTTGAAATTAACGTTTTTTTCTAGATGGTGATGATATGAGTATAACATCTGTTGATTATTGATGTTTGAGTATGTTCAGCCATTATTCTTTCTGAAATTAGAGTTTCATTTCCAGTTCTCGAGGTATTATCTGTTTGTAACAGCAGTGGTTCAGCATCTACAGTGGATTCAACATCAGGTGTTTGCTATTATTGTTTGATGTTGTTTGCTATTATTGTCTGATGTTGTTTGCTATTATTGTTTGATGTTGTTTGCTATTGTTGTTTGCAGTTGAAGATATCTTAATTAAGGTAATAATTGTATTACATCCTGTTGAAAATTAGAATTGATAAATTTAGGGAAAGTGAGGTTGAAAGTTAATAACCCAACAGTGGAGCATTTCATTCTACAGGTTCCATAAATTAAGGGTATTCTCATATAATGATGATGATTGTTCCACGGTTGTTTCCAGTATTATTGTTCCAACATCGTTTAAAGTATGTGTTTTTTGCTACTCTGATTTTCAATTTTGAGTTTTTTATTTTGAAGTGATATACTCTAATTCTCGGTTTATATTTCAGTATAATCACAGTTATTTGAAATTCATACAATCTGCTGCGGGTTATTATAGGTTTGTATTCAAAGAAGCATAAAGTTTAATTAAACACAACGAAAGATTATTAAATTTATAGTTAAAATAATTTTTGCTTATGTCTAAATGATGATGATGATTATAATTGACTTGTGCAGAAGATGATGATGGAGAACCCACAGTAGTTCCTACTAAACGCAAGAAAGGATCTGCTATTGTTGTAAGATAAGATTTTATGTTACTAGAGAGTCTAGAGTAATGGTGTTTCCTACCTTTTTTGTATTAAAAGAAGCATAAAGTTTGTTTTAAAGGAGCTCTTTATGAACAAAGACTGATGAGGCCTATCCACTGTTGAAGACAAAGTCCTGTTAAAGACAAGCACTTTATGTACCTAGAGTTTGATTAATCAAAGGAAAATGACTGTTTAGTATCAGCAGTGGTTCAGCATCTACAACGGATTCAAATTTAGTATTTAATTATCAGTGGTTCTTATGTAACTTTAGTATTTCATTATGAGTTTGTTTCATGTTGTAAGAATCAGTGAATTCTCAGATAATAGATTGCTTTGCCGGATTAGATTATGTGTTAAATTATAGTTCTTTAAGTGATTGTTTCGTTTTCTTGAATTCTATGTAATTTTGTAAAGAAGTACAATAACAAACAGTGGTTTTAACATCTGTTTGCAATTTGGTCAATAGTTAATGGAAACCCCTGTTAGGTTGAACAGTAGATGTTATTAACTTAAACATCTGTTCAGGAAAACGATTGTTTGCACTTTATGTACCTAGAGTTTGATTAATCAAAGGAAAACGACTGTTTAGTATCAGCAGTGGTTCAGCATCTACAACGGATTCAAATTTAGTATTTAATTATCAGTGGTTCTTATGTAACTTTAGTATTTCATTATGAGTTTGTTTCATGTTGTAAGAATCAGTGAATTCTTAGATAATAGATTGCTTTGCCCGATTAGATTATGTGTTAAATTATAGTTCTTTAAGTGTTTGTTTCGTTTTCTTGAATTCTATGTAATTTTGTAAAGAAGTACAATAACAAACAGTGGTTTTAACATCTGTTTGCAATTTGGTCAATAGTTAATGGAAACCCCTATTAGGTTGAACATTAGATGTTATTAACTTAAACATCTGTTCAGGGTTAAACAGATGTTTGGGCTTTAACAGATGTTTGGCTCTAAACCAAACATCTGTTTAAGGTCAACATCTATTTGAGTATTGGTCCTGTTGTGAAATTTGTTTGACCCAACAGTGGTTTTAAACCACCAGATAAACATCTCTTTATGTGCAAACACCTGTTTATGGTCAAACTTCTGTTTATGGGCAAACTTCTGTTTAAGGCGAAACATATGTTTCTTCAAAATCTGTTGACCATTAACTGACCAAACATCAGTGTTTAAAAAACTGTTGGGTATCCACTGATAGGAAAAATAGCCACTGCTCACTTTTTTTATTGTTGGCATCTATTGATATTGACCATCAGTGGTTTTCCTAAAAAACAGCCACTGCTCACTTTTTTGTTATTGATGGTGTTAATTAGTGATAGATTGAAATTATCAAATAAAAACTAGAATTACAATGAAATTACCATTTTACCTCATCTTTACATACCAATGAGGTAAGATTTCCTCCAACATTGTTTTCATCATACAATTTAAAAAAATTCTTTATAACTATATTTTGGAAATCAAATCAGTAATTAATGCTAATTTCTTGAGCTTTGGACATTTAAAACATGCAAAATGTGAATTTCAAACTCACGGTTTAAAAATTAGAAAAGTCATCATGACAATGACAGTTGCTTTCAAATCATCATCAGTAATTACTGATAATATCAGTAATTACAGAAAAGTCATAATGACAATTGACGTTCGGTATCTACTGATAGGAAAAAATAGCCACTGGTCACTTTTTTATTCTTGACATCCATTGATATTTACCATCCATGGTGTTAATTAGTGATATATTGAAATTATCAAATAAAAACTAGAATTAAAATGAAATTACCATTTTACCTAATCGTTACATTGCAATGAGATAAGAGTTCCTCCAATATTGTTTTCCGGATGAAATTTAATGTTAAATTAAAAAATAAAAAAAATACTTGATGGGTATTTGTTGCAAATCAAATCACTAATTAATGGTAATTTCTTCAGCTTTGGACTTTTAAAATATGCAAAATATGAATTTCAAACTGACGGTTATTATCTCTTAATTAAAGTTAAAATAAAAATTAGAAAAGTCAACATCACAATTGCTTTCAAATCAGATCACTGATAATATCAGTAATTTTGAAATTTTGAAATTAAATTTATGCAAGATGGTAATTTAGAATTGACGTTCTCTCTTTTTTTTTCCCTACTTTGCATATCATTACTAATATTTATTTACTTTAATAAGGAGGGATATAAAGATATACACTACTTACCTTTCAGTTCCCAATAAACATCAGTTCCCAATAAACATCATCACAATTGCGGTCAAATCAAATCAGTAATTACTAATAATATCAGTAATTTTGAAATTCAAAATTCAAACCATATATATTTTTATCCTTAATGTTAAATTAAAAAATAAAAAAAATACTTTTTGACTATTTGTTGCAAATCTAATCAATAATAATTAATTGTAATTTCTTGAGCTTTGGACTTTTAAAATATGCAAAACTAGAATTTCAAACTGACGGTTATTATCTCTCAGTAATTTTGAAATTTTGAAATAAAAAATATGTAAAAGGTAATTTAAAATTGACGTTCTTTTTTTTTTCCCTACTTTGCATATTTCAGTTCCCAAAAAACATCATAACAATTGCTTTCAAATCAAATCAGTAATTACTAATTAATATTAGTAATTTTGAAATTCAAATTTCAAACCATATATATTTTTATTATTCTATAAATAAGATACAATTATCTGGTTTCACATTCAAATCTCGCTCGCTCATATATGTGACCGTATCTTTCTCTCTCAAATGCATCTTTCTTGTGATTTAGCAGCTAATTTCCCATTACACTTCTTTGTTCGAATGTTTGTTGATAATGTTTACATGTTATCGTTCCTGTATCATTGTTCCAACATCGTTGTTTCACTGTACATTCGCATCCCACATCAACCTTTCAATATCGATGCTGCAGTATCATTGTTGCAACATCGTGAAAAGTTGCATGTGTTACCTTTTTTGATGGCAGAGATGCAACTTTAAAGTTACATGTGCCATTTTTTTTTGATTTCCGTTAAATCCAAAGTCACGTTTTCTTGCTCCAGGAAGATTTTCTTCTTTTAAAGAAAGTATACATTCGTCCAAAGCTCGTGAAAACTCAGATGTGCAATAAAAATGAAAAAGACACGTTTGAATTTTAGATTAGTTTCTTATTCTTATTTGTGTTGTCAGTAATATGGAGTGTGGTGATAGAGACGTGCAGTTTATGGCGATGCTGAAGGACATACATCAAGAGGTTCAGCAATAGATGTAGTGGAAACTAAAGTTTATTAGTTCTTGCTGTTATTCTTAGATTTGAACTTGAATATTGTTCAGTATGTCATGTAAATATTGGACTTTTAGTTTTAAGGTCCTGAATAAATGATTAAATATAATTTTATGAATCTTTGTTGTGTTTTATTTTTACTTATTATTTATTGTTTCAGTAATATTTAGATTATGTTGATGTTGAATTGTGTCTGAAGATCTGTTTGGTAAGTCAACAGAGGATTAATAGTGTCAAGGATTTGTTTAATGGTCCAACTCTGAAAGGGTGGTGTGGTTATAACAGCTGATCATGCTAAGGACTGTTATAATTAATTCCTGCTTCATATAAAGACTGATGGGCTTATTGTCTCATGAGGGCTATGCACTGTTGAAGGGAAAGTCCTGTTAAAGACTAGCACTTATGGTGTAGTTATAACAGCTTCTACAGCGGATTCAACTTTAGTATTTATGTATCAGTTTTTCTTATGTAACAGTGTTTAGGACAAACATTGGTTCTCTATACTTTATCTCTCGAGACAAACCTATACAAACTCAAAGATTAACCATTGCCCAACAACAAAAGTGGTTCATCATCAACAGTAGATATTCTATCTTTGTTTTTGTTAACAGTATTTATATGTCCAAACTGTTAATATTATATCTCTGTTTATGTTAACAGTATTTATTTAATTTCAAACATCTGTTTATTTTCAAACAGATGTTTCAGGTCGAATATTTATTTAATTTCAAAATTTTGTTTATGTCCAGATTAGATGTTTAACAGTATTTAATTTAAAACATTGTTTTAATGATAAAATGGCAAGTTAAATTACAAAATAAAAAATATTCTTGATGACTATTTGTTGCAAATTAAATCAATATCTATCCACTGTTAGATAAAAAACAACTACTGCTCACATTTTGGAGGTTGACATCCACTGAATAAAAGTGAAGTACACTTGGATGATTATTAAGCTCCTCATTTTGATTGTTTGGGTATAGTATTCTTCAAATTGGTCTTTTCTTGCAAACAGTTTTTAATGTCAAACATTTGTTTAAACGCAAACATGTGATTGTTAAATGTTATCCACTGCTGAAGGCCAGCCTCTGTTTCTTCATTTTTCGTGTTGACCACTGACTGACCAAACATCTGTGTTACATTTTATTGGGTTTCCACTGATAGTTAAAAAATAGTCACTGCTCCCCTTTTTATTGTTGACATGCATTGAAATTTACAATCATTGGTTTTTTCATCAGCGGTTCACACGTGGTCAGTTTTTAGCCTTCAGATCTTTGTAACCGCTGCCACATCAGCACTTACTTTTTCCCTAAATAAAAGCCTGATCAAAACCCCCAAACAGGGTTTTACACTGTGGAATTGAATTCTCAAAGCAGTTTCCAGCCTTCCATTTCGAACCATTCTTCGTCTTCTTCATCAAAATGACGAAATCTAAATCAAAATCAAAGTCAAAATCATCAACATCTTCCAAAGAGGTCGCTCAAACGGCAGGTGAACCCATTGAAATTCCTTACAAATCCTCTCACAATTACTTGGGTCTACTCACAAAACTCACCATCAACCACACCTTTGATTCCATCATCGACACCATATCTGCATCAAAGTACAAAACTTTGCTTACAGCAGATTCTCCCATTTTCCAACAAACTCAAAGAGAGTTCTGGAAAAATGCTACCGTTGAAAAACAAGGAGACATCGTCATAGCCATCAATTCTTCTATACAGGGAAAAGCAATTCAGATTACTCCACAATCAATCTTAGAAGTCTTTAAACTCGATGATCAGAAAGGTAAAACTTCTTTTTCTAAAACCGACTTGAAAACTGATTTCTTGAAAAGGGGGTATGCAGAACAACCAAAAAGGGATACCTTACAAAAAGGGTTTCTTCCCTTCTGCACCTAGGTTTTTATTCCACACACTTTTGATGTGTGTTTCAAATAAAAGAACTGGTTTTAACGAAATACCATTGAAGATCCAATGTCTGGGTTATGCTATTTTGAATAATGAAAATTATAACTATTCCCAGGAGATCTTTAATGACTTAGTAAAGAATGTTGATAGCAAATCATTTTTACTCTTTCCAAGGTTTCTAAGCTACTATTTCAAAGAAAAATTTGGAAAAGAAAATGAAAATTTACTCAAACAAGGTGCATCTTTTAAAATAAGTGGTTTGACAACTGAAACATTTTCTAGAATGATGGCACCTATAAAAACAAAAGCAGAGGTGCCTGAGCAAAATTTAGCAGCTACCACTGCTCCTCAGGAATCTACTGTTGAGCCCACTGCTACAGGTGATCATAGCAGCACAACCACTGCTTTGAAACCCACACCTGCCATTACCAAAAGGACCAAAAAGAAAATCTCTAGAAAGCCCTCAAAACCCAAATCAAAGGCAACTCTGGAAGATGAGATCCCAGAGCAACTGCCAGTGACAACACAAATGTCACCAAAAACCACTGCTGCTACTTCCTCACAGCAGATGGTAGAAAGATCTTGTTAGGATCGGAGGCTCTCATGATTATGTTTGTTTGTATGTTTTGAACAATTTGTGAATATGAAAACATGTAAAGTGCAGCGGAAATGAAAACAAACTTTGTAAACACAATCAAGGGAGAAAATAGTTTGATAAACAATTGCTTCTCATAGAGTCGAAGGATTTACAAATCAAAGCAAAAGATTACAGATATTGCTTACAAACTAAACTCCCCCTCAGCCTGATGCCCTAAGGTTGATTGCACACAAGATGAAAGGATTAGACATGAGGAGAAGAACCCACTCAGTCAATCAAATGTAACAGTACATGGTGCTGTTACATTTATAGGCAAACCAAACCACTGAGGTATCTCAGCTGACGTCACCATGAAAGCGACGTCTAACAGCCTAACAACCTGTATCTACTGTCCTTACACAAACACTGCTAACCTAACCACTGACTATACATAAAACAAATAATTCACTAAACAACTGCTCTCCCTTTATGTCAGTGCTTTGCTCAAGGTTGATCAGTCCTTGACTTGGCAGTGTTTTATCATCAGTAGATAGGACCAGCAGTGTTGGATACTTCAGGGTTTGATCAGCAGTTGAAAGGACAAGCAGTAGTTGTATCTGAACAGCGGATAAAGACCATCAGTTATTATAAATCACTTTCAAGGGGAGAGCAAAGTGTAAACTGCTGCTTATTGTGAATCCTCTGTTGTGACCTGGTTTTGGCTTTACATTATCTGTTCCTCTGGTAGGGTTCAATCCCAACAATCTCCCCCTAGAACAGATAATGCCAAAACCATTCATTATTCAGGACCTTTATTACTCATCAAGAGTGCCTTAGCTTGTTCTTTGAATTCAGCTTCAAATTCCTTTGCACTCTGGTCATCCTCATCCCTACACAGTGAAAGTTCAAGGAGATCCTGCAAATCTTGAACACTAAGGCCTAGTGCTTCTTTCCTTGATTTGTACTTCACATTTCCATTGGATCTGACAATAGTCAATACATGGGTCTTTTGGTCAGACATCCACTTTAGTACTTTCGAACCCAATGGATTTCTTGGGAGAGGGTTATTTGCAGATGAGTTGAGAGAAGTTGGCCTTGTAAAAACTTGCAGACTTTCAGACATTCTCTTGAAGGCCATTTCAATGAATTCATTTGCTGCAGCTATGTCTTCTGCAGTTTCTTTTTCAATCAGCTCCTGCCTTTCAATGTCTGTCATGTCTGTTGAAGTGTTTGGTAATGCAGGTTTGAATGTCACCTTCTTAAGAAGGTTTTGAAGCTTTTCTGAGCTCTCTTCTTTTAGACCCATTTTCTTGATGGCTTCTGTGAAGTACTCAGCTTCCTTTTCTTTCACCTCTTCACTGGTCAACTGTTCCTTTTCTTCTTGGTTTGTCACAAAGGTAGATCGGAACAGTGTTTTGAGGTTTTCAATTTTCTGTTCAAGCTTCATCATGTGTTCTCGCTTCTTTGAGGTGCTTGAAACAGTTATCTTTCTTTTCTTTAGCCTTTCATAGGCTTCATCGGTCTGCTGTTTTGACCATTTTGATATGGCTTCAGCAGTATCCATTTTTGCATCCACCAGCTCCCTCTTCTTTCTCTTATATTCAGCAGTTAAGTCAGCAATGAGCTTTTCATATTTTCTCCAGTTAGGAGCATTCCTCTTCTTCGTAGGATCATTCTTAATCTTCTCAATCCTTTCTGCCTCACGCTCAAGAGCTACTACTGGCCATTCTTTGAACTGTTGTTCTTCAGCAGGATAGAATTTCTCTTTCATGATGTAGGCTAGATATTGTTTTCTTAACTCTTTCTTTTGATCAGCCTTTTCTTTGTTTAGGTCTTGTGCAAATTCTTCTATCTGCTTTACTTTTGTTAAGTAGAACTCCAGTCTTTTAGCAATGCCATCTTCGCTTAACCGTTCTTTTTCACTCTCAACTTTAGCTCTTAGTCTTGCTTTCCTTGCCTTGATTTTGAGGTAATCATCCATATCATCTGGTGGCAAGTAGCCTATGAGTGAGGAGAATCTCCTTTTTGAAGGATCTTCTTCTGTATAGAATTGCCTCATCTCATTTTTGATGGCTTCAAGTTCCAGTGGATATTGTGCAGCATTAGGATCATGTATACCCTCATCGGCAGGTATTGGCTTTCTTTTTCTGTTGAAGAGCTTTGGCTGTGAAGTAGGAGAGGTGAGAGCAGTGGTGGATGACTGACTAACAGCTGTTGAGACAACTGGTGTCTTAACATCTGCTGTCATTACAACTGCTGATATGTCAGCAGTTGTCTTCTGCTTTTGAGCAGGGGATGGAAGTGGTGAGGTAGTTTTTGATGGTGGTGATGGTGGTGGTGAATCATCATCTGATATGAGATTCCTTCTCCTTTTTAATGAAGAAGGAGCATATGATGTTTTGGGTGGATCAGTGGTGGTAGATTGGATAGCAGTGGTTTGTGACAGTGATTGACTGACAGTGGTTGAAACAACTGGTGTTTCAATCACTGTTGTCATTACAGCAGATGTTGTAACATCTGCTGTCTTCTGCTTTATGGTGTTGGTGCACTACATCTGTCGACTTCGTCTTGTATCGAGTCTTAGACTAGTTAGAATAGATCAGGGCACGTAAAACGAGAGAATGAGAGAGAGTTAGCAAGATTTCGCTTGAAGGAATTTGTATGTAAAGGATTTCGCTTGAAGCAGCTCAAGCGAAATCAACATGTTAAGATTTCGCTTGAGTGATGCTGAAGCGAAATCTCAAAGTCTATATATAGGGGTTCAGTGTCAAGCGAAATAAGAAGAAGTTGTCAGAAGTTGTATTTGAGTAATTCCATACCGAGGTGCTGCCGGTGTGAGAACTGATTGTATTCGTGTTCAAATATCAATATAATCAGTGTTAAAGTGAAGATTCAGCTGTTTTATAGTCAGATACTTGTTTTCCGCACCTGTATTTGATGGAATTCCTCTGAACCGACTCGTTTAGGTCGCGAACCCGGTCCTTACAATTGGTATCAGAGCTCAGGAGGAGGAGTTCTGCAAAATTCAGCCGAAATCGATCAAAATTTCTTACTTCTACACCTTCTTTCATCAGTTCAGAAAATTTTCACGGTCAAAATTGATTCAATTTCTCACAGATTGTTTAAAAGTACTAGATAACAAACCCTTGAAAGTTTCACAGCAAAATTCGACCTAAAAGTGATCAAAATCGACATTTGAATGGAGTTCGCTTGAACAGTTCAGTATTCTTGGACGATTTCGCTTGAATTTTCAAGCGAGACTTTACATTTCGCTTCAAACAGATTCAAGGATTTCGCTTCAAGACTTTCGCTTCAGAAAAGTTGTTTCAGAACGTTTTCGCTTGAACGATTTCGCTTCAAGATTTTCATTTCAAGGTGTTCGCTTCAGGGTTCTTTTATTCAGGATCGCTTCAAAGTATTTCGCTTCAAGAACTTCGCTTGAAAGTTGTTCAGTTTAAATTGTTTCGCTTGAAGGGTATCGCTTGAAAGATAGTATTTCGCTTGAAAGTGTCTGAAACATGGACAACGATTTCCACAACGCTTTTGCAACATCGCCTAGTTCATCTTCCATTGCTCAGAACATGAATTCAGAAAACGAAACGGGGACTATTCAGAAACCCCCGAAGCTTATGGGAATTGAGGAATACTATGGATGGAAAGATAGATTCGAAAACTGGGTGCAAGCAAATCATCTAAGATCATGGGAATGTATTCTGACAAAGTATACTCCACCACAAACCGAAATGCAGACTGAAAAACAGCTTTCAGATTTTAGTAAGGAAGAACGGGAAATATACCGAGCTGAAAAGATGATGATCAGTTTACTTCAACATGCCATCAAAGAAGACATCTTCATACTACTTCAACATGACAAAACATCACAATCAATATGGGATGCTTTAAAAATCAAGGTTGAAGGTAGTACTAGTATGATTAAAAGCAAGAAGGCATTGCTTAAAAAGGAATTTGATTTGTTCACAAGTTTGCCCGGAGAAGATACGAAGAAACTCATTGAACGATATTGTCACTTAGTGAGAACAATGTCAATGATGAGCATTAAAAAGGAAAATGATGAATGGGTGGATAAACTTGCTGATGCGTTACCTCAGAAAGAGTGGGGAACTTATTTGATGATACTGAAGAATACTGGAGTTTATGATAGATTGTCGATTTCTCAGTTCATTGAAAAGATTGAAAGTCAGGATTTGGAACAGCAGAAGATCGCAAGGATGAATAATCCAAGTGGTCAACAGGATGTAAAGATGTATTACAAGGGTAGTGTTCCGACTTCAGAAGCTGAGAGAAGTCCGAAAATTCAGACTGCTTATAGTGTTGGAGACTCTACAGAAAAGACTGATCAAAACTCAAACAAAAGCAACAGTGGTTTCTCATTGTATCCGAGTGTTAATCCGAAAAGCTCATCAGAAAGTTTTCAATCTCAAAGCACAAAGATGGGAAATGGTTGTGTGATTCAATGCAACATAGCTCTAAATCTTCCAGAAGGTCAAAGTTTTTCTGAAGACATTGCGAAAGATCATATGGCATTACTTGGTTCTGTGCTTATTTCATATGAAGGTTTAGTGGCTGGTCGAATTGGAAATCCTATGCTTACTAAAGAGGATTACGACCAAATAGATGCTGAAGAGATGGAACTAATGGATATCAAATGGTGTCTTGCAAGTGTTCTTAGACGTGCTGAGAAGTTCAAGACAATTACCGGGAGAAATGATTTTCTTGATGCTTGTGTTTCTACTTTAGGTTTTGATAAATCTAAAGTTACTTGTTTCAGGTGCAGGGAAAAAGGTCATTTTAAGCGGGAATGCAAGAACAGAGAAGTTAGTGGTGCTCAGAATCCGTTTGGAATAGATGACTACTACCGGAAAGCCATTTATCAGCAAGTTGGTCAATTACAAGATTCACAGACAGCTCATGGTAGAAAGATTGAGGATTCAAAGAAAGGATGTTTGGTAGATTTCAATTGGAGCAACTACATTTCTTCTAACAGCACAACATGTATAGTGGACCAAAATGATGAACAACTACCTGAAGGATTCAATTGGGATATGTTTGTTGATGAAAAGGGAGATTTCAAAGCTTTCATTGCAAAGATTGTTAGAGAACCAGATTTGTTTGCTACTTGGATGAGATCAATTGGTGAAACAGTGAAAGATCAATCGAGTACATATGAAGAAAGTTCAGAAAGTGCTGATTCTGAATCATTAAGTACAGATGAGAGTGTGCAAAATGATGATACTTCAGAAAAAGAAGTTGTTTTTGATCAAACACCATCTGATTCTGATGCTGAGTCTGAAAAATCTGTAGAGTTTGATCAAACATCGATGGAGAGTAGCAGTGATGATGAAGAAGAGAAACATATTATTCTTGCTAAAAAACATCTTTCTTCTGAAAGTTTTCATTTTTATTTTGCAGATCGCATGGAGAAACTGAAGGAGAAACAAGCTGCAAAAGAACAACAACAAGATGAGAAAGTTGAAAATGTTGTTCAAACTGAAGAAATTAAAAGTATGAATGAAGAAAAGGTGATTGAAACTGAGAAAGTAACTGGAGTAGAAAAAGTAATTGAAGTGGTAAAAACAATTGAGGTTGAGAAGATTGTTGAAGTTGAAAAGTCTTGCAAGAAATGTTTGGAAATTTGCAAGAGTTGTGAAGAAAAAGATGTTACACTGTTTGATAGAGAAAGACTGATAGAAAAGCTACTATCTGACATCAGCTATGTGAAAGAATCGTATAGTGTGTTGAACAGAACAGTGACAGGTCTTCAAACAACAAACTCTGAAAGAGAAAAATCTTTAACAATGACAAATTCTACGTTGATGGCAAAGCAAAAGGCAATTAATCATTACATAGAAGAAAATGCTAATCTAAAGCAAGAGTTGGAGAAAGAAAAGATCGAGAATGAAAGGATCAGAAGGTTATTACTGAGTTATTCTTGTTCTGATTATGTTATTGATCGAGTTTATCCTACTGTTGTAGGTTTTGAAGCATTTCAGGATGAGAAGCAAAAGAATGAGACTGGTAAGAAATCGACTGTTAAATACAACAAGTGTCCGCCTCCTATCTGGGAAGGGTATTCTCCTAGAAAACCAAATGAGGAGCAAGTCGAAAAAGCAGTCAATATAAAGTTAAAATCTGAGATAACTGACGTTTTACCAGATAACATTGATATCACGTTTACCTCGTCTGATACTGATCATGAGTCTGAGTTAATCAAAAAGGTGGTCGATCAGGTGTTGGATACTGAGGAGGTGTCTGAGTCAAAGTTTGAGTCTGGGGGGTTCAAGTTCGTCAGTCAACAGTTCAAAATCATCGGAAAAACGGTCTTACAGTAAAGAATTTTTGTTATCAAAGGCAAATTTGGATGATGAAACATTTGAAGTTGCATATACTTTAAATGATTCGGACAAATTATACTCTGACAAAGAGTTTCCGATTAGAAGTGTTCGTTTTGACATGATTAAAAAGGTTTTCAAAATGACGGAAATTAATTTTTCTGAAATTAAGGATCTAAAATCTATTGAAAAACCTAAAAAATATACTTCTAGAGTTCAACAAAGATTAAACAAGAAAAAAGGGAAAAAGAATTACAATTCTGATCCTAGTTTTCAAAAGAAAACAAATCAAAATTGTAGTTACAAAAAGAAAGGTCTTGGTTTTACTCCACCTGAAAATCGTAAAAATGAAAAATATGTTAGAGATTTTAAATCAAAAACATATGTTGCAGGTAAAAGCTATGAAGAGGAGTCAAATAGCTCATTCTTGAGAAAATCAAATCAAGAGTTCCTTGCTGAAAGAAAAAGAACAGGAACTGGAGTTTTTCATCAAATTGGAGTTTTTCAGCCAAAAGACACAAGAACTTGTTTTCAATGTCAAGTTGTTGGACACATCGCTCACAATTGTCCAAACAAAGTTAACAGAAAACAGGGAGTCTCTGAAAAACTTAAAGAAAAAGTGGTTGAAAAGAATGATTCACCAACTACAAACTTCAAAACTTTTGAAAATTCAAAGAATGAAGTTGGTGAAAATTCTAAAAGATTGTACAAAAAAGGTGCAAAAGACAATCAAAAATGGATTGTTAAAAAATCAGATGTACAATCTGGCGATGATTCTGATTCCACAAAATCAGAGGAGTCACAAGATGAGATCAAAGATTTGATGAATGATGTTGATATTAAATCACTGAGTGTGGAAGAGATTAAACAAATGGTTGATAAAGTAGAAAGCTCAGAGTTTGATATTGAAAAAACATTTAATGAAAATGTTAAGAAAATTTTCAAGAAAATGATTGATGGGAAAGTAAAGGGGGTTAAAGATTTTTATGCAACTAAAAAGGCAACTTACAACCCTACTGCTCAGGAATTGGAAGCCACCAAGTCAAATAAGACTTGGGTGGAAGTTTGTTTTCCTTAAAAGTCTTAGGACTTGCCGGAGATCCCAAGTTTGTAATCGTGGATCAGGAATCGGCATCATTCTTGTTAAGATAGATTTTGTGAATGAATTTTATAATGAAAAATTTTGGCAAGTCATACTGCAGGAATCGCCGGAGCTTCCAGGTTGGTAAGTGCGAAGCAGGAATCGGCATTCTGATTGGTAAAATGGTGATGTAGACGTAACATTCCTACAAGTAATATTGTGTTCTACATGTGGTAATTTTTACAATTGATATAGATGGTGCATGCTTGCAAGTGGTAAATCAAGGACATTAATTTGTACTTGATCTGCTACAAGTGGTTAAGAATAGACAATGTGATGAACCACACCCCGAATCTACAAATGATTATATCATAAAAACTTATTTTCCGGAAAAATCATTTTGATTAAAACAAACTTAAGTGTTTTGAAATCTAAATGAGAAAATAGTTTTGTGATAAGAGGGAGTTCTGATTGTTTATGCCGAGTGAATGGCGATTTGATGCGATTCGATATCAGTTGTCAAATTTATTGTACAGTTTGTCACTTTATTGTACAGTTTATTTTCAAATTTCCTAAAATGTGTTTGCATTTTAGGGGGAGTAAATTTTCAGAAAATTCAAAAACATTTGAAAATTTGAAAAAGACAAAAACATGATAAAATTCAAAAATGAGTTTTTGTTGCATATAGAGGAAATGATAGTACATCAGTGGACTATCACAACATGCTAAAGAAATGTAAAGAAAAATGTGATAAACAATCTTACTGCGGATATGTCAGTAGGTTTTTGCACATTTAGTAGATTGTGACGAGATATAAACCTAAATTTCAAACTTGCTTGTTTTGTGGGTTAACACAAACTTGGATATATAGGTAACCCCTGAAATCTTGTTTGAAAGGTCCCTTATTCTGAGATACTAGGTCTTTATGCTCAGTGATATCTGGGGTATTATCCTGGGACTTCTGATTTTGCGGAAGCAATGGCCTAGTCCCCGGAGAATACTTTACATTTGCTTGAAATATAGCTCACCCTCAGCTAAAAAATGATGAAACATTGAAAAATGCTAATCATGGCTGTTGAAACAAAAGATCCTCTAAAGGGGACACACCAAAAGTCGAAGCCGTCATCTCTCTGCGTATACGGGTGTATCGACCTGAGCTCTCACGGCCCTCGTACTATAATTTATTCCCCTGACAGATATCATCTGTGGTATACTCACCTGTAAGACTGAATATTGGGATCTGGATACGGGAGTATATTCAAGTAGTGGGACACACGGATAAGTTTAAGTTGCTTAAAACATTAACAACGTATCTCGGATCAGTTGAACTTTGTGTGAAAATTTAAGTGGACAAACATACTGACAATCTAGGTAAATTGTTTAGAACTTAATATGAAATGAAGCTTAACGGTGTTAGTGATCTGTCTCAGAAACTGATATGATCCTCTTGCACAAACTCACAAAAATAGTGTTTGTAAATATTTCTTTATTGTATTCCTTTACAATCAAAAATTACAAAAAGATTTTTAGTGTGTTTTAGCATAAATTTTGAAAAAATACAAAAAGATTTTCGACAACTGATATTGGAAAGCTGATTGTCAAAGTTTCAAGTGCTAAACATGATGACTTGGTTGTGAGGGGGAGTGAATCTTAAAATGTCAAAAGGTTTGTTAAAATTCTACAATTGGTATTTTAAAACCTACATTTGGTTCATCATTGGTTTGTGATATGAAAGAGAGTTATCTGATTATATCAGATTGTTGGTGAATTTAAATTGTTAAATTTAGAAAATTTATTTCTGGGTTAAGATTGTTACAGGTGAGCCAGGTTAATTCATTCAAAGCTTATAAAAGTCAGAATCTGATCATGAATCTAAAAGTTTGCTAGCTGCTGATGCTGATGAACTTAAGGAATCAAGAGATCTGATCAAGAGAATTAGATAAAAGCCAGGCAATGATCTTGTAAACAACATTTGAGTCAGGCATTGATCCTAAAGCAGATGTTGCTGAAGAACAAATGAATACCAGCAAATCGTGAAGGGGAGTCTGATAGAGAAAGGTGATTCTAGAGAAGAAGATAGAAAGAGAAAAGCCCAGAGACTGATCAAGAATGAAGATGTGAAGACACAGCATTGGTGTGACTCGATAGTCGACTCGTCAACATCTGAGGGGGAGTCTGTTGGTGCACTACATCTGTCGACTTCGTCTTGTATCGAGTCTTAGACTAGTTAGAATAGATCAGGGCACGTAAAACGAGAGAATGAGTGAGAGTTAGCAAGATTTCGCTTGAAGGAATTTGTATGTAAAGGATTTCGCTTGAAGCAGCTCAAGCGAAATCAACATGTTAAGATTTCGCTTGAGTGATGCTGAAGCGAAATCTCAAAGTCTATATATAGGGGTTCAGTGTCAAGCGAAATAAGAAGAAGTTGTCAGAAGTTGTATTTGAGTAATTCCATACCGAGGTGCTGCCGGTGTGAGAACTGATTGTATTCGTGTTCAAATATCAATATAATCAGTGTTAAAGTGAAGATTCAGCTGTTTTATAGTCAGATACTTGTTTTCCGCACCTGTATTTGATGGAATTCCTCTGAACCGACTCGTTTAGGTCGCGAACCCGGTCCTTACATATGGCAAGAGGCAGTGATGATGGTGTGATTGTGGATGATGGTGATAGAGCAGTAGTTGTGGTGGTGTGTGTTGAAAGTGTGTGTGTTGATGATATGGCAGTTGTTTGGCTACTGACAGCAGTTTTTGAAACTACTGGTGTATCAGCTGTTTGACTAACAGGTTTTGAGACCTGCTTTTCTTTTTCTTTTTCTTTTTCAGGCTCAATATGAAGGCCATGCTCTATTCCCTTCTTCTTTATTTGCTTCATTATCTCCCCCTTTTTGGCATTATCTGCAAGGGGGTCATCAAAGAATAGTAAAGTTGAAGGAGCCTTTCCAATGGTAGTTTGGATACTGGCCTTAATAGCCTTGATATCTGCTTGAGCATCCTTGAACCTTGATTCCACCATGTTGGTCAGCAGTTGTACTTGAATAGCGTGCTTTTGATCAGCCATTTGTTGCTGTTTTTCAAGCATGGGTTGGAAAATATTCCAAAGCTCATTTGCAGCAGGTGCTTGTTGTGGAGCAAGTGCTTGAGCAGGAGCAGCATTGGATTGTGCTTTCTGAGCTTTTAAAATCTCTTGCACCATCTCTTTTATTTCAGAAACTGATTCTTCAAGTTTTTCCACTCTGCCCGTCAATTCCTGATATTTTGAATCATCACCTACTTTAGTAGGATCATCTGAATCCCCACCAGCAGTGGTTATATCAATGTGTGTCTTAGGAACAGAGTCCCAAAAATCACCCATTGATGCCCCTTGTTCTTGGTACTGGGGACTTCTTTCTTCAGCACTTGATAAACCTTTGATGGTGCCAGTGGTTAGATCCAACACACTGGTGGTTATCGAAACTGCCATGGAAGAAATTGCCTTCAAGGGAGTCTGATTTATTAAACAACTGGCCAACTGGAGACCTGTTGGTCCACCAGTTGTAGTTGCTGCTCCACTTGAACTACCACCGAGAGTTACTTGTAACTCAGGGGGTGTAACCTCCTCAATTGTTGTTGGGATAGCAGGAGAAGTAGCATCAGACCCAGTCACCTGTGGGGGTATACTCTCAGTGACAGGTGATAGAGAGGAACTGGTTTGTGTCTGAGCTATAGCAGCTGCATGCAACAAAGGTAGCATGGATTGTGGCATTATTATTGGTGAGGGTATGGGGGTTGAAAGAGACATGTCCTTGGGATCAGGACTGTGGAAGATAGAGCCAAGTGGATCTAGAGCTTCATAATTTGGTGTCCCTGTGAATACAACCTGATCCTTTTGTGAGGATGCAGGAGGAGTTTTAGGCATAGGTTGAGATCTTTCTTCCAACTGCTGTGAGGAAGTAGCAGCAGAGGTTTGTGGTGACTTTTGTGTTGTCACAGGCATATCCTCTGGGATCTCATCTACCAGAGTTGCCTTTGTTTTGGGTTAGGTGGGTTTTCTGGATGTTTTTCTTTTTGTAGGCTTTTTGGTGATATCAGGTGTGGGTTTCAAAGCAATGGTTGTGTTGCTTTGATCACCTGGAGCAGTGGGCTCAGCAGCAGATACCTGAGGAGCAGTTGTAACCGCTAAAATATGCTCAGGTACCCCTGCTTTTGTTTTTATTGGTGCCATCATTCTGGAAAATGTTTCTTTTGTTAAGCCTTTTATTTGACAATGAACACCTTGTTTGAGCAAATTTATATTTTTCTTTTCAAATTTTTGTTCAAAATAGTAACTCAAAAATCTTGGAAAAAGTAAAAATGCATTACTTTCAACGTTTTTCACCATATCATTGAAAATCTCCTGGGAGTAGTTATAGTCCTTATTATTCAAAATAGCATAACCCAGGCATTGAATTTTCAATGGTATTTCGTTAAAAGATGTTGTTTTATTCGAAACACACATCAGAAGTGTGTGAAATAAAAACCTAGGTGCAGAAGGGAAATAACCTTTTTGTAAGGTATCTACCTTTGATTCTTCTGCATATCCTCTTTTTACGAATTCAGTTTTCATCTCGGCTTTATCAAAAGAGATTTTACCTTCCTGATCGTCAAGATTAAAGACTTCGGAGATTGATTGTGGTGTGATTCGAATCACTTTACCCTGTACCGAGGAGTTAATGGCTATGACTTTATCATCTTGTTTTTCAAGCGTCGCCTTTTTCCAAAACTCTCTCTGGGTTTGAAGATAGATGAGAGCATTTGCTGTTAACAAAGTTTTGTACTTTGATGTAGATAATGTATCAATGATGGTGTCAAAGGTGTGATTATCAGTAGGTTTTGTGAGTAAACCCAGATAGTTGTGAGATTGTTTGTATGGTATTTCGATGGGTTCTTCGGCCGTTTGAGCGACCTCTTTTGAAGATAGTGGTGATTTTGGTTTAGGTTGTGATTTTGATTTTGACTTTGATTTTGTCATTTTTGCAGAGAAGAATGAAGAATGATTTTGAGGTTTTTGAGAAGAAGGGTTGGAAACTGCTATGAGAAGAGAATTTTGGAATTCAATTCGACAGTGTAAAACCCTGTTTGGGGTTTAGGGCAGGGTTTTATTTAGGAAAAAAATGATCACTGATGTGGCAGCGGTTATTACGATCTGAGGGCTAAAAACCGACCACGTGTCAAACACTGATGAAACGGATGAAGTATGGAAAACAGTTGTTTTAAGAGCCACTGACGTATCAAGTATCAGTGGTTACAACGGTAAAAATTGTGGGCAGTGGATGATTTTTACTATCAGTGGATAGCATATCAGTGGATAAGACACTGATTTTGAACATCAGTGCTTTTCAAGAAAATGAGGGATCAGTGGATAACTTTCAACAGTAGACAGTGTTTAGAGATCAGATGTTGGAACAAAACAGTGGTTAGGGTAAATGGTACAGATCTGAAGGACAAGTATTCCAGCAACAGTTTTGAGAATTTTCGTTCAAGGTTTTGCCACATGTCAATTTTGAAAGACAGTGGTTTAGTAACCTAGATGATGAAAACTTTTTGCTAAGGCAACTCATTTTCGTTTAATATTCAATTAAAGTATGAGTACCCTAGTAATTCAAGCACAGTTTGCAATCAATTTTGATGAAAATTTAGGAGCAAACATGAGTATGACATGATCATGACATATGTACCATTTCCTTTTGACTCATTTATGAGGATACTAATACCATAAAAAAAAATAAGGTATTACATCCTGACAGGAGCTGATACTATTGTAAACAAAAACAAGCAAAAGTTCCAAATATATCCTTTAAAAAAAATGAATGATATATCCTGATTAATCGAGAAAATCCTTTGAGAAAAAAAATGATTAAAGGATTTTCTGAGAACAGCATCAAAAGGATTTGGTAAAATTTCAATAAAACACATAATCATATCATTCTCAAGTTTTTGAAAATGGTCAGTGGTTTTGATAATAGTGGTAGGAAAACTTTGAACACATTTTGACCACTGTTTGGTACCATTTTATTTGTCAGTTGATTGCAAACATTATTCTCTTTGTAATTCATTCACTGGAATCAAAAACCCTTTTCTGAACAGGTGAATGCAAATAGTTGCTTAATGACCATTATTACCCTACACTTTGACTCTTCAGTGTTTTATGTTTATACTCTTTTCTTCTGACTTCAGAAGTTTTGAGATGAACACACTTCGGAGTTTTTGTGAATTTTCTTAATGTATTTTAACATAGTTGATTTTGTCCTTTTTAGGAACTCAACCTGTTTTCAACACATAAGATCTGGATAACTAAAGTTTTAACTTCCCTCTTTTCATGTTAGCAAAACATAGATGTTTTTATGAACATGGGTTTTGTTAATCTGAGGTACATACTTTAGCATTTAAAAGGGTGACATCACACTTTTCATAACAACAGTTGAAATCAATCTAGAAAATAAGAAATAATCTCATAATTTGACAGATATACTTTCAGATCTAGAAACCATGAGTGTATTATGCATGAAATCACTTATTGTATGATATTTGTGTGTCATATGAAATCTTGGTTGATTTACAGAGTTTTTGAATAACCATTTTGAACATGATTTACTCGGTACTCTGTTTTTCAACAAAATACAACCAACCTTAGTATCAATGAATTTTGAGCCGAACTGTTATGTCAATTTGACTGTTAAATCGAAATTGACTGTCCAGGCTCTGATACCAATTGTTAGGATCGGAGGCTCTCATGATTATGTTTGTTTGTATGTTTTGAACAATTTGTGAATATGAAAACATGTAAAGTGCAGCGGAAATGAAAACAAACTTTGTAAACACAATCAAGGGAGAAAATAGTTTGATAAACAATTGCTTCTCATAGAGTCGAAGGATTTACAAATCAAAGCAAAAGATTACAGATATTGCTTACAAACTAAACTCCCCCTCAGCCTGATGCCCCAAGGTTGATTGCACACAAGATGAAAGGATTAGACATGAGGATAAGAACCCACTCAGTCAATCAAATGTAACAGTACAGGGTGCTGTTACATTTATAGGCAAACCAAACCACTGAGGTATCTTAGCTGACGTCACCATGAAAGCGACGTCTAACAGCCTAACAACCTGTATCTACTGTCCTTACATAAACACTGCTAACCTAACCACTGACTATACATAAAACAAATAATTCACTAAACAGCTGCTCTCCCTTTATGTCAGTGCTTTGCTCAAGGTTGATCAGTCCTTGACTTGGCAGTGCTTTATCATCAGTAGATAGGACCAGCAGTGTTGAATACTTCAGGGTTTGATCAGCAGTTGAAAGGACAAACAGTAGTTGTATCTGAACAGCGGATAAAGACCATCAGTTGTTATAAATCACTTTCAAGGGGAGAGCAAAGTGTAAACTGCTGCTTATTGTGAATCCTCTGTTGTGACCTGGTTTTGGCTTTACATTATCTGTTCCTCTGGTAGGGTTCAATCCCAACAGATCTCCACCTTTACCTCAAACTCCTCCTGCATCCTCACAAAAGGATCAGGTTGTAAACACAGGGACTCCACATTATGAAGCTCTGGATTCACTCGGATCCATCTTCCACAGTCCTGATCCCAAGGACATGTCTCTTTCAACACCCTTATCCTCACCCCTCACATTACCACAATGCATGATACCTTTGTTGCATGCAGTTAACATAGCTCAGACACAAACCAGTTCCTCTCAATTACCTGTCACTTAGAGCATACTCCTACAAGTGACTGGGTCTGATGATTTTACCTCTGCTATCCCAGCAGCAACTGAGGAGGTTACACCCCTTGAGTTACAAGTAACTCTTGGTAGTAGTTCAAGTGGAGCAGCAACTACAAGTGATGGATCAACAGATCTACATTTGGACAGTTGTTTCATTAGTAAGACTCCCTTGAAGGCAATTTCTTCTATAGCACCTCTGGTAACCACCAGTGAGTTTGTTTTAACCACTGGTACCATTGAAAGGTTATCAAGTGCTGAAGAAAGAAGTCCCCAGTACCAAGAACAAGGGGCATCAATGGATGATTTCTGGGCTTCGTGTCCTAAGTCACACATTGGTACAACCACTGCTGGTGGGGAAACAGATGATTCCATTAAATTGGATTATCATTCAAAATATCAGGAATTGACGGGCAGAGTTGAAAAACTTGAAACATCAGTTGCTGAAATAAAGGATATGGTGCAACAGCTGTTAAAAGCTCAAAAAGCACAATCCACTGCTGTTCCAGCTCAAGCACCTGCACAACCTGCACTTGCTGCAAATGAGCTATGTAGTGTATTCCAACCCCTGCTCCAAAAACAAAAACAAGCGGCTGATCACCAGCATGCAACACATGTACAAATGCTGACAAACATGTTGGAGTCTAGGTTCAAAGATACTCAAGCAGACATCAAGGCTATAAAGGCCAGTATCCAAAACACCACTAGCAAAGCTCCTTCCACTCTAATATTCTTTGATAACCCCCCTGCAGATAATGCCAAAAAGGGGGAGATAATGAAGCAGTTGAAGAAGAAGGGAATAGAACATGGCTTGTGTGTTGAACCTGAGCAAGAAAAACAGACATCTAAACCACCTCCCAAAGGCTCCAAACCTCAAACCATAAAAACTCAAACTTCCATTCAAACTGTTGATATGGCAGTAGTTTCAAAAACTGCTAACCAAACATCTGCCATCTCTTCAACACACACCACTACAACACACACTACAACCACTGCCCTACCAGAACCTAAAAGTACAACACCATCCACCAAATTACCACCTGCTCAAAAGCAGAAGACATCTACTGACACATCAGTAGTTGTAATGACAACAGAGGTTGAAACACCAGTTGTTTCAACAACTGTTTGCCAGTCATCCACCACTGCTCTCATCAATGTCACATCACCACCATCACCTCCTGCGAAAAAGCAGAAGACATCAGATGTTTCATCATCTGTTGTAATGGCAACAGTAGTTGAAACACCAGTTGTTTCAACAACTGTTAGTCAGGCACCATTCACCACTACCCTCACTTCACTTCAAACCATCTTCACTCCACTCAACAAATCACCCAAAAGCACTCCTTCACTGAATAAAATTTACTCCAGAAAAAGAAAAATAACTCAGCCAGATGAAGACAAACATGATCCTAATGCTGCAAAATATCCACTTGAACTGGAAGCTGTAAAAAATAAGATGAGACAATTCTACACCAAGGATGATCCTTCAACAAGAAGATTCCCTTCTCTCATAGGCTTCATAGTCCCAGAAGATATGGCTGAATATCTCAAGCTTAAAGCAAGGCAGGCTAAAATAAGAGCAAAAGTTGAATGTGAAGATCAAAGTGACGAAGCCATATCTGAAAAATTGGAATTCTTGCTCAGTAAGGTCAAGCAGATGGAAGACTATGCACAAGATCTAAACAAAGAAAAGACAGATCAACGAAATAAAATGAGAAAAGAATATCTTGCATATATCATGAAAGAAAAATTCTATCCTGCTGAAGAAAAACAATTTGAAGAATGGCCAATAGTTGCTTTAAAACATGAGGCAAACAGAATTCAAAGAATTAAAAACGATCCAAGAAAGAAGAAGACAGCTCCAAATTGGAACAAATACAAAAAGCTCATTGCTGACCTTACATCTGAGTATAAAAGAAAGAAGCAAGAGCCGGTGGATGCTAAGGTGGATACTGCTGAAGCCATAGCAAAATGGACAAAGCAGTATACCGACGAGGCTTATGAAAGGCTTAAGAAAAGAAGCATAACAGTCTCAGACACTTCTAAGAAGCCTGACTACAAAAAGCTAGAACAGCAGATTGATACTCTTAAAACACAGATCACATCAGCAGATAACCCTATCATTGTGGAAAACCAAGAAAAAGGAAAACTGCTGACCAGTGAAGAAGAAAAAGAAAAGGGAGCTGAGTACTTCACAGAAGCCATCAAGAAAATGGATCTAAAAGAAGACAAATCAGCAAAGCTTCAAGAGCTTGCCAACAAGGTATTAACCAAACCTGCATCACCAAATACTTCAGACATGACAGACTTTGAACTAGATCAAAAGAAGAGGCAAGAGCAGATTGAAAGAGAGACTGCAGAAGAGACAGCTGTAGCAAATAATGTCATCGAAATGGCCTTCAAACAAATGTCTGAAAGTTTACAACTTTTCACAAGATCAATTTCTCCAAACTCATCAGAAAATAAATCTCTCCCAAGAAACCCATTGGGTTCAAAAGTACTAAAGTGGATGTCTGATCAAAAGACCCACGTATTGACCTTGGTCAGATCCAATGGCCAAGTGAAGTACATATCAAGGAAAGAAGCACTAGGTCTTGGTGTTGAAGATTTGCAGGATCTCCTTGAACTTTCACTGTGCAGGGATGAGGATGACTCAAGTTCCAAAGATTTTGAAGAAGAATTTAAAAGACAAACTAGGGAACTTTTGATGAGAAATAAAAATCCAGAATAATGAAGGGTTTTGGCATTATCTGTTCCAGGGGGAGATTGTTGGGATTGAACCCTACCAGAGGAACAGATAATGAAAGCGAAAACTGGTTCACAACAGTGGATTCATAATAAGCAGCTGTTTATACTATACTTCTCCCTTGAAAGTGATCATAACAAGTGATGGCTCTCTATCCACTGTCCGTATACAACTGCTGCTACCCTTTAAACTGCTGACAAAGCCCTGAAGAAGTAAACACTGCTGATTCTATCTACTGTTGACAAAGCACTGCCCACTCAAAGACTGATCAACTTTAAGGGAAGCACTGTTGGAAGAGCATAGCAGTAGTTTAGTATATTACTTGTTTTATGTAGAATCAGTGGTTAAGAATAGCAGTGTTTGTATAGGAACAACTGTTACCGGTTGTTAGGCTGTTAGACGTCGGTTTCATGGTGACGTCAGCTGAGATGGCTCAGTGGTTTGGATTGTCTATAAATGGAGCAGTATCCTGTACTGTTACATTTGATCCTCTTGAGTGAGTTCTTCTTAATTCAATCCTTTCATCTTGTGCAACCAACCATGGAGTAAAATGCTGAGGGGGAGTTTAGTTTGTAAGCATGCTTGTAATCTTTTGCTTTGATTTGTAATCTTTCAACTTAATGAAAAACAAATGTTTATCAAAACTATCTTCCTCTTTGATTGTGTTTACAAAGTTTGTTGTTCATTTCCGCTGCACTTAAACTATGTTCATTTCTATTTGATTTGTTCAAATTATACAAACAAACACAATCACGAAAGCCTCCGATCCTAACAAGGTTAGCTAACGGACTATCTAGCGGTGTCTGTGTTAGTGTGTTGCGTGTTCTGCAGCATCGCATGGGTTCCTTACTATAATAATATGGTAACTATTGATTAATAAGGATCACATATGGAGTTACATTTTGTGAATTTATTGTTTGTTGAACGTTTGGATTAATTAATTACCCAGGAAGCAATCCCGGGTAATTAATTACCCGGTGATGTGAAAACATTGATGTTGAATCCAATGAGATGCTTGATGTAATGAGGTCGTATTAATAACAAATAATAATTGATATAACTAAGTTTCCCGAGCCCGGGAAGCAATCCCGGGTAAAAACCTAGTGTATTATATTTAAACCCTTATCAACTAACAAATAAATACAATTTCAACACCCTTCTCCTCCCTCTCCTACACCTGCAACACCCTCCTCCTCCTCCCTCTCTCTTCCTGATTAATCGAACGGCCGACACCTCTGCTCTCCTAAAACCGGTTAGCACCACCATATATTTTATCATTTTCATGTCGTTTTTGCATCAATCGAGCTTCGATCCGATTGTTGTTTACTCGTTTCTTCTTGATCGTTAGCTTTTGATATGTTATATAGCTGTGAAGATTAGGTTAGATTTATCATAATTTTGATTGTTTGGAACTAGGTTAGATGTAAATCGTGATCAGGAAGATAAGTTTTTGTGTTTATTGGCCTTGGATCTATATGTATATATTGTTAGGTTTTGACTTTTGAAATCTATGAATCCAGTTTCGTTACTTGGTTTGTTCCAGAAAATTAAGGCAGGATCTTAAATATTTAATCTTCTTTTTGTTGGTGTATCAATTGGATCATTTTATGATTAGTAATTCTATCAAAACAAAGTCAAATTTAATTAGGCAACAGACTGGATTGAAGTTATTTGTTTGCCACCTTAATGTTGTGCAAGTGTTGTAGTAATCGCTAGTCGTGGGGTGGGGACTAGTGATTAATCGGCGCCTAGTCGGGATTTTTACAACCAGTTTAAGCTTTCTAATGAAGCTAGCTAAATTACAGTTTTTAGTAAGTATGTTTACTTACCAGTATAAAAATATTGTTGGAGGAATAAAGAAAGCATGAATTGTTATAAGATTTGATGTTTACTTTAAATAAGAGATCCAGGTCTTCTTTGGGCTATCATGATTTTGGTACATGATTTATGACAACCAGGGCTCATTATTAGTCTTTTTTTTGTATATGATATCATGCAGGTTAAGGTATATCGTTGATTGACTCATCAATTTAAACAGGGTGTTCACTTGAGTTGTCTTGATGGCTGAAGAACATTTAGATTTTGGAGATGAGGAATTTGGCGGGTCTTAGAAGATGCAATATCATGGCGATGGGGCAATCCCTGCACTTGCAGATGATGAGATTGTAGGTGAAGATGACGAATATGATGATCTGTACAATGATGTTAATGTTGGTGAAAATTTTCTTCAAATTTTCTTCAGATGACGAATCAAGTTCGACCACCAACAGACAATGGTGCGACCACTCTGTTTGTTGGTGAGCTACACTAGTGGACAACAGATGCGGAGCTGGAAAATGTTTTATCTCAATACGGAAGAGTAGAAGAAATAAAGTTTTTCGATGAACGGGCTAGTGGAAAGTCGAAGGGATATTGTCAAGTTGATTTTTATGATTCAGGTTCTGCTGCTGCTTGTAAAGATGGGATGAACGGTTATGTTTTCAATGGAAGACCATGTGTGGTGGCATTTGCTTCCCCTTAGACTTGTGAAAAGACATATATGCCCTCACATGCAAGGCATGTGACTGCATTTAACTGACTTTTTTGACTAGGTTAGGTGTAAAGGTTTTGATGTGTAACAAAACATGAACGTAAAGGTTGGTTTTGGCGGATTTCATAGTGAAAGGTATAAAGTGCAGTTTGGGGTATACATAAAGGTTGTTTTCTGCAATTTTGTCTTATAAATGTATTTGATTTAAGTTTTATTATTTATGTATCAAGCAAGAATAACTAATAATAAATTAGTCCTCTCACTTGTGGCTTAATGGCAGGAGGTTTGGGTTTTCAATGGAGACTCAAGTTCAATTTACACTTATGTTATTTTGAGGTGGATATAAGCAATGTCGGTTCGATTACCGAGCCCAACCGGGTTTTCGTCCCACCGCGTGTTACGCTAGAAAGTTTTGCTCTTGTGATGGCACAACGACTGTCAAGTGGGGCAATACGCCAGAGAGTTCTACTCTTGCTGGCTGTATGGTATTCCGGGGGAACTCCCAAAAAAACCAAACTTTGAAGCCAACGTGGACCCGGTTAAAACAACACCATCTAGCCAAAGTGGGGCAATACGGGGCTCTCCAATTTGGAGAGTGTGATAACCTTATATATGTTCACCGTTAAAAAAATCAATAAATTACTATTTTATTGTTAGGCTTATTGGATTTTATCACTCTCAACTATTGGCCACTGTCACCCCTAACTATCACTTTGACGCACTCCACCCCCAAATTAACACTTAGTGTGTTATGTCACCATGTCATTAGCTTATCACTAACTTTTGATCTTGTTACTATACTTTTAGGGGTGTCATTGGGATCTTAGGAAGGTTTTAGAGATCTTAGGACACCCCCAAAAGTATAGTAACATGATCAAAAGTTAGTGATCAGTTAATGACATGGTGACAAAACACACTAAGTGTTAAGTTGGGGGTGGCGGACGTCAAAGTGATAGTTGGGGGTGGCAGCGGCTAATAGCCAATAGTTAGGAGTGATAAAATCGAATAACCCTATTGTTATTGTTTTTTTTTACTTTTACATTTACTAATTGTTTTTGTTATTTTCTTTTTTTTTAACTTTAAAATTTTCTTTATTGTATTATTATTATTATGATTATTATTATTATAAATATTATAATATTGTATTATAATAATTACTTTTCAGTATATTTTGTCCATCGTTTATAACTTTATATAGTTGAACGAGTCAAATATAGCCGATTTTGTTTCTTTATCGTGAGAAATTGGGCCAATACCATATCAACTATAACAGTACTAGTGCTGTATTTATTTTTATAATTTCTTGACGTGGTTGTATAAAGTTTGTTGAAAATAAAGTTGTATTCGCAATATATTATTTTTATACCATGGCTATAACGAGTGCTAATATCATAACTTTAGCGTGACGAATCGAACCGTTACCAGCTGAAAAACATCGGTATCGATAATGGTATTCGTTTTATGGTTTTCTATCCATGTAAAACACGTGTCGATATCTCTTGTGCGTATCTCTTTCGGTTGCTATCCTGAGTGCTGGTATCGTATCGAATCGAACTGATATTGATTGAAACCCACTATGAAGCACGGGTAATCCCACAAGTTATATAACAAACAATCTTCTTATTTGTGTCACGTGAAATTAGATACTAGCGACTAGCGCTATGTGTTATATTATTTCCGAGTACTTATTTAATCATAAACTATTCATTTAAAATCATGTTTGGTAAATTGGGTAGGTTAAGTCGATTGTGTGGCGAGTCAGAACATGGTTAGAGTGGGATCACTCATGTAAATTTGGTTCATCTAAATTTGGTTAAGGTCAAAATGGGTTCACTCACTATATTAGTTTTGTAGCGGCTTGTGGCAACAACAAAGGGCTGCAATAGAGGTATCAGCGACAAATCATAGGTGGTGACAACAAACAACGACAACGGTATTGGCCTGTTTGGATCATTGTCAATTTATCAAACACTAGAGAAAATATCTAACTAATTCTTTTATAAATAATATTCATGTATGAAACCACATAATAATTAATCATTTTGTTGAAATAGAGTTTAAAGTTTTTTACCCAAAGAACAAAATTATTTTAACACCTTATCAATTGTTAAAGAATCATCCGTTTCACTAGCTCTCACCATTGGTTTCTCCTCATGCTGGTTGTTATTATGCTATGGGGTATGCATGCCGAGCAACCCCATTCCCACACTCTCCACATGGGATCCACGCTATCATCACCCATTTCAACCCCATCAAGGGAGTGGTGTTCCCCATCCCCATCCCCCTTTCCCTTTTCTTCCTTTTCCCTCCAATCTCAACCATACATTTCATCAAAATACATTCGGGGAGATGGGGGAGTTTTTCTCGATTCCACTGAACCGAACCAAGGGGGCGGTGTTCCCCTCGGCGTTGACCCTCCATGTCACACCCCGACTTTTCACGTATCACCTGTGGGCCCGGTGGGGGAGTATCGCGACGTGTTTGGCAACATAATAGTCAAACAACACAATATTTAATATGCACAGCGGAAGCAAAAGATAAAATATATTACAATCAGAATATAAAGTAATATCAAGTATTACAACGGAAAGTAAAGGATCCACAGGCGGATCTTAAAACATAAACATTGTTCAACAGACTTTAGGCGCCTAGAACTTGCAAGATTCCTTATAAACGCCCTGAGCTTCCAGCCAATTACGTTCAGTACCTGTCACTTAACCCTTTTGGAAAATACGTCAGTTTTCACTGGTAAATACACTCAACCGACTCATTTTGAAAAGGTTTAATAAAATTGATTTGAATGCACGTGGCCCAAACTCTTTATAACTTGGGACAATCATATTTATAATCTTGTATACAGATTTACATGTTCGTTGTACGTTTAGGGCCCGATGTAGAAATCGAGTCAGATTAACAGACACACCACAAGTATAGGCCCACAAGAGAGTGAGATACTGTTTTTCCCTTAAGCAACTGTCAGGTGTATGCCTACACCCCGTGCTTTAGACGTGGCCATTTTATAATACAATGATGTCAAGGATATCCGGGACATGGTCATTAACCCCTAAAGGCTTTTATTTCAAACAATACAGATTAAAGCGGGTTACCTTAATAATTTAATCACAATACGAATAAACATTCAATACCCGACCAAGCGGTATTATTATAATACCGTATCCCAAGCCCGTATAGGGAAAATAAGTTAAGAGTATTTACCTGAGCTAGCAATGCAATTTATACTCAGCCGTATTTTCTAATCAGCAAGCACAAGTACTTTTACTGGGGCTCTTAATCTGGAACGAAGGTTTTATAATAACCTATTAGAATCCTAACGGGTCTTTAATTAAGCCTTGACTTAGACCGGTTAGTTTTCAAAAGAAAGATACGGTTCAAACGCATGATAAAGCGAAGACCGGATTAGAATGTGGTTTTGACCTGACAAGCTTGTATGCTTGTTTAATATGGGTAACTTAAACACATTCTGGATTTTGAGACAAAGATGATATGGTTTGACCCGTTTCGGCTAATATATGCAAACTAGTTACATAAGCTGACCCGAACGCGAAAAGTGCGTAACGAGTAACCAAATAAATCATATACAGGTTTCCTAAGTTAATATGCCTTTAATATGTTGTGATATCAGTAGGATACCTCCCATTATGCCCAAAACGAGTTTAGTCTCAAAATAAGCCCCGTAGGGGTATTGTGGTCATTTTAAAGGTTATAAAAGAGTTTAAATGAAGTTTTGAGACTCGGGTCCGAATACATCAGTAAAATAACTTATTTTAATAGGTCATATCAGTTGATAATAAGTCTTATATGGAAAAATGGTTTTAAACCCAAACTATGCGTTTAATACGCGTAAAAAGTCATTTTAAGCGATTTCTGGGTTATACAGGAAATCTGAGTTTTTCTGATCAGTTTATAAAGTTCAAAATAATTTATTTATTATATAAAATTAGTAGCAATTGGATTGGTGTCAAAATACTATGTAGAACTCATTTTATGACCGAAAAGGGTATAATCGGTATTTACCGAATCAACACCATAACCTTTGGTTATGAGCAGGTTAAAAATAATTAAAAATATTTAAAAATCCCAAAATATTATATTACATCATTGGGTAAAAGGTTTGGTGTCAAAATTGGGTTTAGATAGGCTTTATGCTAATTGCGCCGTTTAATTACTAAAATGCGTTATAATTACGCTAATGAGCATAACTCCTAATCTAGACCTCTAACTGATGTGAAAACTTAGGGACATGTTTATAAATCAGTAATAAAGATTATTGTCCTTTCATATTTCCAAAATTCTGGTTTTATGGACAAAAGGGCATATTGGTCAACATTAGGTATTTAACGGAAACGAGTAAACGAATCGGATAATCAATGAACCAACCACAGAGGGTTATAGTAACATGTATCCTGGTCCTAAGGAAGCTCTAAGGCATTTCCAAATCATACTAAATCGGGTCAGAACTGAAGTCAAAGTAAAAATAAAAGTTTTGCGACTTTCGGTTCCGAACCGGGTCTCTACGGAAAATTGTCGGGGTGAACATGTTTAGACATGTTCTTACATTAATTACCAAGTTATATTAATGATCAAACAGGTTGTATGGGTTCTACATTGCTAATTATGCATAAATTAGAAATTAAGCATTCTGTTGACTTTTGAATAACAAGTTTGACCCGACATTTGACCTAGTTAGAGTGGGAATCAAAGGGTGCCCTTTTAAGGGTTTATTGCCCACATAATTACCAACTTATAACTACTTTCAATTCGACTAATCACTGGACCATTAGTGATTAATCGTTAAGTCAACCGTTAATTATGACGGTTTGACTTTTAAGCTAAAACTAAGCAAAAACTTAACTAAGAAAGGTTAAGCATACTTACTGAAGTCCTATGCACGATTAGGAAGGCTTAGGATCTGCTCTCAAGCTCCAGGAAGCTCCAGAAATGCAGAAGTGAGGTTGATCAAATGGTTGCAACTTTGTGGCCTTTTATAGTGTTCAAGACCTCATAGATTGTTGACAAATCATGCTACCACTGATCCTTGATCATCAACAACTGTCCCTAATGTCCCTAAACCAGCCTAGGCAACCCTTGGTGATGATAAAAGGCAAGATAAGTCGGTTAGAATGGAAAAGGCAGGCACCTAGCAAAGTTTTTGGAGTCAGATGACCCCTCGCGGCACGCATAGGTTCCCCTAGGGGGCCTCGCGTCGCGCGACGCCCTTCTGTACCAAATCAAAGTTTTGATTTTGCACTTTGGGTCCTTGGTCCATTTAAACTTTGTTTCGACTTTATTTATTGCATCATGAACCCTCCAATATGACTTATAAGGGCTTCAAGACATATACCCACTTCGTTTAGTCCTCGGTTAACTTTATTGTTACCCGAAAAGTCATAAACTTCATCGTTGACGCTTTTAACCCCTCGCATACGGATTTGATCATAACTTTCTCATACGATAACGAAACTTTATGAAATTTATATCGTGCATTCTAGTGAGCATAATTAACCATTACAAAGCTTCGGGTTTATTAAAAGGTCACTCAGAGGTATACTTTAAACATGTTGACACATTTAACCCCTGTAGTTTGTAATCTCTCACTTTCTTTCATTTTTAGCCTCGTATGATCCATGATTTATTCGTTTGAAGGTATGAGCATCATGTAGGGTTATTGTAAAGTATATTTATCCCTTGTTGACAATTTGAACCCTTATATTCACATACTTTCCATGTTTGTCAACTTTAGTCCTTCTAGAACATTCTTTCACACGTTCAAACCTATGACACGTGTCAATACATTATAAGACGTGAATTTTCGAGGCGTTACATCCTCACCCCCTTAAAAGAAATCTCGACCTCGAGATTTGTTAAGATGATGGAAGTTCTTTTTGTCACATAATGGACTTAACTTCTATAACATTTTTGGAGTCTTTCCAAGCTCTCAAAGTGATCCCTATATTAGGCACATGTATCTTTTTGGAGCTTCTTAACCTGTCGATCTTCAATCGATACAGGATGCTCATCACATCATAAGTCCGCATATCATTATGTGATAGTGCTTCTTGATTTATTGGCAAAACACATCCTTCAGTCACTAGTGTGCAATGTATTGCGAGCTCCGCTAAACTGCTTAAATCGGTTTTAGCTTATAAGCTACTTGATCTTGATACATCCGATTTCCTTCGGGTGATTCTATATATTCAGAGCTTAACTAGCTTGATAATTTAACAAATTTGGCACTCTTTTCCTAGGTGATATCTTTTGTTGAACCTTATTCCTTAACAAGAATTTAGGAGGTTTGCTATTTTCATTAATCTTTGATTTTCTGCCGAATACTGGCATCTTACAGATGATTATGTATTCGCGTGATCTTATTTGTTGCTTCTAATGCAACTTTTAGATCCTGATAATTGGACTTAGCAATCTATTGTCCTATCAATAGGCGTTTAACATTCCATCGATGCAAGGTCTTCAAAGGAGCCACCATTGATACTTATATATCAACTATTATAGGAAAGCTCATCTTAAGGTGAGATGGTTATTCTAACCACTGCTTAACTAATTTTAAGGAGTAGCTAATCCTTACAGTTAGTCGAACACTTCGACGATCCTGGGCAGCTGATGGCAATTCTTAATCGTTGCCTGATTTGGGTTGCGGTAATAATGCATAAGCAAAATGAACCGTCTTTCTTAATTAAAAGTACAGAATCCTCAGAATATTGAGTTAGGCTTTATGAATCTATATCTTAAAACTTGCTTAATCAGGGTTTTCGATTCTTCCAATAATGGTACTAGCTGTCTTGGAGATTTCATAATAATACAGCCTTAAATGGGATATAAACCCTAAACTCTACCTGCCTCTCAGGGGTAAACAGGGAAATCTTAGGAGAAGATAATCAAGGTACAAGGAGGTTACAGAGAATTTCCATATCTCAGGCTTCAATTCATCCATAGTTGCTTGTGCCAAATAAGCGACACATTTACGTTACGAGTCCACAAATTCCTTGATCGAAGACCTTTACTTGGACAATTCCATGCTGGATATCTCCTTTGAATACCATTAGTTGACTTTAGTACCATATAATCATTGGGATATCTTTGTGGTTCCATGTATTAAACCTCCATACTGATCAGGCATGGAAGCAATCTATGGAACTTATTAAGATACATCAATTTTCATACGGCGGTTTTGTCATACCATTTGGTATTCGTAATCAATAGGGATTAAAGAGATATCAATTACATGCGAATGTCCTTTATCTATAGAGAGGGTACATTAGAATTTTATGACTTAAAGATTTCTGACAGGAACAGAAGAAATGGTTCCTATTAATTTCGCTTTTACTTAACAACTATGGTTCTTAGGAAAGATTTTAAAAGTTTGCTATACTTATAGTTTATGAAGGATTTATAGTAAGTAGCATTCGGCTCTTTGAACTTTTTCATGATCTCCTTCACAGCTCTTCCAACAGCTGCGTCTTATCATAGTTTGAATAACACCCTTGGACTTTCTAAGGGTTACAATTGTAGTATCATTAGCATGCGTCGCATCATCAATGGCGTGATTGACTGGTGTCTTATCCGAGTTTGTCATACTCAAGATTTGGTTCCTATTACTAAATGAATCAATTTCTTGGTTGCGATCCAACCACTGCTATTCCTCATCTTCATGGCCTTATATACTAACCATGGTTTCGTTAAACCATACAGGCCAATATACCATTAACATTCTTCATGATCCTTATTTAATATATATAAATTATACTTAGCCTAGGTCACAAAAGACCATTAATGGCATTTAAAGTTTGGTCCTAATCCATCATCTTTTTGACAGAGAATCAAAATGTCACATCTGTCTTTATTAAAATGATGAATTTGGATAGCTTGAAAGCTTGCCATAGGGATATCAGAAAAGAGTGATTCCTTATAGATATAAAATATCAATCTAAGATTTGTTGGGAGCATTTTCTATAGTGTCATCGGCCAATTTCTACCTCGCATTAAATGACCGGAGTCCTAACCAAGCGGAGACAACAGTTCTCATCATTTATCGTTCATTATAGAATCATATGTGCCAGCATCAAATAAATTTTTGCATAAAATTTTGACAAGGAAATGTACCTGCTATGTAATTGTCATTCTGCACTATCTCCTGGGCGTTCAACATGCATTTGTTTTCTTGGCCTCTTCGGGCTTCTTCTGATTGCTAGGGCAGTTGGTCTTGATATGCCCCTTTTTGTTGCAACCATAACAGGTTGCGTCTTTCAATTTCTTGCAATCCAAGGTTTTATGTTCCTTAGACTTGCAAATCCCACAAGGTAGAGGATGAGATTCAAATCTGCATTTCCCGAGGTGGTATTTTTGACAGGTTTCACACCTGGTCTTCCCACCCGACTGCTGGTTGTATTTCTTAAACCCGGAACTCTTCTTATCCTCAGAGCTCCTCTTCCTATCGGAGCGATGAGAATCCTCATCCTCCCTTTTACGCTTTCCCTCTTCAGAGGATTTGGCAGCCTTGTTTCTGACCACATCGAGTGTGAGAGATAGCGACAGATCTGCCGCTGATCTGAATGTAGTAGGTCTTGAAGCCTTAACACTGGCTTTGATTTCTGGGGCTAAACCCCCAATGAAGCGAGCAATTCTCTTGGGTTCTGGTGTTACTAGGTAAGGAACCAGTCTGGACAGGGTATTGAAACTGGTGAGGTAGGCTTGACAATCTAAGTTTGTCATAACCAATGATAAAAAATCTGACTCAATCCCCTCAACCTCGTGTTGAGGGCAGTAGTTCTCCATAATGAGAGCAACAAACTGTTCCCATGACATGTTGTAAAGTGGGATCTTCCCAGCAGCTTGAATGAGAGCCTTCCACCATGCTAGTGCCTCTCCCTTGAACGATTGGGATACATACTTCACTACATCCCTCTCAGCGTAACCGCTGATATCGACAACTGTGCCCATTTCATCCAACCAGGTCATACAATCGATTGCCCCTTTCTCCCCAGTGAAATCCCGGGGTTTGCAGGAAACAAAGTATTTATAGGTACATGACTTGGTACGTGGTTCATTATCGAACACTATCCTCTTGGATGGAGCACTGTGTTGAATAGATGAATGTCGATCATCATCCTTCTTTGACTCATCTTTCTTTGAGAGTGGCTTGCAATGAGCCTCAGAATGAGTCTTGGGGACAAACTTAGAGTGGGGTACAGATGAGGCTTTACTATGAGTCCCACTATACTCCCTAAATTGCTCCTCTACAGCTTTAGATACAGCTATATCAATCAGTGTACGAAGTTCTCCTCTGGTTATATTAATCCTATCATCATCGCGGTTTTCCAGAGGATGACTGTTTATCTCGTCAGAGTCAGCCATGTAGGTAGTTTTAATTGCTACAAAAAGAAATAAGGGCAAGGTTTATTTAGAAGCCCATACAGCACTATCGTTCTTGACGATTTATTAACCATGGTTTTTAATAACTAATTTGGTTAATTTGTTAAGCATGCATATATTCAGGATCTTTATTACAATCCCTAATTATAATTTAATAATGGCACAAAAGGTCTAGTCACGTAGACAAGTTTAATTTATAAGCCATGATTTCAGAGAATCGAGGCGTTAAGGTTTGAATCAAAGTTCATTACCTTTCCTTGACAGGGAGTTGTAGGCTACCACTGTCTTTAGTCTCAGAGGACATTAACTATAGCCCGTAGGCACTTCCCTTCTAAGGGATGTTTATAATATGACCCTCTTATAGGATGATATAAGCCATGATTTCAGAGAATCGAGGCATTAAGGTTTGAACATAGTTCATTACCTTTTCTTGATAGAGAGTCAAAGACTACTATTGTCTTTAGTCTCAAAGGACGCTAATTATAGCCCGTAGGCACTTCATCCTTAAGGGATGATTATTTCAAATAAGGGAATTTAGATTAACCCATTTTAAGAATGACTTATGTGATTTTATCGTACCACATTTTGTCAAGCATGTTAATATGCTTTCAGTTATTAAACAAGGATTTGAATCTTTTGAATAAGTTTTACCATCTTGGCCATGTCTGCAATGACAATTAGGCTAGGTTTTACCCTTTAGACTCTTTTTAATATTCAACGCAGAACACTCCTAAATTGAAATGTTAGCAAGGATCTGAATCTTATTGTGGAACTACCATCTTGGCCCTGTCTTAAAGTGACACATGGGCTAGGTCTTGTTCTTTTTAGATTTTGCCATTTTATTATAATGGTAGATCTTATAATATAGGAATGATATTTTAAATATAATCGTTCCATTAAAATTTAAGCAAGTATATGGTTGCCCTAAACGGGACTTCTACAGAAAATGACTTGTCCATGCAAGGGCAAATCAGAAAAATAACAAAAGAAACAATTTAACAGATAATGAAACGAATTAGGATTAGTCCTATGTTCTTGTCTAGAATCAAGAATGTGCAACTGTGTAACTGAGATTAAACACAAGGCTAGTGTTTAATTCACTCAGTGTTGGCTCTGATACCAACCTGTCACACCTCGACTTTCCACGTATCACCGGTGGGCTCGGTGGGGGAGTATCGCGACGTGGTTGGTAACATAATAGTCAAACAACACAATATTTAATATGCACAGCGGAAGCAAAAGATAAAATATATTACAATCTGAATATAAAGTAATATCAAGTATTACAACGGAAAGTAAAGGATCCACAGGCGGATCTTAAAACATAAACATTGTTCAACAGACTTTAGGCGCCTAGAACTTGCAAGATTCCTTATAAACGCCCTGAGCTTCCAGCCAATTACGTTCAGTACCTGTCACTTAACCCTTTTGGAAAATACGTCAGTTTTCACTGGTAAATACACCTAACCGACTCATTTTGAAAAGGTTTAATAAAATTTATTTGAATGCACGTGGCCCAAACTCTTTATAACTTGGGACAATCATATTTATAATCTTGTATACAGATTTACATGTTCGTTGTACGTTTAGGGCGATGTAGAAATCGAGTCAGATTAACAGACACACCACAAGTATAGGCCCACAAGAGAGTGAGATACCGTTTTTCCCTTAAGCAACTGTCAGGTGTATGCCCACACCCCGTGCTTTAGACGTGGCCATTTTATAATACAATGATGTCAAGGATATCCGGGACATGGTCATTAACCCCTAAAGGCTTTTATTTCAAACAATACAGATTAAAGCGGGTTACCTCAATAATTTAATCACAATACGACTAAACATTCAATACCCGACCAAGCGGTATTATTATAATACCGTATCCCAAGCCCGTATAGGGAAAATAAGTTAAGAGTATTTACCTGAGCTAGCAATGCAATTTATACTCAGCCGTATTTTCTAATCAGCAAGCACAAGTACTTTTACTGGGGCTCTTAATCTGGAACGAAGGTTTTATAATAACCTATTAGAATCCTAACGGGTCTTTAATTAAGCCTTGACTTAGACCGGTTAGTTTTCAAAAGAAAGATACGGTTCAAACGCATGATAAAGCGAAGACCGGATTAGAATGTGGTTTTGACTTGACAAGCTTGTATGCTTGTTTAATATGGGTAACTTAAACACATTCTGGATTTTGAGACAAAGATGATATGGTTTGACCCGTTTCGGCTAATATATGCAAACTAGTTACATAAGCTGATCCGAACGCGAAAAGTGCGTAACGAGTAACCAAATAAATCATATACAGGTTTCCTAAGTTAATATGCCTTTAATATGTTGTGATATCAGTAGAATACCTTCCATTATGCCCAAAATGAGTTTAATCTCAAAATAAGCCCCGTAGGGGTATTTTGGTCATTTTAAAGGTTATAAAAGAGTTTAAATGAAGTTCTGAGACTCGGGTCCGAATACATCAGTAAAGTAACTTATTTTAATAGGTCATATCAGTTGATAATAAGTCTTATATGGAAAAATGGTTTTAAACCCAAACTATGCGTTTAATACGCGTAAAAAGTCATTTTAAGCGATTTCTGGGTTATACAGGAAATCTGAGTTTTTCTGATCTGTTTATAAAGTTCAAAATACTTTATTTATTATATAAAATCAGTAGCAATTGGATTGGTGTCAAAGTACTATGTAGAACTCATTTTATAACCGAAAAGGGTATAATCGGTATTTACCGAATCAACGCCATAAACTTAGGTTATGAGCAGGTTAAAAATAATTAAAAATCTTTAAAAATCCCAAAATATTATATTACATCAGTGGGTAAAAGGTTTGTTGTCAAAATTGGGTTTAGATAGGCTTTATGCTAATTGCGCCGTTTAATTACTAAAAGGCGTTATAATTACGCTAATGAGCATAACTCCCAATCTAGACCTCCAACTGATGTGAAAACTTAGGGACATGTTTATAAATCAGTAATAAAGATTATTGTCCTTTCACATTTCCAAAATTCTCGTTTTATGGACAAAAGGGCATATTGGTCAACATTAGGCATTTAACGGAAACGAGTAAACGAATCGGATAATCAATGAACCAACCACAGAGGGTTATGCTAACATGTAGCCTGGTCATAAGGAAGCTCTAAGGCATTTCCAAATCATACTAAATCGGGTCAGAACTGAAGTCAAAGCAAAAGTCAAAGTTTTGCGACTTTCGGTTCCGAACCGGGTCTCTACGGAAAAATGTCGGGGTGAACATGTTTAGACATGTTCTTACATTAATTACCAAGTTATATTAATGATCAAACAGGTTGTATGAGTTCTACATTGCTAATTATGCATAAATTGGAAATTAAGCATTCTGTTGACTTTTTAATAACAAGTTTGACCCGACATTTGACCTAGTTAGATTGGGAATCAGAGGGTGACCTTTTAAGGGTTTATTGCCCACATAATTACCAACTTATAACTACTTTTAATTCGACTAATCACTCGACCATTAGTGATTAATCATTAAGTCAACCGTTAATTACGACGGTTTAACTTTTAAGCTAAAACTAAGCAAAAACTTAACTAAGAAAGGTTAAGCATACTTACTGAAGTCCTATGCAAGATTAGGAAGGCTTAGGATCTGCTCTCAAGCTCCAGGAAGCTCCAGAAATGCAGAAGTGAGGTGTGATCAAATGGTTGAAACTTTGTGGCCTTTTATAGTGTTCAAGACCTCATAGATTGTTGACAAATCATGCTACCACTGATCCTTAATCATCAACAACTGTCCCTAAACCAGCCTAGGCAACCCTTGGTGATGATAAAAGGCAAGATAAGTCGGTTAGAATGGAAATGGCAGGCACCTAGCAAAGTTTTTGGACTCAGATGACCCCTAGCGGCACGCGTAGGTTCCCCTAGGGGGCCTCGCGTCGCGCGACGCCCTTCTGTACCAAATCAAAGTTTTGATTTTTGCACTTTGGGTCCTTGGTCCATTTAAACTTTGTTTCGACTTTATTTATTGCATCATGAACCCTCCAATATGACTTATAAGGGCTTCAAGACATATACCCACTTCGTTTAGTCCTCGGTTAACTTTATTGTTACCCGAAAAGTCATAAACTTCATCGTTGACGCTTTTAACCCCTCGCATACGGATTTGATCATAACTTTCTCATACGATAACGAAACTTTATGAAATTTATATCGTGCATTCTAGTGAGCATAATTAACCATTACAAAGCTTCGGGTTTATTAAAAGGTTACTCAGAGGTATACTTTAAACATGTTTACACATTTAACCCCTGTAGTTTGTAATCTCTCACTTTCTTTCATTTTTAGCCTCGTATGATCCATGATTTATTCATTTGAAGGTATGAGCATCATGTAGGGTTATTGTAAAGTATATTTATCCCTTGTTGACAATTTGAACCCTTATATTCACATACTTTCCATGTTTGTCAACTTTAGTCCTTCTAGAACATTCTTTCACACGTTCAAACCTATGACACATGTCAATACATTATAAGACGTGAATTTTTGAGGTGTTTGTTGATGCATTTTTAGTGTCTGTAACTAGTCTTGTTTAATGATGTATTTTGTATGGTCTTTTATTAATTATCGAGTCTGTATGTTATGTTGACCAAGTCAGATATCCTCCTATCTGCTTGTGTACGACTTGTTTGTCTCTTTTGGTATGTAAAGTATTATGAACAATGCATGTTGCATTAAAGGGTAGTATGGTCATTACTATGTTTATATGTTCTATCTGTTTGCTGTCTGTATACAGGAAACAGAACAACTGATGCAGCCCTCGACGAAACAGGTCTGTTTCGTCGAACACATCATGACGAAACAGACCAATGTCCATTAGTTCTATTTCGTTGAAGTTCATGACGAATCACACTTGATTCGTCGTGTAATGGGCTGTTTCAAGCCCAATGACTGGCCCATATCCTGTTTCGTCGCACACTTTGTGTTTCGCCGTAAACTTGGGCCCAGGGACTATATAAACAACATCTTGTTTCATTGTGAACAAGAGATGAGATAATAACCAGTAACAAAACTCTGTCGAAATTCTGTCTGAACTGTGTTTGTATCAGTTTGTAAGCGGTTCTCATCCCGTTAATCAATTGAGTGTGTTTCATTGATTAATCCTTTGTTGTTATTGCTTTATATGTTTGATTTGGCATAGTTACGTGGATTCTGCACACGTGACCGTGTTTGCTATAAACAAGTGATTCGGTTCGTTATCGATCCTCAGATTTCGGGACCTACAAGTGGTATCAGAGCATTGGCTCTTATCCTTGTTTAAAATCAAACATTGTTCGGTTTTTATCAAGTTTTTGTGATTGTTTTTCTGAAAAGTTGTTCTTGAAAAATCATAATTTCTGGGAAAATATTCATAAAATTTGTTTGTGAGTTGTTGTTTGCTAAATATTTTTATCAAAAACCTAGTTAGATTGTTTGTTCATGCTTTAAACCGGGTTTTTAGTGAAAATTTTGTGTATTTTCGTGTTTCGAAAAATTATCGGTGATCGGAAAACTCATCGGAAAACTCATGTTCTTGGGTGTGTTCTTGAAAATCTTCATATTTGTTCTTATAAGAACTGTGATCTTGATCTTTTAATTGTTAAAAACCAAGTGTTATAACTTATAATAATATAACTTGACTTTAGTGTGAAATTGTGATAATTTGTTTCAGTAAAAAAGTCTGTTTCGTTGAAAATTGGTATTACAAACATACCTTGTGTCAGTAATAAATATCTTGCTGTCTGAGACTTATCCTTTGACTGATCAGTAAGATATTTTAAATATCTAAACCAGCTGTCTGATACTCAGTTTCGACAAAACAAGTAGTCGACGAAACAACTTCTGTTTCGCCACAAGATCACAATTATCACAAGTCTGTTTCGTCATCATTCATTTAGACGAAACAAACCTGTTTCGTGAAATTTGTTTCGTCGAGAACAGATCTGTTTTATACAGAGGACTTGTAAAAGCTTGCCAACTGTGTGTTTTCAAGAATTTGTGCAGGTACTATCATACATATACCAAATATGAGTTGTACTAGTCCATGGGATTGGAGTATGGACTCGAGACCACGTGAAGATCCGACTTCCGCAGCAGCGTGGGTGAAGAATGTTTTTGGTCAACCTACCATAAGTGCCGGACAATGGGCTTTGGCATCCAATCAGAATCAAAACATTCAAAATCTTTTGCTTAGCGAGAGCGAAACGGGCAGCAACAATCGCCCGCCAAAGTTGAATCATATGAACGAGTTTCCATCATGGAAAGGTCGTTTCCATACATATGTTCAAGGTCAAAGCACTGATCTTTGGAGGTGTTTCATTACTCCACGCAATAATGCTCTCGAAGTAGCAGCCTCAACGGCAGAAGGTTTTTCTAACATGCAGGAAAATGACAAGAAAGCATATGAATTTGAGAAAAAGTCGTTTGCTATTCTTACCCAAGCGCTTCACAAAGATATCTATCATCAATTTTCTTATTGTACGGACACGAAAACATTATGGGATTCTTTGGTAACAAGAGGAGAAGGAAATGCAGCTTCTAGAAAGACACGGCATGATCTATTGAAGAAAGATTTTGAATCGTTTCAGTTCTTGGAAAATGAAACTCTAAATGATATGACTACACGTTTTTATCATTTGATTAGTGAAATGTTTACTTATGCTGTTACTGCAACTGAAAAGGAAGTTTGTGCACGGTTTGCTGATTCTCTACCACCAAAGTGGAGTCCATACATTGAGCTTCTAAAGCATACCGGTGTTCTAGATGCTGACACTATAACTATCTATGAGTTCGTACAGAAGCTGGAACATAAGAATGATGAAGAAATTCGGAAAGCAAAACGCATTGCTGCTCCTCAAAATATCGAAATGTATTGTGGAGGAGGTTTTAACCCGTCAGCTAGTGCTCAACAACCAAAGTTACAAACGGCGTTTGTATCAAATACAAACTCTTCTCCGTTTCCTCAATCAGCTCCGCCTCCTGTCTTCGATCCGAGCGCCTATCTTCCGCCAGCGCATTTGATTGCTCAAGCTCAGGCTTATTCTGGAGGAGGTTTTATTCCTTATACACCTCCAGTTGCTTCTACTCAACCTCAGGCTTATTCTGGAGGAGGTTTTATTCCAGCCCTACCACAACCACAAGTCCAACCACAACAACAGCAAGCTCATTATACCAACAATACTCAACCCACAAACCCTAACACAGTCAAAGTTGATACATCAAACCTCTCAAATGTTAGCATTGAAGTAGCAAAGGAACATATGGAACTTATTAATACAATGGTCAGTGCTTACTGCGGTTTGGTCGCAGGTCAAATTGGAAACATCAGTTTGACCAACGAAGACTATCTACAAATTAACCGTGATGAAATGGAGTTGATGGATATAAAGTGGGCGTTCGTAAGTGCTGTTAGAAGGGCGAAGGACTTTATGGTTCGAACAGGGAGAAGTTCTTTGGAAAGCAAACAGGATACAAAGTACGGATTTGATAAAGAAGCAGTTACATGCTTCAATTGTGGCGAAAAGGGTCACTTCAAACGTGAGTGCACCCGACCAAGCAAACAAGGCAATCAGAACCCATTCCGCAATCAGACGAGTACTTCAAATACCAATCAAGACAATCGTGGAAAAGGGATAGTGGCTGTAAACAACACCACCAACCAGAATCAGTCTGGACCATCAAACGAAAATCGTGCTTTAACCGTACAATCTGATGAAGGGTTTAATTGGTCTTTACAACTTGGGGAAGGTGATCAAGATAAAGGGGGAACAGGGTGTTATGCAAAGATCATCAATCACATCAAGCACGTTCGTAAGGAAGAATTTTCTGAAAGTGACGACAGTTCTGGTAATACCGGGAGTTCTGATGAAGAAAGTTCTACTTCGGGCGATTATCATTCTGAATCTGATGTGAGCAAAGAAGCAAGTTCTAATCTTGATGACTTATTGAATGAAGCAGAAGAGTTGAAATGTCAGAAATCAGTTCTGATCAAGAAGGCTGAGGTTGTGACACTTCGGGTTTTCCCGAGCAATCTGTGTATATTAACTTGCGTGTACATAATATTAAATGAAAGTCGTGATTTATCTTGAGGTGCTATGTATCGATAATGTGTAAATATTATATACGTAGTTATATATATATATAAGTGAATCGAGACCACGAGCCCGACTCGAGACCGCTTGGTCTCGAGTAAACAGTGAAGCGATTGGGCCGGTTGGGCCATGCCGCTCGGAAACCCACTAGGGTGCACCAAGCCGGTCCGGATATAAAACCCACAAGAGGGGTCAACTTTGCCACTTTTCACCATTTTGCAACTTTTCCTCATTCACTCACTCCCACACACTCTCCCTCACCCTCTCAACAAAACCATAACAAAATCATCTCCTCCTCCTCCTCCTCGGATCAAACCGGCTACCACAAGGGATTCTCGGAATTTGCTTGTAACCATCAATTGGAAGTTCTTTCATCAATCCTTCACACCTTCACACTTTGGAGTTCTAGCCGGTTAGTGTTTTATTGTTGTTATGATCCTTAGGTGATATCTTTGGTACAAGTGTGTCTTGAATGATGCATATGAACAATAAGATGCTTCTTTGATAATAATATGTGTATTTGAATGATAAATGAAGTAGATTGTTGTTAAAATGATGAAGGATAAAAGAACCGTGATGCCTTGACAATTTCTTGCCATATTGATATGAAACTTGTTAAGACTTGTTACTTGAATATTAGCTATGAATTGGCTTGAATAATGATATACAAAATCACAAATATCGAGTCTATGTTGATGATGACTAAATCGGTGATAATGTGCTAGATATAGGGCCGATGTTGATGACTAAATGGTATTTTGTTTTGGGTGAACATGCTTGCAAATGATGAACTGGATGAATGTGGGTTAAATATCATATGGATATTTGAATATGCTGTGTTTGATCCATTTTTATTAATAATTAGACAACAAAACATGTTATTGCAATATGGTTGGTTAGTACAAAATTACATGAAAACAGAATTCTATTGGATAGTACATTGGAACAGGGTCTAGAAGGATTCTTGTGCACGTATCCGAGGTTGCGACTCGAAACCTCCGGTTACGACTCGCAACCAAAACATGACAACTCGAGACTACGGCGGTTGCGACTCGAAACCAGGCCATGACAAGTCGAAACCTCCGGTTGCGACTCGAAACCAGACCATGACAAGTCGAAACCTCCGGTTGCGACTCGAAACCAGACCATGACAAGCCGAAACCTCCGGTTGCGACTCGAGACTGTGTGTTCTCGAATCGAGACCTCCTGGTCTCGACTGGGCTGCTTGTCTCTGTTATTGGGCCAAGGACGTGTGGGCTGCGCATACCGTTCTATTTGGATTCTGTGAAGCTGTTAACTGTTAGTGTGATCTGATAGGCCCAATAACACTTATGATTTGTATGATAGTTGTTGATGTTCACTGTTTCACTACTACGTATCAGAATAGGCCCGATAACTTGCTGGATGATCATGTGTTGTGTATGCTATGTGTTAGTTACGTGTAGATTATACGTGAATACTTGTACCCCAACTTGACCTGTATTGGTGACCATGCTAGGACGTGGTGACCAACGTGATTGACCAAGTAAATAATCTACCGAGCAACCCAAGGTGAGTTCACAACTAATAAAGCATGCGTTCCCGGTGGTTGGGAAACGGAAACTTAAGCAACGCTATCCCCTCGTAAGGGATACAAACTTACTTCTCTCCCCTTAAACGGGACTTTTAGTTAATTACTGTTTATACTGGATGCAACAAGCAACACTAAACAAAACTCTATCACTCAAGTCCTCACTTCTTAATACCGATTAGTCGCCGGGGTCAGGCGAACGGGTTATTAGTTGATAGCGCTATTTAGGTCTCACCAACCTCACACCGTGCCCGCGTATGGGATCGGGCGTGAACTAATGTACTCTGGCAACCGTCAATGATGATAGAACATTGACAAACGGGGCACTCTACGGAAACGTACGGATGAATAGTATTCGGTATTGTAAAAACAGTTTAGTCGCTTACTTATGGGGTAGCTCCCCATCGCATGTATAAACGGATAAATTAACTGGTGAAACAAGTTTTTGGAAATTAAAACTGGACAACTCGTGAACTCACCAACATTTTTTTGTTGATACCCTACTGCATGCTTTGCAGGTACCCAGTGACTCAGGAGCTTGCAGCTTGGGAAGTGTAGTGGTCGTCTAAACCCATATGTTAGGGTCTAAATAATCTTGAACTATGAACTTTGTTTCGAAACTATTTGGCTTATGCTTCCGCTAGTCTCTTAAAAATGTCTTTTGAACTTAAACTATTACACCTTAATGTTTACTAACTATTATGATTGATGAACATTCTTACTCCTAACCAATACTCAGTTTAATTGATGGCTGGATCCTGGTCAGTCACGCCTCCAAGCGGTAGTACTCCGCATGTGGATTTTGGGGGTGTGACAGATTGGTATCAGAGCCATTGGTTATAGTGAACTTGGTTTTAAAAAGAGAAGAAGATCTTTTTGAGAAAAACCAGACTATAACCCGTGACTCGCGACGACACTACACTCCAAGGGCAAGACTCGGCATATTAGACCTCATAGCTCGGACTTCTGTTTATTTGCTTGTTTATCTTAAGTTGACTGCCCTGCTATAAATACTAGTGTGCCTGATTAGATAGATACACATTTCTCTTCTACCTCATTCTCGCTACGTTACAACACCACACTCATACTGTGTTTTCTGGTTATGAAGACAATGAGTGGACACGGAAGAGGAAGCGTTAACATGACTCAGGCTCAATTCGCTAACTTGCTCAACACGGTGGCTGCAGCTTTCGCAGCTCACCCTGGAGGTAAACTCGTTACTTTAGGATGTTTAGATCCTACCCCCACATCGTCTTTCCGCCTCTAAACCTATTCGTTTCACTTCTCGCAACAGGTCAGCCTGCGCCTGCACAGCCACGTGTTTGTACTTTCAAAACCTTCATGGATGGCAAGCCTCTCCCTTTCAACGGCACTGAGGGTGCCATAGGCCTTCTGCACTGGATTGAAAAGGCCGAAGCTGTCTTTGCTGTCTGTGAGTGTCCCCCTGCTAACTGGGTAAAGTTCGCGACTGGTACGCTTGAGGGGAACGCGCTTTCATGGTGGAAAGCACAGATTCAGATGCTTGGTCTGGAAACTGCTAATGCTACTGCGTGGGAAGATTTTAAGGACATGATCAAAGAGGAATACTGTCACAGGGATGACATCCACAAGCTCGAGAACGAGTACTATGTGCTCAAGATGGTTGGATCAGAGATTGAGACCTACACCAAGCAGTCCAACGACTATGCTGCACTTTGCCCAAACATGTCCCGACCTATGTACCGAAGGATTGAATTGTACATCAAAGGCTTGGTCCCTGAAATCAGAAGTCATGTGACCTCAGCCAACCTCAATACCATACAGCCCGTGGTTCGTCTTGCTCACAAACTCACCAATCAGGCTGTGGAAGAGGGCAAGCTGCCCAAGAGGATCGGTGCTACTGCTGGAACTTCTGGCGATAACAAACGAAAGTGGGATGGAAGTCAGGGAAAGGATGCTAACCCCACTCAGGCCCCAGTTCAACAAAGGAAGACTGAAAGCAACAAGGGCCCTCAGCAACAGGGTGGCTATCGAGGAAACCACCCTAAGTGTAACAAATGTAACCGACATCACAGTGGGCCATGTGGCAAAGGTCAATGTCAGCGATGCAACAAGATGGGGCACGAAGCCAAAGACTGCCGAAGCCAGTTCCCAGCTAGGCAGAATCAGCAACAACCACAGCAACAACAACAACAAGGAAACAACCGTGGATGCTTCAATTGTGGAGCAACGGGGCACATGCGAAAGGATTGCCCTGAACTGAATCAAAACAACAACAATCAGGGTGCTGGGAACAATAACAACAATGCTGGAAATGGTGCTAGAGGAAGGGCTTTTGTGATTGGAGCTGGGGAAGCAAGGAATAACCCCAACGTTGTGGCGGGTAAGTTCCTACTTAATGATCGTTATGTTTCCATGCTATTTGATTCTGGAGCAGATGCTAGTTATGTATCCCTACGTATTAGTAAGAAACTTAAACTCACTCTTACGCCGCTAAGCTCTAAGCACACCGTTGAAATAGCTAATGGTAGAAACCTCGAGGCCTCACACATAATTCGTAACTGCAAATTAGAGTTGTCTGGTCAGACCTTCTGTATCGATCTCTTCCCCATCATTCTTGGAAGCTTCGACGTTATCATTGGTATGGATTGGTTATCCAAACATCGAGCTGAAATCCTCTGCCAAGAGAAAGCTATTCGTATTCCCCGTCCCCCTGGCAAACCTCTTATAGTTCAAGGCGACAAGAGCGGAGAAGTCACAGGCATCATTTCATTCTTAAAGGCCCAGAAGTGTCTACGAAAGGGACACACCGCTATCTTAGCCCTCGTGGCTGACACACAGAAAAAGGAAAACAGGATTGAAGATTTTCCAGTTGTACGCGACTATCCCGAGGTATTCCCGGAGGAACTACCTGGACTCCCTCCTCACCGTCAGGTCGAATTCCAAATCGAGCTAGCTCCCGGAGCAGCACCTATAGCTCGTGCACCTTATCGCCTAGCTCCTGCAGAACTCAAGGAACTCTCTACTCAGCTACAAGAACTTTTGGACAAAGGTTTTATCCGTCCTAGTTCATCACCCTGGGGAGCCCCAGTGCTCTTCGTCAAAAAGAAAGATGGCTCCTTCCGAATGTGCATTGACTACCGCGAACTTAATAAGGTTACCATCAAGAATCGTTATCCACTTCCCCGTATCGACGACCTGTTCGACCAGCTGCAAGGGTCGAGCTATTATTCCAAGATCGATCTGCGCTCGGGTTATCACCAGCTGAGAGTCCGCGATGAGGACATCTCTAAGACTGCTTTCAGAACCCGCTATGGTCACTACGAATTCCTTGTTATGCCTTTCGGAATGACCAACGCCCCTACGATCTTTATGGATCTCATGAACCGAGTATGCAAACCCTACCTCGACAAGTTCGTAATTGTGTTTATCGACGACATCTTAATCTACTCGAAGAGCCAAGAGGAGCATGAACGACACCTGCGTCTCATTCTCGAGCTTCTTCGCAATGAACAACTGTACGCCAAATTCTCGAAATGTGATTTCTGGCTTAGAGAAGTCCATTTCCTTGGGCACATCGTCAATCAGGAAGGGATTCATGTTGACCCTGCTAAGATTGAGTCCATTAAGAATTGGCCTGTACCCAAGACTCCGACCGAAGTTCGCCAATTCTTGGGATTGGCAGGATACTATCGAAGATTTATCAAGGGATTCTCTAAGATCGCTCAACCACTTACGACACTCACTCAGAAGGGTGTCGCTTACAAATGGAGTGATGCTCAGGAATCTGCCTTCCAGGAACTAAAGAAGAACCTTTGTAGTGCTCCTATCCTCTCCTTACCTGAAGGTACCGACGACTTCGTCGTTTACTGCGACGCTTCTATTCAAGGACTTGGCTGCGTGTTGATGCAACGCGAGAAAGTTATTGCTTACGCCTCGCGACAACTCAAGGTTCACGAACGGAACTACACGACGCATGACTTAGAGTTTGGAGCTGTGGTCTTCGCGCTCAAGCTTTGGAGACACTACTTGTACGGCACCAAGTGCACGATTTACACTGATCACAAGAGTCTCCAGCACATAATGGAACAAAAGGAGTTGAATATGCGGCAACGCCGATGGGTCGAACTCCTAAATGACTACGAGTGTGCAATCAAATATCACCCAGGCAAGGCTAATGTGGTAGCCGATGCCCTCAGCAGAAAGGAGACCAAACCCAAGCGTGTTCGTGCCTTACAGCTCACTATCCACTCGAACCTCCCTAATCAAATTCGAAATGCTCAGGTTGAAGCATTGAAAGCCGAGAACATCAGGGCTGAGTCCCTACGAGGATCGAGACAACGATTGGAACAAAAAGAAGACGGTGCTTACTACGTAGCCGGACGCATATGGGTTCCGCTTTATGGAAATTTACGTGACCTTGTGATGGATGAAGCCCATAAGTCCCGTTACTCAGTACATCCGGGTTCAGATAAGATGTACCACGACTTAAGGACTACCTATTGGTGGCCTGGCATGAAAGCCCACATAGCAACGTATGTCAGAAAATGTTTAACCTGCGCAAGAGTCAAGGCTGAGTATCAGAAACCATCAGGCCTACTCCAACAGCCAGAGATCCCGCAATGGAAATGGGAGCAGATTTCCATGGATTTTGTTACTGGCCTGCCTAGGTCTCAACGCGGAAATGACACCATTTGGGTGGTCGTGGATCGCTTAACTAAGTCTGCACACTTTTTGGCTATCAAAGAAACAGACAAGTTCTCCACCCTAGCAGAGGTATACTTAAAAGAAGTGGTTTCGAAGCACGGAGTGCCCACCTCTATTATTTCTGATCGAGATGCACGTTTTACTTCTGAATTGTGGCAAGCTATGCACAAATCTTTTGGCTCGCGTTTAGACATGAGCACCGCTTATCATCCGCAAACGGATGGGCAATCGGAACGCACCATCCAAACCCTCGAAGACATGCTTAGGGCATGTGTGATCGATTTTGGCAAAAATTGGGAGAAGCACCTACCGTTAGTGGAATTCTCCTACAACAACAGCTACCACACCAGCATTCAGGCGGCACCCTTTGAGGCATTGTACGGTCGTAGATGTCGATCGCCTCTCTGCTGGGCGGAGGTTGGTGACAGCCAGATCACAGGCCCGGAACATGTAGTTGACACTACCGAAAAGATTACCCAGATTAGGCAACGCATGGCGGCAGCTCGTGACCGTCAGAAGAGATACGCAGATAAGGATAGGAAACCACTAGAGTTCCAGGTTGGTGAGCGGGCTCTACTTAAGGTCTCACCCTGGAAGGGTGTGGTTCGTTTTGGAAAACGGGGCAAGCTTAATCCGAGATATGTCGGACCCTTTGAAGTTACCGAAAAGATCGGTATGGCCGCTTACAGATTGAATCTGCCTGAAGAACTGAGTGCTGTGCACAACGTCTTCCACGTGTCTAATCTGAAGAAGTGCCTGTCAGATGAAACACTCGTCATTCCTTACAAGGAACTTACTATTGACGAACAGCTACACTTTACTGAGGAACCGGTTGAGATCACGGATCGTGAGATCAAAACCCTCAAACGTAGCCAGATACCCCTCGTGCGAGTTCGTTGGAACTCACGCCGTGGCCCAAAGTTTACCTGGGAGCGGGAAGACCAGATGAAGCGCAAGTATCCCCAGCTGTTCCCAAATGAAACCCCCAGCACTGAAGCTACAACTGAATTTCGGGACGAAATTCCTAACTAACGGGGGGATGATGTGACACCCCGTTGAAACGCTCTCACTTTTACTAGCTTGTCAGTGGCTGCTTTAACTTTCGGGACGAAAGTTCTTAAAACTTGGGGATAATGTGACACTTCGGGTTTTCCCGAGCAATCTGTGTATATTAACTTGCGTGTACATAATATTAAATGAAAGTCGTGATTTATCTTGAGGTGCTATGTATCGATAATGTGTAAATATTATATACGTAGTTATATATATATATAAGTGAATCGAGACCACGAGCCCGACTCGAGACCGCTTGGTCTCGAGTAAACAGTGAAGCGATTGGGCCGGTTGGGCCATGCCGCTCGGAAACCCACTAGGGTGCACCAAGCCGGTCCGGATATAAAACCCACAAGAGGGGTCAACTTTGCCACTTTTCACCATTTTGCAACTTTTCCTCATTCACTCACTCCCACACACTCTCCCTCACCCTCTCAACAAAACCATAACAAAATCATCTCCTCCTCCTCATCCTCGGATCAAACCGGCTACCACAAGGGATTCTCGGAATTTGCTTGTAACCATCAATTGGAAGTTCTTTCATCAATCCTTCACACCTTCACACTTTGGAGTTCTAGCCGGTTAGTGTTTTATTGTTGTTATGATCCTTAGGTGATATCTTTGGTACAAGTGTGTCTTGAATGATGCATATGAACAATAAGATGCTTCTTTGATAATAATATGTGTATTTGAATGATAAATGAAGTAGATTGTTGTTAAAATGATGAAGGATAAAAGAACCGTGATGCCTTGACAATTTCTTGCCATATTGATATGAAACTTGTTAAGACTTGTTACTTGAATATTAGCTATGAATTGGCTTGAATAATGATATACAAAATCACAAATATCGAGTGTATGTTGATGATGACTAAATCGGTGATAATGTGCTAGATATAGGGCCGATGTTGATGACTAAATGGTATTTTGTTTTGGGTGAACATGCTTGCAAATGATGAACTGGATGAATGTGGGTTAAATATCATATGGATATTTGAATATGCTGTGTTTGATCCATTTTTATTAATAATTAGACAACAAAACATGTTATTGCAATATGGTTGGTTAGTACAAAATTACATGAAAACAGAATTCTATTGGATAGTACATTGGAACAGGGTCTAGAAGGATTCTTGTGCACGTATCCGAGGTTGCGACTCGAAACCTCCGGTTACGACTCGCAACCAAAACATGACAACTCGAGACTACGGCGGTTGCGACTCGAAACCAGGCCATGACAAGTCGAAACCTCCGGTTGCGACTCGAAACCAGACCATGACAAGTCGAAACCTCCGGTTGCGACTCGAAACCAGACCATGACAAGCCGAAACCTCCGGTTGCGACTCGAGACTGTGTGTTCTCGAATCGAGACCTCCTGGTCTCGACTGGGCTGCTTGTCTCCGTTATTGGGCCAAGGACGTGTGGGCTGCGCATACCGTTCTATTTGGATTCTGTGAAGCTGTTAACTGTTAGTGTGATCTGATAGGCCCAATAACACTTATGATTTGTATGATAGTTGTTGATGTTCACTGTTTCACTACTACGTATCAGAATAGGCCCGATAACTTGCTGGATGATCATGTGTTGTGTATGCTATGTGTTAGTTACGTGTAGATTATACGTGAATACTTGTACCCCAACTTGACCTGTATTGGTGACCATGCTAGGACGTGGTGACCAAGGTGATTGACCAAGTAAATAATCTACCGAGCAACCCAAGGTGAGTTCACAACTAATAAAGCATGCGTTCCCGGTGGTTGGGAAACGGAAACTTAAGCAACGCTATCCCCTCGTAAGGGATACAAACTTACTTCTCTCCCCTTAAACGGGACTTTTAGTTAATTACTGTTTATACTGGATGCAACAAGCAACACTAAACAAAACTCTATCACTCAAGTCCTCACTTCTTAATACCGATTAGTCGCCGGGGTCAGGCGAACGGGTTATTAGTTGATAGCGCTATTTAGGTCTCACCAACCTCACACCGTGCCCGCGTATGGGATCGGGCGTGAACTAATGTACTCTGGAAACCGTCAATGATGATAGAACATTGACAAACGGGGCACTCTACGGAAACGTACAGATGAATAGTATTCGGTATTGTAAAAACAGTTTAGTCGCTTACTTATGGGGTAGCTCCCCATCGCATGTATAAACGGATAAATTAACTGGTGAAACAAGTTTTTGGAAATTAAAACTGGACAACTCGTGAACTCGCCAACATTTTTTTGTTGATACCCTACTGCATGCTTTGCAGGTACCCAGTGACTCAGGAGCTTGCAGCTTGGGAAGTGTAGTGGTCGTCTAAACCCATATGTTGGGGTCTAAATAATCTTGAACTATGAACTTTGTTTCGAAACTATTTGGCTTATGCTTCCGCTACTCTCTTAAAAATGTCTTTTGAACTTAAACTATTACACCTTAATGTTTACTAACTATTATGATTGATGAACATTCTTACTCCTAACCAATACTCAGTTTAATTGATGGCTGGATCCTGGTCAGTCACGCCTCCAAGCGGTAGTACTCCGCATGTGGATTTTGGGGGTGTGACAGAGGTAGCATCTAAAGAAATGGAGAAGTTCTTTTCTGAAGACGGATCTTTTTTCTTATCAGACTGCCTTTATGGCAAATGTCTCAGCTTCTACAAGTCAGGTAAAATCTGAAATTCTTATCAACTGTAGAGATTGTGAGTATATGAAAAATGAATTTGAAAGAATAAAACTTGAATGTGATACGATTCATATTCACAATCAGAGTTTAGTTGTTGAAATGGCTAAATGCAAAGAAGCAAATATGGCTTTAGTTAGACATGAAAAAGAATTTAAATCTATGATTGAAACTCTAAAGAAAAATGTTTCCGAAGTAACAAAAACTGTTTATCATAAACAAGTTAGTATAAACGATTACATTAACATTGTCGAGGAAACTAAAAGGGAATTAGCCATTGTAAAATGCGAGCATGATGCAATCAAGCAAAAGTTGGAGAGTTATTCTAACTCCCGATTTGTGCTCGATCACATTATTGATGTTCAACAACTAAAGGGAAACAAGAAAGGTGTTGGGTATGAGAAGTGTCCGCCCCCTTTGAGACATAATTATGCTTATATGCCTGATGAAGAAGAAATGCCATGGTTTGAACCCAGTGTGCCTCTTAATTATGAGGAAGTTACTACTGGCCTAGGGTTCAAATCGGACAATTCTCCAAGTACAACTTCTGAGCAAAAATATTCAACATCTACGAAACAAGGTCCTCCAACCATTGAGGACTATGAGTCGTCGGATGATGAACCAGAATCAGATGTGAGTAATCAGGATAAATCACTTGACAAACTTAAAGGAGTAGAAGTTCCAATTGAGAATCATATTCTGTGTGATCCTCCTACCCCTGCTGTTCAACCTGTTGTTCAACAAGTGATAGATCCTGTGTCTACCGTTAAAAGTAATATTGTGTTGTACACTTTGGTTGGTGATTCTAAAATCTATTCAGATAATGATTTTCCAATTAAAAATGTCAATCCATCATCGATTGATAATGTTTTTGAAAATAACACAAGTAAGTTTTTGGGAAAGTCAATTCCGGGAGTTATTGTGACTCAATGTAATCCAATTCCTAAGGCTGAAATCAAAAAGAAATTTGGAAATCAGAAATCACCTTCAAAGCAACAACCTGTTGCTTCTAAGGGTAAACAATCAGATCAACGAGCTCAAAGGCCAAATGTTTCTAATTCAAAATTTGAAACAAAAGGGGCTCGTTATCAGAAGAAAAACAGTAGTGTCAAATTTGTGGAATCGAGGGGTACAGATAAAATTGAGACTTTTGAAAACAAGTCAAATACTGATTTTGTACAAGTCAAAATTTTAAAACGTGATAGTCAAAACAATTACACTCAACATTCAAACGGGTGTGATGAAAAAGCAAGTACCTCGGGTTATACAAGGTTGACATCTGATCGTCGATCCAGTTCTCCTAAGTTTGTTGAAAGGAGAACGTGTTTTAAATGTGGAAAGTTTGGGCACATCATCAAAGATTGTGCAAATACTCCGAAAGAGAAATTTGTTGAGAGAGCATCACCTGAAACGATTCACCCTAAATGTCGTACTGTTTCGCCTAAACATGATAAAAGAACTGTTAAAGAACAGGAAACAAAACAACGACATCAAAATGTGAAGAAAATAGAAAAGGCTTTAAAATCTAAGGTCAAATCTGTTCCAAGGGAACCAAGTTCACCTGTAAAACCAAAAGTTTCAAAATTTGTTTACAAAACTCAATCTGGTAAACAAAAACAAACTTGGAAACCTAGGAAGGGTGAAAGTTCAGGGGAAGCTGTTCATTTGGAAAATCATCAACAAATCGAGATCACTATTTGTGATGCTCAGGGACGACCCAATACCACTTTGGCTTGGGTCCCCATCCTTAACTAATCATTGGATGATATGTGCAGGATGTTCCAGGAGGAACTATCAATAGTCATTGGATTGTTGATAGTGGGGCATCCAGGCACATGACAGGCGACTTACGGCTTCTATATGATGTGAGAAACATTAAAGGAGGCTATGTCGCTTTCGCTGGAGACAAAGGCGGTTACTTCACTGGAGAGGGAATGATCTCTAATGGTGTTGTATGTTTCGATAAGATCAATTATGTTCGTCAAATTGATCATAATCTTCTCAGTGTGTCGCAAATCTGCGATAAAAAGTTCACCGTGCATTTCGATGATGCCGGTTGTTATGTGCTTAAACCTGGTTTCAAAATTCCTGATGAATGGATTCTCTTATCGGCTCCAAGAATCAATGATCTTTATGTTCTTGATATGAGTCAAGCGATTACGACTTCTGCACAAGTCACATGTTTTGTCTCGAAAGCCATGGAGAAGGAGTCTATATCTTGGCACAGAAGAATGGGACACATTCACTTAAGAAAAATGAACCATTTGGTGAAAAACAATCTTGTGAATGGCGTGCCCGTGAGAAGTTTTCATCTACAAGATATCTGTGTTTCGTGCCAGAAAGGGAAACAAACGAAGAAGTCTCACCCTTTGAAGAAAATCAACACTGTTAGCATGCCTCTCGAACGTCTTCATATGGACCTTTTTGGACCTATGAGACACAAGACAACGTTCAGAGATGTTTATTGTTTAGTAGTTACTGATGACTACTCTAGATTTTCTTGGGTAGCTTTTATGGCACACAAGAGTGATACTCCTGGCATCCTCAAGGATCTTCTTACAATGTTGGAAAATCTCTACTCATTGAAAGTTAAGAGGATCAGAAGCGACAATGGAACTGAATTCAAAAACCGTGTTATGGATGAGTTCTGTACTTCTAAAGGCATTCTTCATGAATACAGTTCTCCTTACACTCCACAACAAAATGGTGTCGCAGAGAGGAAGAATCGGACAATAATTGAAACTGCAAGAACAATGTTGGTAGAGTCGGCGTTTCCTGTTCAGTTCTGGGCGGAGGCTGTGTCGACTGCATGCTACACTTTAAACCGAGTTCTTACGGTTAAGAGACATGGCAAGACTTGTTTCGAACTTCTACAGAAAAGGAAACCAGATCTTTCAATTCTAGAACCTTTTGGTGGTCCATGCACTATGATTGATCCGGATGGAAAGTTTGGCGCGAAAGCTATCGAGGGTTTCTTCCTTGGATATGCTACACCAAATTTTCGTGTTTGGAATCTGACTACCAAAAAGATTGAGCTATGGAGTGAAGTAAGGGTTCAGAGATATACAAATCCTGTTAAAGCTCCAGGTGATCCTTGGATGTTCGATTACGATGGGCTATTCAACTCCTTTGATCTGCCAACCTTTGATGAAGATTCCGCAGCTGCTAGAATGATATTTGATAGTGACAATGCTGCTGACTCATCATTGGTTAGACCTGTTGTTGTTAACTCACAATGTTCTAATTCGACTAACACCACAGTTCAAAATGAGGAAGTTGAAAATGCTACTGAATACAATGAGTCATCAGAAGAAGATGAAGAAAATCTGGATGCGACTGAAGGCACTTCATCTCCGGTTGTTCCAGTTCAGGGCACTTCTGTTGATACTCCTCATGTGCAAGTCGATGATACTGCTGAAGGAAATGCATCCACTTCTACGCATATTCCAGGCGTGGAGTTGGTTGTTGATCTTAATATTAACAATTTGGGTGTTAATGTTCGTGTTCCTGAAAATTCTGAAATGAGGATACACGATACCCATCCACAGCAGAATATCATAGGAGATGTCCAACAAGGTGTGCAGACGCGTAATCAGCTGAGAAACAACTAGAGTGCTGGTTTGTATTCAGCTATTAGAGAATCTGGTCTCCAAAATGATTGGTCCTTCGCGTGTTATGTTTCACAAGAAGAACCGAAATCTTGGAAGGAAGCTTTAAAAGATAATTCTTGGGTTAAAGCCATGCAGGACGAACTGCAGCAATTTCAAAAGCTTGGCGTTTGGAAGCTTGTTGAAAAACCGGAGAATTACAAGAAAATTGGCACACGATGGGTTTATAAATGCAAGAAAGATGACCGTGGAATTGTTATTCGCAACAAGGCGAGACTGGTTGTTCAGGGTTTTCGCCAGATTGAAGGCATTGACTACAATGAAGTTTATGCACCTGTTGCACGTCTGGAAGCTATTCGGATCTTCTTAGCTTATGCTTCTTTCAAAGGATTCAAAGTTTACCAGATGGACGTTAAAAGTGCTTTTCTTCATGGTATTGTTCAAGAAGAGGTACACGTCGAACAACCTCTAGGATTTGAAGATCCTATTCACCCCGATCGGGTTTGGTTGCTCAACAAAGCTCTTTATGGTCTACATCAAGCACCTAGGGCTTGGTACGCAACCTTATCAAACTATCTTCTGGAGAATGGATTTAGACGAGGTCTTATTGATTGCACACTCTTTATCAAAGAACAAGATGAAGATCTTCTGCTGGTGCAGGTATATGTTGATGATATAATATTTGGGTCTACTAATGACTCTTTGTGCAGGCAATTCGAAAGTGTTATGCAGGAAAAGTTTGAAATGAGCGCTATGGGAGAAATGAATTTCTTTTTGGGCCTTCAAGTTCAAAAAACAGAGTCTGGGATATTCATCCATCAGACTAAATATGTTGGTGACATTTTGAGCCGATTCCAAATGTCAGATGCAACGCCCATTGGTACCCCACTTCCGCAGAATCACGGGATTACTCCGGATTTGAAGGGTGAAAGCATCAACTCCTCGTACTATCGTGCCATAATTGGATCTCTCATGTATCTCACCACTTCGAGGCCTGATATCATGTATCCAACGTGCTTGCTAGCAAGATATCAAGCAAACCCGAAGGCCTCTCATCTGTCAGCTGTCAAAAGGATTTTACGCTATTTGAAGGGATGCCCAGACCTCGGTCTTTGGTACCCTAGGGATGATAGTTTTGAATTAATTGCCTACAGTGATTCTGATTTCGGTGGTTGCAAAATCGATGGCAAATCGACAACAGCAGGATGTTAGTTCCTAGGAAATCGCCTGGTCACGTGGCAGTGCAAGAAGCAAACGTGTGTTGCTACATCAACATGTGAAGCAGAATACATTTCTGCCTCGAGTTGTTGCTCCCAAGTTCTTTGGATACAACAACAAATGCGCGACTATGGTTTAGAATTCCTATCTACCCATATTTTTGTTGATAATAATGCTGCCTTACAGATCACTAGAAATCCTGTGCAACATTCTAAGACTAAACACATCGACATTAAATATCACTTCATACGTGATTGTTTTGACAAGAGGTTAATCGATGTCGTTCATGTCCCCACTGATCACCAACGTGCTGACCTGTTTACAAAAGCTTTTGATAAATCACGTTTTGATTATCTACTTTTGGTCAATGGCATTAAGGTGATACCCGAGTAAACTTCTTTGGCTGATCGTTTTTGTAAATATTTTCTTTATAAACTCTGAAAATTCAAAAAGATTTTAGTTTTCGTAAACTTTGCGAATTTAAGGGGGAGATATTTCAAGAAAATACAAAAACATTGCAAAAGTTCAAAATCCAAAAAGATGTCTTTACTTTCTGTCGTTTCGTTTGAAAAATTCAAAAACAATAGAAAAACCAAAAATGAGTTTCTTGGATAAAGGAAAATGATGATGTTCACTGGTGTGGTCGGTCAATGTGCTCAAAATGCAAAATAAAAAGAAAAATGATAAGTATCTCTACTAACGATGTATCGGTAGGCTCACAATCAGACTAAAATGTGCAGGATGATACAAACCTAACAGACTTCAAGTCAGGTGGGAACCATTCATTGGCATATGGTCTTAGTACCGAAATCTCGTTTGAGAGATTTCCGAGATCTGAAATATTCGGTCTTTATGCTGCTTATCATCTGGGTATCATGGTTGTATCTCAAACCGTAAAAATAACGGAGACGAAGTCTAGATCTTCCATGATACTATACATACGTGTACATACTGCATTCGACCTCAATAAGTGATCAACAATCACATGTCCAAACAAAATAAGTGATAATTTATCACAGATTCTTTGCGGGAGTCAAGTTCGTCTCTCTGCTGTACGAAAGTACTGACCTGTTCACGGACTTGCTCCTGTGCCCTCATGCATATGAAAATCAAGTTCCTCATCAATAAGTGATTCTATCACATAGGGCTTGTTTTCAATCAAAATAAGTGAGTTTCTCACATTTTTATACGGTCAAACAGATGATAATCGGTATACTCACCGGTAAGATGAATTCTCGTGCATACCTTGATACGGGAATGTGTCGTGAGTGGATTTACATCAACAAGTAAGTATAATCCTTACCGATTAATCGTATCTCTTAATTATGATTACGTCTGATCAGTTGGAGCTTATGTGGACCACAATACCGATAATCGAGGTAGTATACTTATTCAGAGCTTTAAACAGAAATCAAAATCATGTTGACTAAGACCGTAAGCTGGTATGATTTCTTATCCTTGAGATTCACAAAAAGATTGCATTTGTACAGTTGCTTACTGTTTTTCTTAGTTTTCCGCATTTTCGTTTAAGTTTACCGTGCTTTAAATTTGATTTTAGTATATTTGTGTAAAGTTCGTTTTTGATTAAGCCGAAGTTGTTGCTTGGTGTTTTCTGCCGGAAGCTTGAAACCTTCTTCTGAAACGTTCTTGCATTTGAAAACTCAAACAGAATGGAAAAAGTGTTCATTTTAAATCATAGTTTGTTCAGTCTGCAGAAATTTAATCATGTCTGTGTTTTTGAAAATTTACTGTCGGTGAAACAGAATGGTCGACGAATCAGAATGGTCGACGAATCAGACCATCGTCGGTGAATCAAATCTGTTTCGTCAAAACATCGACGGAACACATGAGCCCAAATCAGTTTCGTCATGGGCTAATTTCAGGCCCAAGTTTAAGCCCAACTTCGTTCAGTTTCGTCGAAGCCCAATCCAGTTTCGTCGAAATATCAGATTCGTCGAATTGAGGCGGTGTATATAAGGGACCCAGTTGTTCACTTTTTCAAAACATCAAACTATTCATCTTCTTCAAACACTCAAAACCCCATACCTACGGTCACCCTCTCAATCATTCAAAACATCTGTTTTTCATCAAAATCTTACAAAAATCAAAGGTAGTAAAACGTTCTGGTTCACATTCCGAACATTTTGAACCGTCGGTTTTTCATCCGAAACCCTCAGAGACCCCTTTGAGACCTTGTTTTTCTTTGATAATACATGTGTTAATGTTGAAATTATTGTGTTTTCCTTCTGTATCTGTTTAGATTTAAGTTCTAGTATGTGTGATTTGCTTTGATTTGGATGTGGGTTTATGTAAGAAAAACAGGGGTTTTTGTTTTGATAAAGTTCTTAAATGTTTTAAATGGGTTTTTGATCGAAAATCATTTATAGATTTTACAAGTTGTTTTGAGTTATAAACTTTGAAGTTAAATGTGTTGGTATTATATTTGATCCTTGTTTAAACCACAAAACGGCGAAACAGAAAAACCCCAAAATCGACGAATCACATTAACCCTAATTCCGGCGAATCAAACAGACGACGAATCAGAGACGACGAATCAGAAATGGAATGAAACAAACTCGACGAATCAAAACGTCGACGAATCAAACTGGTCAATGGTCAACCCTCTGTTTCGGCGCACAACCTTCTGTTTCGTCGTTGATCTTCTGTTTCGTCGTATATGCCTTAGCAGTTTTCTGTTGTTGCTGTTTGTTCACAGTAAACATGGTTTGATAGGTTATATGTTATGTGGATACATGAAATTGTATCCATACATGTCTAAATGCATGTTATATCAAATGTGACTTATTCTGGACATTTTCATTCACAGATGGCACCTAAAGCACCGCAAGAAAAAGGAAAACGCAAGAAGGCGATAAAGAAAGAAAACAAAACTGAAGAGGAGATTATGTCAGAGAAGCGTCATAATCAAGTTGCATATCTGGATCCTGATGACAAGCTCACGGAATTGAAAGATATCACGAAGTGGATCAGGGAGTCACGTATTAATTATGCTGTTACATTCTCGACGCCCGTTTACAAATCACTTATCAAAGCTTTCTGGGATTCTGCAAGCGTCGTTCAAATCGATGGAAAGGATATTATAAGAGGTCGTGTGAATGATCTGTATGTCGTTGTTACTCCGGAGATATTGAATGAAGTTCTTCAATTACAAGATCAACTGAACGCTCCATATTCAATTCCAATCATGTGTTCACGAGGCTGTTTGCTAAGGATGAAGTGTAAAGGAGACCTTTTCGTCAAACAAATCAACAAAGCATCTCAAAGTATATTTTCAGCAACATGAAAGAGAATATGACAAGGACAGGAAGTAGAACAACCGGAAACAAGTTTTGGATGTATCCGCGGTTTCTGCAAATGATTATGAATGTTCAACATCCAGACCTTCCTAAAGCTGAAAATGATCTTCTGAAGATAGAGGCGATGAATTTCAACTCTTTAAGGCTAATCAAGACTCTTGCCGCCAAAAGATACAAAGAAAGCGTTCCTCCAAGGAAGCTTTTTGGCGCACTTGTGAATCCTGATTATGTTGCTCCAGCAAATGATAAATGGCGTCATGATGACAGCCAATCTGACGATGAAGAACCTGAGTTGGAAAGAAAAAGGATAGAGAAATTTGGTCCTGACCCAGTTGATTCAGATGAGTCTGGGAGTGATAGTGATGACAGTAGTGGTGAAAGTGATGATGGTGGTGATACTGGTGCTGTTGGTACATCGAGCAAAGGTACAGTTTCTGGTACATCAGCAAGTAGTTCTTCAGCAAGTGGTGATGATGAATCGGATTCTAGCTCTAGTGATCATATAGTTGAGCCTGGATACGAAATGTATATCGATATACGTGGAGTAAGAAGGTATAGAAAGATTAGAACTGAAGATGATCCAGAATATGTTCCAGAGGATCCTGAAGGTGAAAGAAGAACAAAAAGGAGAGCTGAGAAAGCTGTTGAAACTCAAAAGAAGAAAGCAAGAAGATATTTGAGTACTTATGCTAGAAAACCTGTGCATCAAGAGTCTTCATCTGTACCTCAGGAGCCTGTACAAGAAGCTCCTGTAGTTACTGCAGCTACAGAAACTCAAGTTGTTACATCAGCTGCTGCTACTCCATCTGTTACTCCTCAGCCAGTTCCTGAAAGAACTATGGCTTCTGCAATCAGAGCAACCACTTCGCAGATCAGTGCTGAACGTCATAGGACATTTTCCGGATTTTCTCAAGACGAAAAGATCACATACCTATTCTCTACACTTGAAGCAGCTGCTGATCGTGTTCAGAGACAATCTCATTTCATTAATCTCACGAAGCATGATCAACTTAAACAATCGGTGGAAATTAACAACTTGAAGTCAACCGTTGGTCAACAGCAAACAGTAATAGAGCGACAACAAGCTGAATTTGATTTGCTTAAAGCTGAAAATGCTCGCTTGAAGGCTGTTGATGAAGAGAAAGAGAGAAGGCTTGCTGTTTTGTGGGATTATCATTGTAAACAACAAGAAGTACTGAAGAAAAAGGATGATGATACGGAAGACCAAGGGAATCCTGACACTTCTGGTACATTACAGAAGCAGTCAACCGCACCGTCTTCTGAAGTTGTTACAGTTCAACCTACAGTGGTCAAATCATCTCAAGGAACTTCTACTGGAAAAGTTCAACAGATAGAAGGTACTTCTTCTATCGTAAGCAGTGCTGATATTGCTTTACAGGCTATTCATCCATTTACGGGAGAGTTGCTTGAAGAAGGAGAGTTAATAGAAGATCTTTCTCAGGAGCAATTTAGTGTTTTACAGTCTATGAGAGAAATTGATGATGATGATGAGATAGACAAAATGTCGACTGAGACTGATACAACTAATGTTGAAGATATTGATGAGATTGTGTTTGAAGGTGTAGCATCAAAATCAACGTATGTTCGAACAGATGGTACTGAATTTTCTTCGTTTGATGAAGATTGGATGAAGGAGAATATTGATGACATAGACGAGCACTTAAAGAATCGTAATTCGTCTGAAAAAGACACAGATGCATTCTCTGAATGGAGAAAACAGTTTTTATCTAAAGTCTCCAAGCCTGTGCCTGAAAAAGCTCAAGTCGACTACTTGCAATTTGAAAAGGCAAAGCCAAGTGGAAGGATTCTATGCTGGATGTTTGTTCAAGATATACACTGCATTGCTATCAAACGTGAATACGAAATTCTGTATTTCAATTCACTGTTGAGCATTCTTTCCTTGCCATTTTATGATGTTGCTGCGTTGACAAGGCTTGAGCTTATCAATCGGTCAAAATACGATGGCGCTACTTTATTTGAGCGACTGGTTAAAGTAAACAAGAAGACGGGTTGGAAGGATGAATCATACAAGCCACAATTTCCTGTCTATCAACCGATCAAGTTTACTCTTGATCCGGACACCAACACTTGCAGATACAAACTTGTGTACCAGCCTCCGAGGGTTGTAGATAAAATCCCATTGATGCCTATGCAGCAGGATTTTCTTGAAGACATGGCATTATGGTGCTACGACTCGGATACTCATGAAGCTGTAATTGTGTTTAGAGATAATCGTGCAAATTACCGGATGTTGGATCCGATGTGGATCGTCAACATGTCCGAGGCTGATATTAGCAGATTATATCATCATGATATTTTCTATGAAGATCAGGATGCACGTCAAGCTTTAAAGTTTCAGCGCGTAGTGTGTTTTTGCTATTACCGGGGCATACATTCGGGCAGTTCGTGGTCCGAACAACACTGAGATGGAAGAATAGAAGACCGAAGACGAGTAACAGACAAGGGGGAGTTTGTTGATGCATTTTTAGTGTCTGTAACTAGTCTTGTTTAATGATGTATTTTGTATGGTCTTTTATTAATTATCAAGTCTGTATGTTATGTTGACCAAGTCAGATATCCTCCTATCTGCTTGTGTACGACTTGTTTGTCTCTTTTGGTATGTAAAGTATTATGAACAATGCATGTTGCATTAAAGGGTAGTATGGTCATTACTATGTTTATATGTTCTATCTGTTTGCTGTCTGTATACAGGAAACAGAACAGCTGATGCAGCCCTCGACGAAACAGGTCTGTTTCGTCGAACACATCATGACGAAACAGACCAATGTCCATTAGTTCTGTTTCGTTGAAGTTCATGACGAATCACACTTGATTCATCGTGTAATGGGCTGTTTCAAGCCCAATGACTGGCCCATATCCTGTTTCGTCGCACACTTTGTGTTTCGCCGTAAACTTGGGCCCAGGGACTATATAAACAACATCTTGTTTCATTGTGAACAAGAGATGAGATAATAACCAGTAACAAAACTCTGTTGAAATTCTGTCTGAACTGTGTTTGTATCAGTTTGTAATCGGTTCTCATCCCGTTAATCAATTGAGTGTGTTTCATTGATTAATCCTTTGTTGTTATTGCTTTATATGTTTGATTTGGCATAGTTACGTGGATTCCGCACACGTGACCGTGTTTGCTATAAACAAGTGATTCGGTTCGTTATCGATCCTCAGATTTCGGGACCTACAGTGTTACACTCCACCTCACTTCCCCCTCCCTTGCCGAACCTCACACCCCACAACCTTACTAAGTATCCCCATTCACAAGCCAATTGGAAAACAGATATCAAGAATCCAAGCTAAAGAGAGGAAAAGATAGAAGAACATAACTAGTAGGTAGACTAGGGTTTAATGTAAGCAGCAAAGTGCTTGTAGTCCGTGGGTGACGCCGTCTGTGACAACCCGAACTTTCGAGGTCAGTATCTCTTTGTCACGTGATCCTGTTTCTTGTATTTCTCTTTCACATTCCGCACGATGATAAAAATAAACAAACACTTGTGACGATAATATAATTAGTAAATATTTAATATGCTCGGGTATGTGTTTTTAAGTTGGCCAAACTTGTGACAATATTAGGATTTGGCAGTCACCCCCTTGGTCCATATAAAATCTCGGTAGTTAATTAATTGGGCTTGAGCCCACTTCGGTCTACTAGATTAACCGACCCCAAGATTTGCTACTATTAATATTATGTATACGTAACTTAATGATGGATTAACACAAAAGCTTAACAAACAAACCCTAGTGCTTTCTTGAAGTCGACAAAACCCCCTCCCCTGCGAAACATTCATAACAGGTATGTGTTTATAACTTTATGTTGATTAGGTGGGATGATTACTTGATTTACTTGCATAGGATGATTACTTGTTTAATGATAGAGTCACAATAATGATGATATAAATGGTGTGTATGAATTATAATGTTGTTAATTAATTGATGATTAAGGAAAATTAAAACACTTAATGAAACAAACAGTATATGAACGAATTGAGAGGTGAGTATGACCGAGTTGTTTATTCTTTGTGTGATCAAGATATTATTTGTGATTATGAAAATCAATTGTATGCGGTTTGATTTATTTATTAATCTGATCTTATGTTAAGGATAGTTAACATATAAGATGGTAATAATATTCACATAATAATAGGTTGTTGAGGTTAAGAATGATTGCAGAAGTATAGAGATTAGGATTGCATGTGATTTAGTTAATGATTGTCTGATCCATGCCATGTGAGTCCATGTGTTTTACTCGGTCCAATCAGGTGTAATATAGCAACAGTTTTGGCGGCCCATGAAGTTAACATGAATTGATTTAAATATCAAGATGTAAAATAACAAACCCACTCACGATACCATCGGTCCAATCAGTTAAAGACAAGTTGAGTAGTCCATGTGAAGATTTCAGAATGCAATGATGATATTAAATAAATAAACGGAATTGTGTGGATGTTAATTTAGTCTGAAACACTTGGTGGGTAATTGTTGGGCCGATGATTAAGTGAGTGGGCTGCGCATATAATTAAAGGGGGCGGGTTAAGTGTTTTGGCTGGGCTTTATGTGGGATTAATCATGGGTCACAGAGTCATGTCGGGTCTTATGTGATTTCGATACAAGATTTTGGTAACCAGAGTGAATATTAAGTGTTGTGATTTATTATTGTTACTTGCATGATGATATACATGTTTGTATTAATACATATAACCCGAATGCTCGTTATAACTTGTATGATAAATATGTGCCATACTTGTCTATCACATGTGGAAAATATATGACGAATAAGTGAATTCTATGTAAACGAAACTGATTATCATTGGAACCATATTAGGGTTTGGGGTGTCCAACGATAATACAAGTAACTAAGTCTAACCGAGCAAACCAAGGTGAGTTCACACTTTCTACAAGGCATGGGATTCCCAGGGGTTGGGAATGGGTAAAGGATTTGAAACTGAACCTGCGTGATCTCCTGGTTTGGAACACGTACACACCCTCTTTATTGAAGGGTGACAACACGTACTAAGAACTTAATCGGAACCTGCGTAGTCTCCTGGTTTGGGGATTACGTACACACCCTCTTTATTGAAGGGTGACAACACGGATACTAGACCAACAACTCTATCATGAAGTCCCTCATTTTTATATCAACTTAATCGCCGGGCCAATGGCGAGCGGGTCATTAGTTAGATAGCGCTATTTAGGTTTGACAAGCCTCACACCATGCCGCAGAGGACGGGCGTGAACTAATGGATCTGGGCACGTCAATGATGATAGACATTGACACTAGGGCACCAACTTACTTTAGTCAGTGGTCGATATGGTAAACAGGTCTAGTGGTTAACATGGGGAAGCCCCCACCAACTATGGATATGTTTGGGAAACAGGGTAAACGGATTAACTTACAACTTACAAATGAACTCCTGGTTTTAAAACAACTTAATCATGAACACCAACTGTGAACTCGCTCAACTTTGTTTGTTGATTCGTTGTTACATGCCTTGCAGGTCGTTAGGTACTCATGGAGCTTGCACAGGGAGGCGCAGTCGTTGTGGGACATGGCAGTGTGTGCCATGCTAAGAACATTACTTTATTTCGTACTTAATACTTACATTGGGTTTTACAATTATGCTTCCGCTAAACACTTAACTACGTTTTTTTGGTTTGAAACACCTTTCATATTGTGTGGTTGATTTTTACTTATTACTCGTTATGTTCAATATGATTGGTGGCTTGATCTTGGTCAGTCACGCCTCCAAGCGGTGATACTCCGCGTGTGGATTTTGGGGGTGTGACACCGTGATTACTGTTGAATGTTCGTGGGTTGCAAGCAGTGAAGTGCTTTTAGTCCATGGGTGACATCGTCGTTACCGGTGAATGTCTGTGGGTTGCAAGCAGCGAAGTGCTTATAGTTAAACAACGTTGGTGTAGGTGGGTCGTCTTTGGATTCAACCAAAATGTCGGGGGAATTGAAGGCGTTGATCTTGCTAACGATGTCGGGTATCACTTGGGCCATGAAAGATATCATCTTCTTGCTTGAGCTCAACTTGGAGTTAGAAAGACGGTTAAAAGACATCTAAAAGATCGAGTAAAAAGGAAAGGATGAGACTTGATCATAAGTTGTTTGAAAATAACTTGTATAATTTAGCATGTAGCATGTCACATAACACGTAAGTTTCAAGTGGTTCACATAAGCATAACAAGAATTCACTTTGAATAATCACAAATAATGACGAAAAGATTGTATATTTAGTTTGTTCACGACGATTATTATAGTTTGAGATTGCGAGTAAAGTGCGATTCGGTTCTTCTACTTCGAAATGAAAGAGGTATCAAATGTAAAACACATTAAAATTGATATGACCTAAAGGAGATTCAATGTAAAATCTTGGAGTGTCTCGGAACGAAACTAAGACTATTCCAAAGTGGTTGAAAATTCTTTTAAGTTAGGGAAACTCTCACCAAAATTTTGGTTAATGGTATTCACCCTTCCGGTTACTACATGTCCCTAGTCAATCGAAAATTCGAGACTTTGACGGGATTGAAAATCGAAGAGAAGTACTAGTTATCAAGATGTGGGTTTCACCCCTTACTTGAGAACGTCGTTCCCCAAGTGTGGTTAGTACTTACCGAACGAGATAAAGAACTAATTCCGAGTCGTTGGTAAGGGTCCACTAGCATAAGAATGGGAAATTCTCCATCACGGTGTGGAAATCACTCCTAACTTGATGGTACAATTTCATGAAGATTGAGGGAATTCACCAAAGTGAGGGTTTTCACGCCTCGTCTCGCTTGTGAAATAAGAGTGTCTTCACTTCTTCGTGTGTGTATTATAGTTTGTCTTAGGAAAGACTTGTATATTTAAGACAAACTATCGATGAGAAGCAAAATAGGGAGAATTTAAATATTTAAGCATGATAACAAGAATGGTTAAGTATGGTTTCCTAAACTATATACTAGGTAAAAAAAGCATGTATTTTTTTCCTAATTCCCTATAGTTATGGCTCTGATACCAATCTGTCACACCCCAACCGATGGCAGAATCATCAGAGTGAGAGGAAAACAAGATTGTTCGAGACATCATAACATGCTATTTGTGACAATAATTAAATAATTCGAATTTCATTTCATACTAAAAGAGATATACATTGTCTTGGAACAAAAAGTACAACATAATGCAATTAAACATAACATCATGAAACAAATACATAAGTTTAAAGTTTATAGTCCACCCTAAGTATCGTTCTTCATGCGTTATCACTAGTTCCCTGCAATATGTATTAAAATAAAATCAACAAAAGTTGGCGAGTATACAAGTTTGAATACATAACATAATTGTGACTAAAAGTTGTCTTATATCCAACATGGTAGTTTGCATACATTGTTTATTATCATACTAGCATGTGTTAACTATAAGTCAAACCAAAGTATACCACAATCATGCATATCCTTGTCGCCGAAATGACAAGGCCGTAAAATAGATTACTTAACAATACCATAAGAGTACGGGCGGTGCGTTAATCCTATATCGCTATAATTGTTAAGGTAGGCTTGCAAAGTGAATGAGCATATAGAACACAAGAATAAATATAGTATGTAACAACAAGAATGTAACAAGTATCATGTTTTTAACGAATAAAGTGTGTATATAAACAAGTTTAATCGTGATATGTGATTTTGTAATATAGTGTACATGTTACACCCAAAGTGTGTAAAAAGGGACAATGGGTTCCAGTATACTCACAGTTTGCGTAGTAAATCCGCGTGCATGAGTTGATGCGTTGAGTGGTTAGAGGACCGCCGAGTTATCTTACAAGGATAAACAAGGCGTATGAGTTCGACGGATTTTGGAATCGAAAATGCAAACGTAAGATGGTTACTTAGTAGAAAAATACATAAAAATTATCTTGACAAAACACCTAAGTTTGGAGACCATAACTAAGTGTTTTTCGTAGGCACAAATACGCCTATTGGAAGTTCAACCGTGAGGAGTTTAGCCCAAGATATTATAACCATAATCCTCTTGGCATCAAACCATGCATTGGTTAGTGTCTTAGGATTGTTAGTTTATAGATATATATACATATACATATACATTTATAGTTGTTAGTAGTCCAAGTCATATATAGTCATGCATGAAGGTAGGATGAATTCCATCCATTTAACTTCATTGTATCAAAGCACAAAAGCATCAACTTAGTTGATGATTCGGTTGTTCATGAATAAAATAAGTAATGTACAAGTAACTAATCATCTAAATCATCAAGTAACCAAGTGAAACTCGAACTAGACTAATACAGTCCAATTATGGCAAATGTTTGGAGGCTTGGTGTAGTTTGGACACTTTGTTGCTAGAAAGTTTACTTGATGACTTAGGTTAAAGAAAATGGATTAACTAACTAACTGAGGTGGTGGAATCATAGTTGGAAAGCCAGAGCTTCCATTGTTCACACCTAACCAAAACACAAGTCTTTCAACATTGAATGTTGAAAGCTTAGATGGTTCCATCACTTTGTAGGTTGTTTGGAAACCTTTAGGGCAGTAGGTTCTCGAGGATTTTGAGCCTCTAATCCTCTGGAAATCAACCATACAGAAGCCCCACAACCATGAGTTTGATTGGGAATAAGGTTGATACAAGATTCCATGGGATGAACAATGAAATGAGTTATGTTTGCAAAAATTTTTGTAAATCTGAATTTGAATCTAACTTGGGAGCCTTACACAAGTGATGTACCACCTTGTTACGCCTTGGGTAACATCCTTGAAGGTCATCAAAGTAGATTGATGTCAGAAAACAAGAAGAAAAAAATAGGAGAAGTGAGTTAGAACTCACTTTGAACACAAGATAGTATTCTGCTCAAAATAGAATTTTCTTGCACTTTGAGAGAGTCTTGAGAGAGTTTGGAGAGTTTGTGAAGTGTGAAGGAGTTGTGGAGGTGATGTATATATAGTTGGGGATTAGGGTTTGGGTTAAAAGAAGGTTGGAAGGTGATTGGAGAAGAAAGGGGGTGGAAAAGGAGGTCCACTCCCATAGCCTAAACCAATACTACCCGTCCAGAGACCCTTACGGACTGTAAGGCTTTGGTTACGGTCGTAACCACCTTCATTTTCCAAAAAAATCAGTTTTGGCCCCTTATGTTTGGTGGTTCGTTCATGTATGCCTTTTTTTGGATATGTTAAGTGTATTAAGACATTTTTAGGGCATGAATGGTCATGTGATGAACATGATGTACGTTTGATGTGTATGAATAATAATCCAAGCGTAATATATATATATATATATATATACCAAATGTGATTCGGTTTCGTATATAAAACACCAAGTTTGATTCATTGAAATGCATAGTTGTTATTGATTAACATCGTATGTGTATGAATAAACAAACAAGTGTGTACAAAATTGTATTTCCATTATGATCAAAGCCTCAGAATACAAATGTGAAAATGAAATACGAACTACAAGGTTTCTAAAAGTAGAAAGTGAATACAAACTTTCTAAATATAAAAAGTATAGAAATGCGAAGCTTTACGTATATGGATTCGCCGCTTTCCACTTGAAATTGTTTTTAATAGGGAAAATTACACTTTTCGTCCTTTATGTTTGTAGCGTGTTGCAATGGATGACCTTTAACTTTAATAATTACAGTCACAGTCCTTTATTTGCAAAACTCAAAAATATCTGGATGAACTAAGCTCTACAACCTCTCTCTTCTTATATTGTTGTCATGCTTTAATTTTGTTTTGTTTTAGGCATCTTGACCGGGTTTGGAGGCCGGTATTGTAAACACGGAGAGCCACACCCTATAATGTTGTGTTGCATTCTCTGTGTTGACTTTTATTTGGTTTTGTTGTATTATGTTAGTGTCTGGTTTGTGTTTAGAATTAGGATTAAGGCTTTTATGTTAAGACTTGTTCTAGCACCCTTTGTGTGACGAACCCGAATTCCGGACACTAACACAGCTTCACCTTTATGTGCTTGTGTGATTGTTAATTGTGTTTAACCATGGCTGATGGTGAAGGTGATGATGTTACTCTTGTTAGTAAACTTGATGCATGTGATCCTTTGAACTTACACACTAGTGACTCAACTAATTTGACTATTGTTGGTATAAAGTTAAAAGAAACAAATAGTTATATTGTATAGGCACATGCAATAACTCTTGCCCTTCAAGTAAAAAATAAATTGGGTTTCTATTGATTGTTCTTATATTAAGTCTTATGATAATAAGGTTCTTGCTTGGAAGTGAGATAGGTGTAACTCTATAGTTCTTAGTTGGATTTTTAACTCTGTTTCTGAGGATCTGTATTTGGGGCAGGTTTATTCAAAATTTGCTAAAGATGTTTTGATTGATATAAAAGAAACTTATGATGTAACATCCTTATTTATATGGAATTTATATATAAGATAATGTATGTATGAAATTATTAAAATTATTAAAATATTATATAGGATTTGTTACATGGGGATGTTTGTCATAAAGAAGAACTTGTAGGTAAAGTTTATGAAAATAATAACTCTTGGGTGAACTTGCCATATATTTTAAGTTGAAGGACCTATTGTAATTAATGGAAACTAAATTAAAACCTGATGGCCACAAATTTTGGGTCTTACAAATATAAACTAACTAGGTTTATGCCCCGCCCATGTTGTGGGGCGGTAAGCCGAATATTTCTGAATTTGATAACATGTGCGACTGTCTTTCGGATACTTGTACATTTTACTCATAACACAATCTCAATAAAAATTACATCGAGACATAGATAAAAAATATGATCGTCAAAGAATTTTTTTAACTATGTTTAAGAATTGTAAAGTAACTTTATTAAAGTCCAGAAGTAGCGGTGTTTGTCCACCAATAGCAAACGATCACTATTCTCCTAGGTTGGTTCGTCACGGTAGCAAGAGAAAAGGCTAAATGATGAAATACTAAAAGGAATAAAAGTAGAGGGACTAAATATGTATATTACCAAAGTTAACGTAGGGGGACTAAACACACGTTCACACAAAATTAACCAATAAAAGAAAGCTTTTTTAAAAGTAGAAGGGCTATAAACATATTTTAGCGAAGTTAAAGGTTTAAAAGTAAAATACAAAAAAAAAAACCCGTCACGGCCAATAGGGAAGTGCCATTAGGCTAAAGTTGCCTGGCACTATTCCTGGCCATGCCCTATAGGGAAATTGGCCTGTAATAATCTCACCTAGACCTTATTGGCCATTAATAATCCCACCTCAGAATATTCCCCCCACCAGTCCCACCTTTCACCTATTTTTCCTACAATGGTCCCCCGTTAAAAATACTTAACGAAGTTAAGTTTTTTTTCCAAATTACAAACAAATTTTTTAGGGCTTTTGATTAGAACGACGATGCGAGTCCATTGATGTAAAACTTGCCTCGAAACGGTGCTCCAAACGATGAAAACAGCCCTCCAATTCGGGTGTTTAAATTTCCAATTAACCAAAATCAAGTCATTTGGAGCATCATTTCGAAGTAAGTTTTACATCAATGGACTCGTATCATCATTATGATCAAAAGCCCTAAAAAATCTGTTTGTAATTTGGAAAAAATCTTAACTTCGTTAAGTTTTTTTAACGGGGGACCATTGTAGGAAAAATAGGTAAAAGGTGTGTTGGATCTGAGTTTCTTTTTGATTGTATTTTACGTTTGAAATTAAGATGGAAATGAAAGAGTTGTGCAGCGGAAATAAGATGAAAGCAAACTTTGCATACAATCAAACGAGAGTAATACTTTTATCAAACATCTTTACACATAGAATCGAAAGATTGAATTTGTTTCAATAACGATTACAATGATTGATGTAAGAATGCAAACTCCCCCTCAGCCAGAGCTCAATAGTTTGTTCGTGCAAAGAAGACGATGTGGTGAAAGAGCTAATAGAACAGTACAAAGTACTGAGCTATTTATAGGCACTTGCAAACCACTGAGCATCTTAGCTGACGTCACCATGAAAGTGACATCTAACTTCCTAACAAACTCTAACTACTGATCTATAAGCACTGATGTACTAAACTACTGCTATTACATTACATTACATTACATAAAAGACACTTAAACTGCTGCTGCATCCTTCCACTGCTGTGAACCCAGCAGTGCTTGTCCGGATCAGCAGTACTTGACCCAAGGCAGTAGATAGAGTCAATAGAGCTTTGGTCTTCCATCAGTCTTTGACTTTGGCCAGTTGATATAAAGCAGCAGTTGTAGGTCAGCACTTAGTATGATCAGTAGATAGGAGGTCAGTAGATATGAAATCACTTTCAAGGGGAGAGATTTGCATGAACCAACTGTAAACGTCTGCTTATTCTGAATCCACTGTTTTGATCCAGTTTTGGCTTTACATTATCTGTTCCTCTGATAGGGTTCAATCCCAACAATCTCCCCCTGGAACAGATAATGCCAAAACTCTTCATTATTTGTGGAAAACTTTATTGCCTCAATAACAGCTCCCTTATCTGACCTTTAAATTGTAATTCAAAGTCTAGGGCATCTGTATCTTCATCATCCCTGCTGAGTGGAAGATCAAGGAGATCCTGCAAATCTTCAAGACTCAGGCCAAGAGCTTGTTCCCTTGATATTTTCTCCACTCCTCCACCAGACCTGAGCAAAGTCAATACGCAGGTCTGTTTGTCAGTTTCCCACTTTTGTATTTTTGAGCCTGGTGGGTTTCTTGGGAGATGTTTATTTGCAGAAGTATTTGGTGAGGCTGGCCTGTTCATAGCTGGCTGAGCAGCGGTTGCAGATTGTTCCAATTCAAGATCTTCCTTTATCATTACTTCTGTGCCAGCTTTTACAATGGCATCTCCAGCTAAAAGATCTTGAATTGTTTCCATGCTAAACTGGTTTTTGCTCCTTCTTTTGTAGATGGCAGCACCAGCTGGAGCAGTGGTTCTTTTGACTTGCAGCTTTGGTGGTCTTTTTGAAACCGCTGTTTTGGAATAGTCAGGCTTTTGTGGAACTCTTGGATCTTTCTTTCTAAGTTCCTCTAATCTTTTATAGGTTGCCCTGACTCTATCTTCTCCCCACTTTGTCACAGAGTTCTTTGACCCATAATCAGCTATAATCAGCTCCTCTTTCATTCTCCTCAGCTCTACCATCTTTTCAGCTTCAAATTGTTTGAATTTTTCAGGAGGAGTCTGCTTGACCTTATTTATGATCATGTCTTGAATCCTGGCTGCTTCTTTTTCAAGCTCAGGGATGGTCCAGTTCTTGTACATGTGTTTCTCCCCCTTGTATTTCTTGTAGGTCATGATGTTTTCAATGTAGTCTTTTCTTAAGGACTCATCTGCCCTTTCTGAAATTTTCTGACATACATGTTTAGCAAAACGCTCCATAGCATTGACCTGTGAGAGTAAAAACTGATAGTTCTGTTGAAATTCTCTATCAGATTTCCCTTTTCTGTTTTTGATTGCAATATCCTCTGCTTGTTTGGCTTTGAGCTTCAAATATTCTTCAATGTTGTTAGGCCTGGGATAATTTGCAATTGATGGCAAACTCCTTTTGGCTGGGTCATCTTCATAATAAAATGATTTGATTTCCTCTCTTACTGCAATGAGTTCCAGAGGAAATGAGACACCAGCAGGAGGTAGTGATTGTATACTTTGAGCTGAAGAGAGAGGTATGGGTTTAGGAATAGTGACAAGTGATAGGTATTTAGAAGATGTTGGTGATGGAGGTGTGTCATCATCTTTTAAAATTAGCCTTCTCCTTTTTGGTTTAGGAGAGACTGATGATGTTTTGAATGGAATAGTGGTTGTAGATGAAGTGGTAGTGGATTGTGATTGACTAACAGCTGTTGAAACAACGGGTGCTTCAACCACTGTTATCTTTACAACAGATGTTATAACATCTGCTGTCTTCTGCTGTGTGTCAGCAGGTGTTGTTTTTGGTGGTGATGATGGTAAAGCAGTGGATGTTGTGTGTGTTGAAGTGGTGTGTGTTGATGGAACAGCTGTTTGGCAAGCATTAGTTTTTGTAACTCCTGTTGCATCAGCTGTTTTGTATGATGGTTTTTGAGCAGACTTTGAACGTCTGATAGGAATGGATTTGGGTTGCCTTACTTTTCTAGTAGGCTTCTTCTTTTCCTCAACAGGATTTTCATGATCCCTTGACCCAGAAGTACCCTGTTCTGGATGATCCATCCTGTCCACCCTGGCTTTCCTTTTGGCCTCTCTATCTCTTTTCACACTTGCAACTGCTTCTGCTAGTGCATTTGTTGTCACATCAATCTTCTTGCTGCCATCTGGCAAAGGGATCTTTTTGGTCATGTTTGAATTTTCTGGTTCAAGATAAAGACCATCTTCTATACCCTTCCTTTTCCACTCCTTAATTTTCTCCCCCTTTTTGGCATTATCTTCTGGGAGATCATACATGAAACGTACAGGTGGAGGAGCAGTGCCAGTGGTGTGCAAGATCTGAGTTTTGAGAGCCTTTAAGTCAGCCTGAGTGTTCTTGAATCTTGACTCCATTGCATTTCTTAGCTGTTGTACATGTTTTTCATGTTGCTGAGCTGCTAATTGTGCTTGTAGTTGGAGAAAAGATTGAAATTTATTCCAGAGCTCATTTGTAGCAGGTGTCCTTTGTGGAGCAGGTGCTTGAGGTGGAACAGCAGTTGATTGTACCTTCTGAACTTGTAACATCTGTTGTAACATATCTTTGAGTTCAGCAACAGAGTTATCAAGATTTGCAAGACGATCCGTCAATTTCTGGTACTTTAAACCATCACCCAAGTTAATGGGATCATCTGATTTCCCACTAGCAGTGGTTTTATTAGTGGTAGATGTAGGGAATATACTCCAAACATTAACCACTGATGCCCCTTTTTCTTGGTACTGGGGTCTTCTTCCTTCAACACTTGACAACCTTTTGATGTTGCCAGTAGGATAAATAAATCCACTGGTGGTTGGTAGAGGTGCTATAAAAGGAATTGCCTCCAAGGAAGTCTTATGAATGTAACCACTGTCCAAGTATAACCCAGTGGGTGTCACACTTGTAGTGGCTGCTTCACTTGGATTACCACCAAGAGTTACTTGTAACTCAAGGGGTGTAACCTCCTCAGGTTGTGTTGGTGGGTTAGCAAAGATTGATACATCAGACCCAGTCAGTTGTTGAGGTATATTCTCATTAGTAGGTGATTGAGAAGGACTGGATAATGCCTGGTTCAAATCAATTGCATCCAACAGTGGTTTTATTGGTGAGGGAATTGTGGATGTAATGGTTGGTGTAGAAATAGGATGTGTCCCGGGCAATGGACTGTGGATGATAGAAACGAGTGTTTCCAGAGCATCATGATGTGGAGACCCTATTTGTACAACCTGTTCTTTTTGTGAAGAAGCAGGAGGAGTTTCGGTTATGGTTTGAGATATTTGTACCATCTGCTGTGAGGAAGTAGCAGCAGTGGTTTCATGTGACTTTTGTGTTGTCACTGGCAGAAGCTCTGGTATCTCATCCTCCAGAGATGCCGTTTTGAGGGTTTTGGGGGTTTTTTGTGTTTTTCTTTTTGTTGGCTTTTTGGTGATTGTAGGTGTGGGTTTCAAAGCAGTTGTGCTGCTGCTCTGATCACCTTGAGCAGTGGGCTCAGCAGCAGATACCTGAGGAGCAGTTGTAACTGCTAAAATCTGCTCAGGCACCTCTGCTTGTGTTTTGCAAGGTGCTAACATCCTTGAAAAAGTTTCAGTAGTTAGACTGTTTATTTGAATAGGATCACCCTGGTTTATTACAGCTAAATCATCCTTACTGAATTTCTTTGAAAAATAGTAACTTAAAAACCTTGGAAACAGTAAGAATGATTTTGTTTCAACCATGTTAACCAAATCTTTAAAAATTTCTCGAGAATAATTAAAATTTTCTCCTTGAAGAATTGCATATCCCAGATTTTGAATCTTTAAAGGGATTTCATTGAAAGAAGTGGTTTTGTTTGAAACACATAGTAGGAGGGTATGAAATAAAAATCTGGTTGCAGAAGGAAAATAACCTTTTTCTAAGGTAATTTTCTTCATCATTGTGGCTTCATACCCTCTCTCAATGAAGTCAATTTTTAACTCGTTTTTAGTGAAAGAAATTTTACCTTCCTGATCACCGAGTTGAAAGACCTCTGAAATGGATTGTGGCGTGATTTGGACAGCTTTACCCTTTAGAGAAGAGTTTATGGTGGTTACAGTGTCGCCTTGTTTGTCAAGGGTTGCATTTTTCCAGAACTCCCTTTGGGTTGCCAAATAGATTGGTGCATCGGCAGTGATCAAAGTTTTGTACTTTGATTTTGCCATGAGATCAATGATGGAATCGAAAACGTTGGTGGTTCCTGGTTTTGTAAGAAGACCCAGGAGATTGTGAGATGGTTTATGTGGAATTTCAGTGGAGATTGCCTTTTGGGAGGCTGTTTTCGATGATGATTTGGATGAGGGTTTTGAAGATTTCTTTGATTTTGTCATTTTGATGATGATTGATCGAAGAAATTTGTGAAGAAATGAGATGAAAAACTGCTTTGAGAAGAGAATTTTAAGAATTCAATTCGACAGTAAAACCCTGTGTTGATGGTGAGTGGGGGATTTTATAGGGAAGAAAGTGAATGCTGAGGTGGCAGCCGTTACAAAAAGTCTGACCAATATGTACTGCCCACGTGACAACCCCTGTTGAAAGTGAAGGACAGTACTTTTGTTGAAAGTGACTGATGAAGGCAGTGGTATAAAAGCAGTGGATGATTTTTACCATCAGTGGATAGCATATCAGTGGATAAGACACTGCTTTTGAACAACAGAGTTTATCAAAATAATGAGAGAGCAGGGGTTGACTTTCAGCAGTGGACAGACGTTTGAAGTATAGCAGACTTTTGAACAAACAGTGGTTAATGGCAGACTTTTAAGGACTTAATGAAAAATTTCATTTTTAACTATTTTTAAGGATGGAGTTTTGATTTTCTGAAAACATTTTGTTGCTTTTATTCATAGAAAAACAAGATGTTGCTTGTTATTCCATGTTCAGCATCCCAATCCTAGAGACCAAACTTTCAAAAGTGGCTGTATCAAGTGCTTTTGTGAGCACATCAGCCAGCTGGTCTTTAGTTGGGACATGATGCAGAGAAATCAAACCTTTTTCATAGCAGTCCCTCACAAAGTGATGTCTGATGTCGATATGTTTGGTGGTTGAGTGGGAAACTGGATTTTTGATGATATTTTCTGCTGCCTGACTGTCCAACATGAGTGGTGTCTTTAAGGCAGTGATACCAAAATCCAGCAACTGATTTTGAAGCCACAGGAGTTGGGCTGTACAGCTTGCAGCAGCAATGTATTCAGCTTCAGCAGTGGATGTTGAAACAGCTGCTTGCTTTTTGCTTTGCCAAGAAACTAAGCAGTCACCTAGAAACTGGCACCCTCCTGATGTGGACTTCCGTGTGGTGTGACATCCAGCAAAGTCACTGTCTGAGAAACCTGAAAGCTTGATGTTCCCATTAGCTGGATACCAGATACCAAGTGTGGGAGCACCTTTTATGTATCTGAAGATCCTTTTTACAGCAATGAGATTTGATTTTCTGGGAGCTGATTGACTTCTTGCACAGACACATGTTGCAAACATGATGTCTGGTCTAGATGCAGTTAGGTACAATAAAGACCCAATCATGCTTCTATAAAGTGTTTGATCAATCAGCTCATCTTTTTCATCAGACATGACCAGCTTATTTGTTGCCATGGGTGTGCTGCATGGTTTACAATCATTCATATCAAATTTGGTTAAAAGTTCTTTGGCATATTTGCTTTGATGAATGAAAGTCCCATTTTGCAATTGCTGTACTTGGAGACCAAGAAAGCATTGCAGCTCACCCATTGCACTCATTTCAAACTCAGCTGTCATGAGTTCTCTAAACTCTTCACACATTGAGTTACATGTGCTTCCAAAAATAATGTCATCCACATAAATCTGGACAATCATTAAATCCTTCCCTCTCCATTTTAAAAACAGTGTTTTATCAATGGTACCTCTTTTGAAACCATTTGAGAGTAGGAAGTTGGAAAGAGTTTCATACCAGGCCCTTGGTGCTTGTTTCAAGCCATACAAGGCTTTGTTTAACCTGTAGACATGATCTGGATAAAATGGATCCTCAAAACCTGGAGGTTGACAAACATACACCTCTTCTTGAATTGTACCATAGAGGAAAGCACTTTTGATATCCATTTGAAACACCTTCATATTGTGGTTGACAGCAAAGGCCAGGAACAGTCTGATTGCTTCTAATCTTGCAACAGGGGCAAATGTTTCATCATAATCAATCCCCTCTTCCTGTCTGTAACCTTGAACCACAAGCCTGGCTTTATTCTTGACAACAATACCCCTTTCATCAGTTTTGTTCTTGAAGACCCACTTTGTGCCAATGGGACTAACCTCTTCTGGCAGTGGTACAAGCTCCCATACTTGTTGTCTTTTAAACTGTTGGAGCTCCTCTTGCATAGCTTCTACCCAGCTGTTGTCTTTCAGTGCCTCTTGGTACTTGACTGGCTGATGGAGTGATAGAAAACCAGCAAAAAGACAAATGTTTTGGGTTTGGCTTCTTGTGAGCACCCCTTCATTTATGTTGCCAATGATTTGATCAGGTGGATGAGATCTCAAGAAGATTAAATCTCCTTGGTATGGTATGATGGCATTGGTTGGTGAAGGCTGCAAATGTGTATCATCTGAGCTAACCACTGCTGGGGACTTTGATGATCCAGCAGTGGCTTCAAAAGGTGGTGGAATTGGAGGTAATGAGGTGGACAACTGCTGACTTTTATCCACTGTTTGAGGACTTTTGTCAGCAGTGTTTGAGGATGTGGAAGCAGTGGTTGATGGGCTACTTTGGTCAACAACTGTTGAGGTAGCAGTGGTAGAGCTTTGACAACTGTTTTGAACAGCTGATGCTTTTCCCTTTGTGGCAGACCTTTGAGGGATGATGATTTCATACCCATAGTCTGGTGTTGTATCCTCTGATGGACCTGCATTGTTAGTCTTGACAGCAGTATTTTCAAAAGTAAATTTTTCAAGATCAAACAAATCTGCAGGATTTGCTGGGATTTTCATTGATGAAAGTTCATTGAACTTAACATTCAAAGTCTCCTCCACTGCCTTGGTCCGTGTATTAAACACTTTGTAGGCCTTGGCAGTGGTTGAGTATCCCAGATGATAACCACAATCAATTTTGGCTGCAAATTTTGAAATGGAATCTTTTAAATTCAAAATAAAGCATGGGCAGCCAAACACTTTGAAATATGAGATCAGTGGTTTAATTTTATACAGAATTTCATAGGCAGTCTTTTTGTGCCTGGGGTTTATTAAAACTCTGTTCTGAACATAGCAAGCAGTGTTTACTGCCTCTGCCCAGAAAGTTAAAGACAAACCTGAATCTGCAAGCATGGTTCTGGCAGCCTCAATCAGAGTTCTGTTCTTCCTTTCCACTACCCCATTCTGTTCTGGTGTTCTTGGGATGCTGTACTGCCTTACAATCCCTTTCTTCACACAGAAGGCATCCAACTCCCTATTTTTGAATTCTGTGCCATTGTCACTCCTGAAGCTTTTTACTGGAAGGTCAAATTGCTTTTCAACCTGTATTACAAAGTCTTGCAAAATGCCTGCAGTTTCATCTTTTGAGTGCAAGAAGAAAGTCCATGTGAACCTAGAAAAGTCATCAACAATAACCAAACAATATCTTTTCTTTTTAAGGCTCATGACTTGAACTGGGCCAAACAAATCCATGTGTAGCATTTGCAGACACTGGGTTGTTTTGGACTCTTCAATGGACTTATAAGAACTTTTATGCTGTTTTCCTTTTAAACAGGAAATGCAATGTTCAGGACATGAAAACAATTTTTGTGGTAGGCCTCTCACCAAACCATTTTTTGAAATTTCTGTGATTGTCTTAAGATTTGTGTGTCCCAGCCTTCTGTGCCAAAGTTCTGTCTCTTTGTTAGAGGCAGCTGAGAACAGACAGGCATCAGCTCTGGGACACTCTTTTGACATGTCAACAACATAAACATTGCCACTTCTTTGAGCAACAAGTTTAGTCTGACCAGTTTTGATTATTGCTTCAATCTTTTTGACCATTTCTGGTCCAACAATCCTACAACAGTCTTTTGTGAAGAATGACCCAAATCCCCTGTCACTCATTTGGGACACACTCAGAAGGTTGAATTTTAGATTGTCTATTAGATTGACATTTTCAAATTTTACATTTCCAGATTGCACTGTACCAGACCCCAGAACCTTCCCTTTACTATTATTCCCAAAGGATATATCACCCCCACCATGGATTTTAAAGTCTTTGAGGAGGGCTTTACATCCTGTCATGTGCCTGGAGCCTCCACTATCTACATACCAAAGACTATCAAAGCATGCAGAAGCTCCCTGCACATGAAGTAAAAAGATTAGTTCATTAAGGTCTCCAAAGCCAACAAGGCTTTGGATGGGGTCTCAACAGTGTCTGGGATTGATGCAAGATGATGGACAGTGGTTAGGTCAGGGGTTTGAACTGTTTTAGGACAGTGTTTCTCTAACCACTGTTGTGGGTCCTGACCAATCATCTGCTGGTAACCAAAAGGATGCCTGTTCACTTTGGGTTTAGAGGGCCTTTTGTAGGCCTCATAAACGTGTGGAATCCTTTGGTAAGACTGTTTTTCTCTGCCTTTTCTGAACTGATTGGTAGGGGGTGCATCAGTAACCTGAACATCTCTTTTGACAGATGTTTGGTTCAGCTGTTTTGTAACAGCTGTTTGAACTGGCACAAACAGTGGTTGTTTCTTGGTGAATTTGACAGATGATGAGGATGATGGTGGACTCAAGGATGTTTTAGCCATGTACTCATTCTTTTTCACATCAAAGTTTTTGAGGTACACACATGCTTGAGTTTTGTGGTTTGTTTTCCCACACACAATGCAGCTTTCTGCTGAAACAATGACACTTGTTTTGTTTAAATCATAAGCTTTCAAGTGGAAACAATCTTTTGTTAGATGATTCCTTTTTTCACAAAATTCACAAAACAGGTTATCAATTTTTTCTTTCTTCTTTCTCTTTTCAGACTCCTTTGCAGCAGAGGTTTTAACCACTGCTGGGATGTCCTTGAGAGGTATGACTTTAGCTTTTGGAGCTTTAACACCATCAGTTGATGTAAAGTCCATTGGCTTGAAATTTTCAAGAATATCACACTCGTCAGACCAGGTAGGTTTAAATTGATATTTTTCAAGTTCTTCAAAAGTTGAGGAACTCCTTGTTCTGCCAAGTGTGATTTTGTTACCAAGTTTGTCAGTGATTTTCACTTCTTGGCCATTCTTGTTTGTGGGGATGAACTCAGTGGTTACATCAGTGTTTTGAACAGATTTTTCACAAGCAATGTGTTCATCATCATATTTTCTATATCCAACCCCAAATTTCACATTACTTTCAATCTGTTTAGCAAGCATCACCTCATATCCTCTGCAGGATTCCACCCATCTTTCACAAGTAATCTGGGTGGATTCCAACTCCTTTTTGCAACTTTGGTATTTTTCAACCATAGTTTGAAGTTGGGTTTTGGTGATGCTTTGCTCTTCTTTTAGACAGCTGATTTCTTTTTCCTTTTCAGTCAATTTGTTTTTAAGTTCTTTTAAAGAGCTTTCAAATTTGACCTCATCAGTTAAGATTTTATCCCGAAGGTTTTCATTCACCTCTTTGATGTTAGCAAAAGCAATTATGCAATTGTCTGAACACAGTTTTTCAAGAACTTGAGGAGATACCTTGGCAGCTGCCATCATTGCACAATCACATTGATGATCTTCATCATCATCAGCTCTTACCTTCTTTTCACCAGCCTTTTCTTCTTTCTCTTCTTCTTTGTCCTCTATGGACCATGGATCTGTCATTGGTTCAATCAGAGTACCTGAACTTTCTCCCAACAGTAATTCATCAGCCACAGCAGTAACCACTGCTTCAGTCACCTCTTCCACTGTTTCAAAGCACTGCTGTTCCTCCTCAGTTTCAACCCCCTCCTGTATTGACTCTAATGCCATTAAACAAAACTCATCATGAGAAGACTCATTAGATGTCACACCCCGACCACGTAGAACATACGAAACGTGGCGGAAACGTCGGGGAGTGTTGTAACAGAATTAATTGTTTCAAATCCATGGCAATTGAAGTTTCGTTTTATTAATTAAAAGTGTTACAATGTCTAAACAAACAAAGAAATACAACATAATTAACTAGTCTTGCATCTTTTATTGTCACTAAAGCCCAAGTCTGCCTATGTGTATCTTGATCATCTTATGCAACAGCTCCTGAAAAACACATGTGAAAATAGGTACGTCAGCATAAAAATGCCTGTGAGATACATAGGTTTTGTGAAAATGAGATTCATGACTTATGTTTGAGAAAATGTTTAGTCATGAACCTTGTTATTTGCTTTGTTTTGTAAATCATTTGAAAATCGATAAGATCAGATGATAAGTATAAATAAATGAATAATGTATGGTTAAATGAATAACCATTGTAAACTGAGTTTGTATAAGATAAGTTGTTTGTAAAACAATGTATTGTGAAAAGTATGTTATTTGTATAAAATGTTATATGTATCAAACTGAAATGATTCAAATAACGCTACGATATGTAATACCATACAAACACTTATATATAGGAAGTACCAGCGGCGTATCCACCATGCTTGTATCATATTACACACACACCGTTACTTAATCACTTAATCAAACCAAACCAAACAATGTAAAATGTCTATGTTTAAATCAATTGTCAAATGTATTGAATAATATGTCAAAGTATTCATGTCAAGATGTAAATCATGTCAAAATGTCTATGTCAAATATCCATGTCAAATGTCTATGTCAAATATCCATGTCAAATGTCTATGTCAAATATCCATGTATGGCAAGTGAAATGTCTCAACTAAACCATATGCACAAAAACAAAGTATTGAAGTAAATCTTGGTTTAAACCAATACTATGTTTCATGTAAATGCATGATCAAATGTCAATCATGTTAAAATGTCTATGTCGAAATGTCATGTAAAACGATGTACTAAGTAATGCACACAATGGCAATACATAGCATGAAATGTAATGAAATCATGTACTATAATGTACTAACGAACATAGCAGTATATGATGTGAAAACAGGAAAGCAGGAAAGTAACAAGTAGGCACATGTGTTCCACCCCAAAACAGTTTGGAAAACAGTAAAAGAGGGGTCTATGTACTCACTTGAGATTGCTCAGTAGTTCTGGAGTGACAACTAAACAATACTAGAGATCGCGGATATCAAACGGCACCTAGTATAGGTAACTATGTTAATAAACCGGACCTAGATCGGAAGATTGGGTAGCATTAGGGTTTGTAAACCAAACGAGTGTAGAGACTCGTGTCATTTGGTTTAACAAAGCCTACATACTAAATGAAACTTAACCTGAGTGATTTCGACCCATTACGACCCGTTTAGGTAGCTTATGCTACTTTAACGCGTCGTTCGCGTGAAACGCGTTCGGACCGCCTAACTAGCCCTATGACAGTGTTATATGCCTAAACATATTACATAATCATTTATGTGACAAAGGTTTAGGTTACATATGCTTAATTACCAATTATACATGAAAAGGGTATTCTGGTAATTTACCTAAGGCATATAAACTACCTATCATACAACTACTTAAACGATGTGACCATAGGGTATAACCTCGGAAGGTTATTCCCTACCTACTATGGCCACCTAATGTGTTTGGTCGGATCCTAATGATCGACCAAACTGGGTCGGGTTCGAAGGTATAGGCGATTTATTAGATCGCCTACCCTACGACCCTAGACAACGTGGTAATCAGTAGGCATAGTCCCAAGGGACTATGACCATCGTGATTACAATCACGTTGCGAAGTTCTAACGAACTTCGCATTGACCATTACTGGTCAACGCTGAAAGTCAAACAAAGTTTGACTTTATGACTCGAAAAGCAGTAAAAATAAGGAAAAGAACGAAAGAATACTTACGAAGGGTCCCCGCTAGTGAATCGTGATCGAATAGTTCAGGTATGAAGCGAAGGCCTCAACTTAGAGCATTTGGATCAGATTTTAGTGGGTTTTTGTGTTGAGTATGGATGGGTATTTATAGTAAATGCACCACCGTTAGGATCGTTTATCGGGAAACGTGCCTTGATCTCACCCGTACAAGTGTCGGAAGCTTATGGTAGGTTAATTGGCCACCCACCATAAGGTATCAACATGTGGAAGAGAGATTAGGAGTGCAAAACAGCTGCAAACAGGCTGTTAATACAATGCACCTGGTCTGGAGACCCCATACGCATCGTATGGTATATATACCATACGCATCGTATGGGTGTACTTTGGCAGAATTACAGTTTTGGTCCCTGAACTGTATTTAGGCCATTTTTGACACGTTTAAGGCCCGTTAACCCCATTTCAAAGCTCTAAAATGAAGTTAAAGTATAGGGAACTTAAAATGTGTTCAAAAATATCTCGGATGTCGGTTCGTTTAGCCGTACGAACGCGATGTTCGCTTAATTACGACGGAATGCGCATAAGCGCGAAAAACGATCCAAATGACGAAACGAATGGATTTTTCTTAAGGCGAACACTAAAATATAATGTAGTCATGCTTCCATAAATTTTTGGATGTCCGGATGTATTCAGAACGTAAGTTATGCGCGAAAATGCAAACTTGTGCACTTTTTGACACTTTTAGTCCCTGAATGACCCAAAAGTTTATTTTAGCATACCGAACACCTCAAAGCCTATTTCTAAGCTATGTAAAGGATATTTATGGTATGTTTAACTTATGGTCATGTTCTGGAAGGTCTGTTACAGTTCAAATTGGCATACTTTCGCAGTTTGTCAACTTTAGTCCCTGTAAGCGATTTAACTTTGATTTCACCACACCAAACCTTCCAAAACTTATATCTAAGTTATGTAAAGGTTATTTAAGGTATGTTAAACCTATTTCACTATTCCGGAGTGTTTGTTGCATTAAACTGGTTATATTTACGCATTAGTGCGCGTATAACCTTCCAGAAAGCGATTTAGAGTTTGAAATCGAACAAGAGTTGATATGTGCAAAAGATACACATATTTATACAAGTCCAAAGTATGAAATACAATATTTCATTGGTTTGGAATTTGTTTGATGGTTGAAATGCCACAGGTGTTACAGTCTCCCCTACTTTAGGAAATTTCGTCCCGAAATTTAGTTTTAGAGGAAACTTGTGGAGGCAGCTGTGACGGTTTTGCCTTCAGACAATCCATTGAGCCCTTAAGTAAAACTCTGGGCCATGTTAGGATTCTTAGCAAGGATGTCAACCCTCAAATTGAAGTCATTGTAGTAACAAAACATGGAGTTTTGAACTATAGACAGGAGAACAGTTCCCGTGAAGAATTATCAAAGGAAACTTGTGTGTGCTTGAAATCCGAATTGGGTAGTGTGAGAATAAATGACATTGGTCAAAGTCCAAGACTTCTCCCGTATCATTACTCTTGCCACTGATGGTCTTAACACATGACAAAACTCCCTGTGGTTCCTATGCACTGAACTCCATAATTATGTAGGCCTCCATAATTACGTAGTTCCTTGCACAGTCCGCACAGTTTATTTCATAATGCGTATGGGGAAAAATTAAACGAATAATCTCTTGAACTAGACCTCACGAGGGTCTATCTAACTACATAAACACATGATACATTTAACTAGATTGTCGAACCAATCTATTTAACTTAACTACTCAAGAGAATTATTTAACTACTACATCGACGTAGGATGTATTTAACTAGATTGTCGAACCAATCTATTCAACTAAACTACCCAAGAGGAATATTTAACTACTACACTGACGTAGGATGTATTTAACTACTACACCGACGTAGGATGTATTTAACTAGATTGTCGAACCAATCTATTTAACTTAGATCGACGTAGGATCTCTTTAACTACTACACCGACGTAGGATGTATTTAACTAGATTGTCGAACCAATCTATTTAACTTAGATCGACGTAGGATCTCTTTAACTACTACACCGACGTAGGATGTATTTAACTACTACACCGACGTAGGATGTATTTAACTAGATTGTCGAACCAATCTATTTAACTTAGATCGACGTAGGATCTCTTTAACTACTACACCGACGTAGGATGTATTTAACTAGATTGTCGAACCAATCTATTTAACTTAGATCGACGTAGGATCTCTTTAACTACTACACCGACGTAGGATGTATTTAACTTTAGATCGACGGAGGAACTATTTAACTTTAGATCGACGTAGGATCTCTTTAATTTTTCAACACATGTTTCCCTTAAACTTTGGAATAGTACTTTATAATCCAAGGGACTTAACTACAACGTGGAAGTCCATTAAGGATTTAAGATAGTACCTTTTTGAATATCCTACTACGAATCCCTCATATGAAGGTATGAAAGATTCTACGAGGATTTGGATAACGAATATCCAGAGTATACAAAAACACAAAATGCATAAACACATAGTCACATAACCACAAAATTGTTTATCTAGATCTTTAATTTGTAAGTTTTGTTTTGTTAATTATGTACATGCATTTAAAGCACACTAGGAATCCATTTCATGGATTTCATTCGGTACTTTAAACATTAACCAGAATCTAACTATGAAGATGGAAAGATCTTCCAAAAATTCGATTTTGTTTTCAAGAAAACGTAATATTCGAATTAAGGAACACAAAAATTTGAAGATACGGAAATACCCTTAGGTACCCTATTAAGAATTTATAGTGGTACGTTGGGTATTCACACAGAGTTGTAACTTGCGCCTTGTACTTCGTTTCTTTGCAAGAGACGGGTACTAAGGATTTCCGTGGAAAACGCAAGAGATAATAAAATGGAGGAAATTTCGGGGTAGTCCGTTCTTCAAGGAATACGATTCCCTTGATTGTCGGTATTGTAGGGAATACGTTGTTTATACATGCCATCATATTTGTACATTGCAATGCAAAATAAAAAGATTTATTTATAAACAACCACAACAACAACTGTTTCATGGACCTTGACAACAAAAGAAAATAATACATAAGGCTTGATTATTTCTAAACAACATTGTCTTCTAGTTGGTCCGGTGCTCATCCCTGCGCTGGATTCGCATTAGCAATCTTTGGGCAATTTCTTCGGAAATGGCCCATCTCGTTACAGTTGAAACAAGGACCTCGTGGAAGACGAGCTTGAGCAGGATTTACTTGAGGTTGGTTTGGACCAGTTTGGTTCGGGGTAAAACGACAAGCATTTGCCAGGTGACCGAGTCGCCCACATGATGCACACAAACGACACTGTAGGTGAGCTAAGTGGTGTGCATTACATTTGTCGCATATCGGTGCAGTACCGGCATAAGGTTTCCTTGCAGGAGGCTGAGCTGGTTGGTGGCGGATGTTTTGGTTGGGTTGAGCAGCAATCGCAAAATTCTGCGAAGCCTTACGCTTCTTATTCTTGGACACCTCAGCATGTTCTTCCTTTGGTTCCACTTGAGCAGTCTTGTCGGATGGTCTTGGGTCGTCTTTTCGAAAAAGCTTCTTCTTCCTGATGTGGGATTCTGTTAGGGTGGCAGACAGTTCAATGGCTTGTCTGACAGTAGTAGGGTTACTGCCAGTAACAATATCCTGAACTAGGTCAGGAAGACCATCAGTATATTTCTCGATCGCCTTATCCACAGGAGTAACCATAGCGGGACACAACAGGCTCAATTCTTCAAAACGGTCAGTATAGGCTCGATGTTCACCACTGTCTTGCTTCAAATCATCAAACTCCCTCTCCAAAGCTCGCAATTCATGACGAGGACAGAACTCCCTCATCATAAGAGCTCTAAGCTCGGCCCAAGTCTGTGCTAGTGCAACTTCAGCACCCCGGTCTCTCATAATCCCATTCCACCACGTAAGAGCCCTCTTCTGAAACACACTCGAAGAAAACTCGACCTTGCGATTTTCAGGACACTGAACGTGACGGAACGTATTCTCAATGCTCTCGAACCACTGTAGAAGCCCAGTTGCTCCCTCGGAACCACTAAACTTGAGCGGTTTGGCCGAGTTGAAACTTTTGAAGTTGCATGGAGCATTGTTGTTGTTGATGGCTTGTATTATTTGAGCACAAAGATTTGGGAAGGCAGCAGCCATTTGCTGCGCGATGATTTCCGCCAGCTCGGCAGGCGCCATCTGATTTTCGCGTCGAGGAGGCATTCTAAAAGAGGAACATGAAAGGAAACGAGTGAGAGAGTTAGACGAAAAGAATGAGATGAAACAAATCTGATGAAAGCAAGGATAGTGGCCATTTGTTTGTTACTACAAAGCAACAAACGACCCTGGTGAAGAATCAAGTAAATAGGTCAAAAATAATGTATCGCGAAGACATGCTCGCCTATAAGTGAACACTCATTCCAAGAATTCCCAGGTATGCACAACTGGTCTCGCGTCTGATGAGATGTATACGAAGTGCTTGCCTAGCCAGAAAACCCAGAATACAGGCATTCACCCTTCCAGTTTGCACGTGTTCACATTATTTAAAACCCAAAACCTTGACGAGATTTTGAAAACTCAAAGGGGTTCAAAACCATATAATAGAGGGTTCAAAACCTTACAATAGAGGGTTCAAAACCTTACAATAGAGGGTTCAAAACCTTGTAATCAATCATCCTAGAACAGATGATTAGTTTTCAAAGCGGTTTTGAAATTTATGTTCTAGTTGTGGTCGTCGCCTAAGGATAGGTGACAGTATTGTTTTATGACTAAACGCAAGTAAACTCGCGTTAGGGTCCTAAGAAAGTTATAGACTAGGTCAAAGCATTACTAATAACCTAATTCCCTATAACCATTGGCTCTGATACCATCTTTTCTGTCACACCCCGACCACGTAGAACATACGAAACGTGGCGGAAACGTCGGGGAGTGTTGTAACAGAATTAATTGTTTCAAATCCATGGCAATTGAAGTTTCGTTTTATTAATTAAAAGTGTTACAATGTCTAAACAAACAAAGAAATACAACATAATTAACTAGTCTTGCATCTTTTATTGTCACTAAAGCCCAAGTCTGCCTATGTGTATCTTGATCATCTTATGCAACAGCTCCTGAAAAACACATGTGAAAATAGGTACGTCAGCATAAAAATGCCTGTGAGATACATAGGTTTTGTGAAAATGAGATTCATGACTTATGTTTGAGAAAATGTTTAGTCATGAACCTTGTTATTTGCTTTGTTTTGTAAATCATTTGAAAATCGATAAGATCAGATGATAAGTATAAATAAATGAATAATGTATGGTTAAATGAATAACCATTGTAAACTGAGTTTGTATAAGATAAGTTGTTTGTAAAACAATGTATTGTGAAAAGTATGTTATTTGTATAAAATGTTATATGTATCAAACTGAAATGATTCAAATAACGCTACGATATGTAATACCATACAAACACTTATATATAGGAAGTACCAGCGGCGTATCCACCATGCTTGTATCATATTACACACACACCGTTACTTAATCACTTAATCAAACCAAACCAAACAATGTAAAATGTCTATGTTTAAATCAATTGTCAAATGTATTGAATAATATGTCAAAGTATTCATGTCAAGATGTAAATCATGTCAAAATGTCTATGTCAAATATCCATGTCAAATGTCTATGTCAAATATCCATGTCAAATGTCTATGTCAAATATCCATGTATGGCAAGTGAAATGTCTCAACTAAACCATATGCACAAAAACAAAGTATTGAAGTAAATCTTGGTTTAAACCAATACTATGTTTCATGTAAATGCATGATCAAATGTCAATCATGTTAAAATGTCTATGTCGAAATGTCATGTAAAACGATGTACTAAGTAATGCACACAATGGCAATACATAGCATGAAATGTAATGAAATCATGTACTATAATGTACTAACGAACATAGCAGTATATGATGTGAAAACAGGAAAGCAGGAAAGTAACAAGTAGGCACATGTGTTCCACCCCAAAACAGTTTGGAAAACAGTAAAAGAGGGGTCTATGTACTCACTTGAGATTGCTCAGTAGTTCTGGAGTGACAACTAAACAATACTAGAGATCGCGGATATCAAACGGCACCTAGTATAGGTAACTATGTTAATAAACCGGACCTAGATCGGAAGATTGGGTAGCATTAGGGTTTGTAAACCAAACGAGTGTAGAGACTCGTGTCATTTGGTTTAACAAAGCCTACATACTAAATGAAACTTAACCTGAGTGATTTCGACCCATTACGACCCGTTTAGGTAGCTTATGCTACTTTAACGCGTCGTTCGCGTGAAACGCGTTCGGACCGCCTAACTAGCCCTATGACAGTGTTATATGCCTAAACATATTACATAATCATTTATGTGACAAAGGTTTAGGTTACATATGCTTAATTACCAATTATACATGAAAAGGGTATTCTGGTAATTTACCTAAGGCATATAAACTACCTATCATACAACTACTTAAACGATGTGACCATAGGGTATAACCTCGGAAGGTTATTCCCTACCTACTATGGCCACCTAATGTGTTTGGTCGGATCCTAATGATCGACCAAACTGGGTCGGGTTCGAAGGTATAGGCGATTTATTAGATCGCCTACCCTACGACCCTAGACAACGTGGTAATCAGTAGGCATAGTCCCAAGGGACTATGACCATCGTGATTACAATCACGTTGCGAAGTTCTAACGAACTTCGCATTGACCATTACTGGTCAACGCTGAAAGTCAAACAAAGTTTGACTTTATGACTCGAAAAGCAGTAAAAATAAGGAAAAGAACGAAAGAATACTTACGAAGGGTCCCCGCTAGTGAATCGTGATCGAATAGTTCAGGTATGAAGCGAAGGCCTCAACTTAGAGCATTTGGATCAGATTTTAGTGGGTTTTTGTGTTGAGTATGGATGGGTATTTATAGTAAATGCACCACCGTTAGGATCGTTTATCGGGAAACGTGCCTTGATCTCACCCGTACAAGTGTCGGAAGCTTATGGTAGGTTAATTGGCCACCCACCATAAGGTATCAACATGTGGAAGAGAGATTAGGAGTGCAAAACAGCTGCAAACAGGCTGTTAATACAATGCACCTGGTCTGGAGACCCCATACGCATCGTATGGTATATATACCATACGCATCGTATGGGTGTACTTTGGCAGAATTACAGTTTTGGTCCCTGAACTGTATTTAGGCCATTTTTGACACGTTTAAGGCCCGTTAACCCCATTTCAAAGCTCTAAAATGAAGTTAAAGTATAGGGAACTTAAAATGTGTTCAAAAATATCTCGGATGTCGGTTCGTTTAGCCGTACGAACGCGATGTTCGCTTAATTACGACGGAATGCGCATAAGCGCGAAAAACGATCCAAATGACGAAACGAATGGATTTTTCTTAAGGCGAACACTAAAATATAATGTAGTCATGCTTCCATAAATTTTTGGATGTCCGGATGTATTCAGAACGTAAGTTATGCGCGAAAATGCAAACTTGTGCACTTTTTGACACTTTTAGTCCCTGAATGACCCAAAAGTTTATTTTAGCATACCGAACACCTCAAAGCCTATTTCTAAGCTATGTAAAGGATATTTATGGTATGTTTAACTTATGGTCATGTTCCGGAAGGTCTGTTACAGTTCAAATTGGCATACTTTCGCAGTTTGTCAACTTTAGTCCCTATAAGCGATTTAACTTTGATTTCACCACACCAAACCTTCCAAAACTTATATCTAAGTTATGTAAAGGTTATTTAAGGTATGTTAAACCTATTTCACTATTCCGGAGTGTTTTTTGCATTAAACTGGTTATATTTACGCATTAGTGCGCGTATAACCTTCCAGAAAGCGATTTAGAGTTTGAAATCGAACAAGAGTTGATATGTGCAAAAGATACACATATTTATACAAGTCCAAAGTATGAAATACAATATTTCATTGGTTTGGAATTTGTTTGATGGTTGAAATGCCACAGGTGTTACATTAGAAGCATAGAGTGCAAAATTTTCATCAATAAGGTCTTCAGGCATACTACTCCAGTCAACAAACCCTTGAGTGAAAAAACTTTGTTGATCTGGTTGTGCTGCTGCTGGAGCAGTGGTTTGAGGTGCAACAGGTTGCACTTGTACCTGTGGAACAGGGGTTTGAACATATTGGATTTGTGGAACAGTAGTTTGGACATAATGTACTGGCACAGGGGCAGCAGCATAGTGAGTAGTGTTCACTTGTGCTGCTGGGGCATATTGGGCATAGTGCACAGTGTTTTGGTTTTGAGGTCGAGGATTTGAGCTAGGATGAGTAATTATGGGACCAGCGGTTTGACTCCTACATTCCCTAGCGAAATGTCCCAACCTATTACACTTATAGCACTTGATTTTCGATTTATCCAACCCAACCCTTAGATTCCCATGCAAACCTGGGAATTTTCTCCCTGTTCTTTTGTAGAACTTGCTAGTTCTAACACTTAGCAATGCCAGTTGGTGCAGGATGTCCATTTCCTCTAAATCAGTGGGATCAAAATGTTGTAAATCATTTAGTTCAAAGCTTAAATTGTCTGACATCTGGTTTTCGTTAGCAGTGAATGCATAACTTGCAGAGTGAGGATCAGGGTTGTTAAAATTTGCACCAGCAGTGATGTCAATGAAATGATCATAACCCTGGTCCTTACCACTGCTCCCAGATTCTTCTTGACCCAGAAGAGCAGTATTACCGAATGTGTAATCATCAACGGCTTTTCCTGACTCTTGTAACTTCCTTTTCTGGTTCAACTCCCTTTCGTAGGTCAGGAGTCGACCATGGAGTTGGGTCAAGGTCAGATCCTTGAACTCAGGTGAATTTCTGGTGACAAAGGCTATAGTGTCCCATTTTTCGGGCAGTGACCTGAGGAACCTGCTGTTTTGAGTTGAGTTTGTAAAAGTGGTATTAACAAGCCTCAGTTCACTGATGAGACAACTAAACCGCTCAAATTGTTGAGTCAGTGATTCACCTCTAACGTGACAAAATGTTTCATACTGTTGGTTCAGGATTTCCCTATTGTTTTCTATGACCTCTTCAGTACCTCCAAACTGTTCCTTAAGTGCATCCCACAATTCTTTGGCACTGTTACAGTGTAACAGTCCAGCATATATTTCATTGGGCAGCGCTGATGCTATGATGCTAAACGCTTTAGCATCTAGTTCGATCTTTTGAAAATCGGTTTCGGTGTAATTTTCAACTGGTTTTGGAACGAACTTTTTAACATCTTCAGCGCTTGGCACTGAAGGAACATGAGGACCAAAGGTGACAGACCTCCAACAACCTGTGCTTTGTTGAGCGAGGATGTGACCCATCCTCCTCTGCCAGATGTTGTACTCATTTCTTTTTAGCATAGGTGGTTTAAAAAGTGAGCCGATGTTGTTTTTGTCATCCTGAGATTGTGACGTCATTCTTGTTGTTTTACAGACACTGGGAAATCAACTTTAATGGTGATTTATCCTTGCTCTGTTTTTCAACGGACGAACAAACGATCAGTATCAACTGTTATGAGCTGAACTATTTACGTCAAAATGATTGTTAAATCAAATTTGACTGTCCAAGCTCTGATACCAATTGTTGGATCTGAGTTTCTTTTTGATTGTATTTTACGTTTGAAATTAAGATGGAAATGAAAGAGTTGTGCAGCGGAAATAAGATGAAAGCAAACTTTGCATACAATCAAACGAGAGTAATACTTTTATCAAACATCTTTACACATAGAATCGAAAGATTGAATTTGTTTCAATAACGATTACAATGATTGATGTAAGAATGCAAACTCCCCCTCAGCCAGAGCTCAATAGTTTGTTCGTGCAAAGAAGACGATGTGGTGAAAGAGCTAATAGAACAGTACAAAGTACTGAGCTATTTATAGGCACTTGCAAACCACTGAGCATCTTAGCTGACGTCACCATGAAAGTGACATCTAACTTCCTAACAAACTCTAACTACTGATCTATAAGCACTGATGTACTAAACTACTGCTATTACATTACATTACATTACATTACATAAAAGACACTTAAACTGCTGCTGCATCCTTCCACTGCTGTGAACCCAGCAGTGCTTGTCCGGATCAGCAGTACTTGACCCAAGGCAGTAGATAGAGTCAACAGAGCTTTGGTCTTCCATCAGTCTTTGACTTTGGCCAGTTGATATAAAGCAGCAGTTGTAGGTCAGCACTTAGTATGATCAGTAGATAGGAGGTCAGTAGATATGAAATCACTTTCAAGGGGAGAGATTTGCATGAACCAACTGTAAACGTCTGCTTATTCTGAATCCACTGTTTTGATCCAGTTTTGGCTTTACATTATCTGTTCCTCTGATAGGGTTCAATCCCAACAAGGTGGGACTGGTGGGCGGAATATTCTGAGGTGGGATTATTAATGGCTAAAAAGGTCTAGGTGAGATTATTACAGGCCAATTTCCCTATAGGTTGTGTATATTTTTTTGTAAGATCCATTCTAGTTTTGTATTTGATCGTGTTAGATCACCGATCTGAGTTTGATACCTTGTTTGTGACAGTATTTATACTCATTATATCCTTATATGTACTTATCAATAATACATTATACATAGGGCTGCAAACGAACCAAACGAACATGAACAAGACCTTGTTCGTGTTCGTTTGTTAAGAAATATATGTGTTCGCGAACCGTTCACGAACACTTATAGAACAAGATTTTATGTTCGTGTTCGTTTGTTAAGGAAATGAACTTGTTCGTGTTCGTTTGTGTTTGTTTGTTAATTTTAGGCAACGAACGTTGACGAACACAAATGAGCACAAACTAATGTTCATGAACACAAATGGAAACAAACGAACACAAACAATCGTTCATGAACATAATATATAATACACCGACACTTATTAGACATTTAATTTGTAAGAATTTTGAAGTATTTAAATAAATATAAAAACAAAAAACACTAATGAAGTATTGAACACAAACGAACACGTTACCGAACGTTCACGAACATAAACGAATGAACATGATCGCTGTTCATGTTTGTTCATTTAACTAAACAAACAAAATTTGTTGTTCGTGTTCGTTTGTTTAGTAAACAAACGAACACAAACGAACTTTCACCGAACGGTTCACGAACTATTCGCCGAACGTTTGGTTCTTTTACAACCCTAATTATACGCGATGTGAATTTTTAAAAACCCTACAAGAACCATCATGACATCACCTATGCACCACTGCGGTACGCCTAAGAATGCCATTGGATGATCGGTGAAATCAAATTCATATCCATTTAGCTTTCTTTCACTTGTATATTTCACACCACAACCGATAACGGAAACATCAGAGTGAGATGAAAACGATATTGCTCAAAACATCATAACGTACTAAAATGAGACAATATTATGAAATCAAAATTTCATTTCATTTCATTTCTAACTTCAAGAATATAATCGTCTTGAAAGGAAAGTACTTTGCAGTTTAACATGATTAACACAAAGGAAGTACATAAAGTAAAGTTTGGTGTGTTTCTAGTTTGCCCTAAGTTGATTTATTGAGCGTCATCATACATTTTAGCAACATATATTAAAGTATCCATCAACACAAAAAGGGTCGGTGAGCATACAATTTTGGTCTACATAGCATATATATAAAGTCTCAAATCCAACAAGGCAATTTGTATACTAAGTTACATATCATACTAGCATACAAAAACTATATGTTAAACCAAAGCATCTACTAGCGTAATCTTATCATCGCAATGAGTAAGGCCGTAAAGAATGATTACTTAACAAAGACCCCAAAACGGGTGGTGTGCTACTCCTATAGCGCTAACATGTTACGTAAGCTCGCGAAGTTAATGACAAATAGGTTGCATGAATGTATTTTAGCATGTATAAACATCAAGTATAGCAAGTGGCATGTTTTTAATGGATTGAGTGTTTGCATAAGATTGATTATGTGTGTTTTGTGAATTTAATAGGTTATACATGTTACACCCAAAAGTGATTTAAAATGAAAGAGGGTCAAGTATACTCACGGTTTGCAAATGTTTTCCACAAAGTGAGTCTTCATTAATTTGAAGGATGGAACACCAAGGTTATTCTAAAAGGATAAATAAAGGTGTGTGAGTTTATGGATACGATGATGGAACGGATTCAGGAATTAACAATATGAAATTACACAAAAATCTATCTTGATAGAACACTTATTTGGACACCAAAGTGATTGATGTTCTTAATGAGTTTTACACTGAATGGAAGTCCAAAGTAAGAAATTTCTACCCTTAGATAGGATTTCACCTTAACACATGATAGTCAACCATGCATTGGTTCCTATCATGGTTCGATTTCGGATTGATTATTACATATAAGTTTTTTGTATATAGTTATAGCCTAAGTCTAAGTCATAGATTGTCAAGTATGGTCATGCATGGGTTGGATGAATCCATTAACCCTTTTGTTCACCAATGCATAAATAATCACATGATTATTCGGATGGTCATGGAACATAAGTACAAGAAGGTAAATACAAGTATCTAAATTATCTAATTCACCTAAACAATCAAGTGACTTGACTAGACGAGTGCATTCCAAACATGGATAGTGTTTGGAGACTTGGTGTAGTCTTGTTCACTTTGTTACTTCGAAGTTATTTTAGTGACATAGAAAGTGATCTAAACCCTATCAATTTTGTAATAATCATCAATCCAACCTATCCCAACAATGGGATTTGTGGCAACTTGAAGATATTCATGAAATGAAGTAGGATGAACAATGTTTTGAAAAGTTTAACAAAAAACAAAATTTAAAATCCAACTTTGGGCCTTAAAGTGGTGATGTTTCAACTTAGTTTACCATGGTAAACTTGTGGAAATACTCCTAGAGGTTTTCCAAGTATATTGAAAGAAGAAAACAAGAAGAAAAGATGAGAAAAAGTGTTCAAAACTCATTGTTTTGAACCTTGATAAAATCTGCCAACACTGGGAGATTTTGGAGATTTAAGAGAATTTAAGAGTGAATTTAGAGTGTGGAAAGTGTTTAGGAGGTGTGGAGGAATGGTATTTATAAGTGGGTATTAGGGTTTGGGGTTTTAACGAAGTTAGTTGGGTGTTAAGTGATTGAAAAGGGTGGATCCGGACTTAATTCGCGAGTTGTCCAGTACCTGTCAGACATGCTTATGATCCGTAAATGTTTGGTCTTACGGTCCGTAAGACCTTAAAAAATTTCAAAAGTTTTAATTTTAGTCCCTGTAGTTGGGTTGTGTGTCATTTTATGCATAATTACATAGTTAGGCATGTTTTAGGCATCTTAAGGTGTATATAAGCATGTGTAATGTATGAATATGTTTGAATATAATTCCAAGAAAATGTATTCTCGGTGTATGACTCGGTTTTCAATTATAAATGCGTATTTCGTAATTGATTATGTATTGTGCATGTATGAATAAACATGTATGATAAAAATGCGATTTCCATTATGATCAATGTCTCGGAATTACAAGGATTGAAATTGAAATATAAATTACAATAAGTTGAAAATGAAATGAAAAATACAGAACGTTACAATATACATGTTTATATCAATTTAACTCCACTTCACTTGTACATATTACCCTATATTAATTAGCATAAAAGGGTTTGTGAGTAATTTTTATTGTTTAATTTTTTTTACAATTCTTGAAGCATGGGGCGCAAACGATTAAAGTGTGGTTGTGAAAGTTGCACACCATACCTCTTATTAAATTACAAGATGACCCATCTACTTCGTTGAGCTTATTATCTAAACCTTAGACTTTCCCATATGTTTTTTCTTTATTTATATTTTTTTGCCCAATCACACATTGACATGTTGCACACTCATAAGTTTATCTCTTTTTTACAATTTTAAAATATAATGTTTTATAAAATTATGAATATATTGTTGCGACGTGCTTATTTTGATCTCCATTTCAATATAATTTCGTTGAAAACCGAGTTTCAGTATAATTAGCAAAGCACAAATGTACAAGTCTTTATAATATATTTTTTAAAATGCTATTTTTTTTTATTTTTCAAACCTACAATTTTACTTTTTATTAAGGTGTTTTTTTCTTCTTATTCATTGATAGTATGCTGAACATTGTGGTGCGGTTGTTATAAGTAATTCATGGGTTTACGTAAATGTTTTTGTTTTCTATAAAAAGTTTCAACAACGTTACTCTTTTGGGATTTTGGGTGCCCCAATAAGCATTGGTATAAAAGTTAAATGTAATTGTAAGTGTCTACGCCCCTTAGTGTTTTAATGTTCGTTTCTTACATAATATTAAGCCTATGGTATTTTTCTTTAATGTAACCATTACAAATTTTAAGATTCGCGGGTAAGATTACTAGTTAATATGCTATACATGCATCCCTAATACAATAGTGAGTGAATAGTTAGATAAATATAAGGTTTTTTCATATGAAATGATAAGCTAACATTGAGTTGTTGTGACTATTATGATGCCATGACATTATAAATGTGTAAAGGTTAAAACTTTTCAGTTAAGTATGACATGTGTCCTGCACCTTTATATCTTGGCCCATATCTCATGCAACACAAAAATACATGTAAACAAAAAACCAACATTAGAAATGTAACAATTCTAAATAAACCGACACCCTCGATTATATTTTTCGACACCTTAATATATTTTAAAATATCCCAATATGTCCCAAAATATACCCGTATGTGAAAACCGAGCTCGAAATACAATATAGTATTAAAAATAAATTAAAAACAAGAAAAATTAAGTTGAGGCGGGCCGCGTAGACCCACCCCAACCTTTAAGCGGGCGGTATGAAGGTCGAAATCTGATTTCGTTGATTATTAAGTTGAGGCGGGCCGCGTAAGATACCCATAACCCTTACGCGGGCCGCGAGAGGCTCAAAATGTGGCGCAGCCCGGTGCGGCCACGTGGCCCAACACATGTCGAGCCTACATAGTGATCCGGATGGGCTACACATTGACCGGAGGTCAACGCGGGCCGCGTAGGCCCTATGCTCATGTTACGCGGGCCGCGAGAAAGACAGAATTCAACAACTATAAATAGATGGCCTCGGATCTTAGTCGAATTCGTTCAACGTTCTTTCTCAATCTCAATTTCTGAATATTAGGCATAATACGCGGGTATTATACCCCCCTAAATAGCGAAGTTCTGCTTCGTTGTAAGTATTATAATCCCTGGATACGTATTAGATACGCTGCCTGATTGATCTAGGGTTCCGTAACAGCTGTCGTGGTTCTGCCTGACATAGTCGTTGGAATGCCGTCTCGGGGAAACCCTTACGGAAAATCTAAGACGTGTGCATTTGTATAAATTTTAGATTATCACCAGGAAACCCTTACGGAAAATCTAAGACAACAATGTGAGTAATCTTTTTTTTTTTTTGTAAATAGTTTTTACAAAACCTTAAATATTTTACAATACAATTTAGCAGTGATTGAGTCTTTGTAATTCTTCAATTACTGCCGGTATTATGGGGTTTTGTATACATTACTTGATAACCTTCACAATTGGACAACGGGTTAGCCAATGTGTGATATGACCATAGCCACAGATACGGTCGAGTGGCAAGTACTGAATGAGTAATTGTGTAGATATAAACATTGTAATCGCTCTCAATACTGTTTAAATTAAATTAAATAAATGTTTCTTGATTAATCTGAGATTCACTCACCAGTATTTCCCACTGACAAATGTTTTTAAAACGCGTTTCAGGTAACACAATGTGAAAGCCAATTAGAAGCCAGCTGGACAGCACTGAAGGCTTGGAAAAGTGGCTATAAAAGTTACCTAAATAAAGAAGGCGTTTTAATTCAAATAAAACGGGATTTATACCTGTAAATCAGCTTGTAATAAAAACTTGGGTTTCATCCCAATATGTTTATTTATATATATAAATGGTGGTTTTACTCTGATAAACATTTCCTAACTACGGTCCTGATGAAAAATTCCGCTGCCAAATTAGACAATACGAGATGCCACCGAAACTGGTTCGCGGCCACCCGTTCCCGGGGATCAGGGATCGGGGGTTGCGACAGAAGGTGGTATCAGATCTAAGCCACTGATTCAGCCACAGAGGTGTTCTGCTGACATCAAAATTTGAAGTGTTAGGAAATAAATTACGAAAATACGTGCATAACTGTATTTATTGTTATGTGTTATTTGACTATCTGTTAGTTTACTGTATGAACGACCAAGGACCATCTGACGCGTATCGTCAATTGTCTGGTTCGCCTAGAAGTGAAGGCACCTCCTCTTCTCAGCCTGCCCTCTCTAGGTACTCTGCTGATATGGAAAAAGGAATATTTGTGTTTAAGGCTCAGTCCGAGGAGCCATTTCCTCAGAAAAAGAGGGGATGGTACAGTCGAGGGGCACACGAGCGTAGGAAGCGTATGAAAAAGTTACAGGAACAGAGGGTACTAGCAGCAGCCAAGAGAGAGACAGATGCCTATACCCAGGATATGATAAATAGGGGTATAGCCAATATTCACATCCTAGCAACCACTGCAGCTGACCCTAATCTGGAGCAAATAATAGCACCCCAACCACAACTGCCAATCCCTGACCAACCCATGGAGATAGAAAACTCTGAAAACCAAGTAGAAATGCATGACATCAATCCGGAAGAAATCCCTAGGGTACCAGCACCAAACCCCTTGGACCCAAATTACGATCCCTGGTGGGATGATGTTAGGGACTATGTGCAACGTTACCCGATACATGAAGACACACCCATGCAGAACATAGGAGCCTACCCAGGTATGGACCCTTTAGATCCATATTACCAAGATGATTACATTAGGGAAATTTTAGAAGATCCTTACCGATTTCAGGCACAGACACCCTCATACCAGGAACCCGCGCCCTAGATTCCGAACCCAGTCCTAGAACCTGCACCCCCAATGAGTGCAGAAAACGTCCAAGAACTTAGGACATTTGGTGAGGAAATTCTAGAAAGTAGTGAAAGAATGCGACAGGTGAGAGAGCGACTCGTATGGAAGTATGACGAGCGCAATATGGATTTTTGGATGAATCCATATCCGTAATGTGATGATGAAACGGTAGTAGTAATAATAATAATATAATAATAATAAAATAAAATATGTGTGTACGGATGCCTATTACTATTAGTGTAATTTTCTTTCAGTTGGTATAGTAATTTTTATTTCAGTACTAGTGTGTAATAGATGCATAATAGTATATGAATAGAGTAAAGTCGCAATGATCGAAGCTTTTAGCAAAAATGTGTGGCATGTGATTGACTATATTAATTATTATTTTGTGATATTAATACGGGGTAAATGTTTAAAATTCAGATGGCCGACGAAGGAAATCAAGATAATCTGAATAACGATAACCAGAGTAACGTTAACTTGGTTAATGAGAATCCGAGCATCAATAACAATGGAAACCAAGTGGATAATAGTGCTATCCAACACATAGTGGCACAAGGAATTATAGATGCAATGTCATTTATTCTTCAAATAGTTCAGGAAGCGAATAATAAAAGTAAACATAGCAGTAAGCGACCAATTGAACTAGAACACAGCGTGAACAATGGCCCTGTACTTCAAATGCCCATTCCCAAAAGAAAAAGAACCGTACCTTATGGTTGTTCTTATAAAGAATTCTAGTCTTGCAAACCAATAGAATTCTCAGGAAATGAAGGACCCATTGCAGCTCTACGCTGGATAGAGAAGACTGAGACAATTCTAAAAATAAGCAAGTGTGCTGAAGAAGATAAGATAATGTTTGCTTCTAATCTATTTAAGAACTCAGCCTTAGAATTGTGGAACACTATCCTCCAATCAAGAGGAAGTGATAGGGTTTACAACATGGAATTGGAGGAATTTAAAAATATGGTAGAAAGGAAATTCTGCCCTCCCAATGAAAAGGAACAAATAACAAATAAATTTCTGAACCTTAGGATGACAGGGGTAGATAGTAAGGGTTATACTACCACATTCTTTGAATATGCTAGAATAGTACCAACCCTTGCATCACCTGAACCAGTATTAATCTCCCGTTACATCTGGGGATTAATCGGAGAAATTAGACATGTGGTCAAGGCAGCTAGACCTCAAACTATAGAAGAAGCTATAGAACTAGCAAATACCTTGACAGATGAATTAATCCGTACTAGAGAAGAAGACCAGAGGAAAAACCTAGCTCAAAGACTTACCCAGGAATTCCGATCTGGAAATTCCAACCGTGGGAAAAGTGTAGGTTCTACATCTGCACCATATTGCAGGTATTGCAAAAGAAAGCATTCTGGAAGATGCTCCATATATTGCAATTTCTGCAAAATATCGGGACACAAGGAAGAAGACTGCAGGAAGAAAGCCAACAGGATATGCTATAACTGTGGAGAACAAGGTCATATTAAGCCAAACTGTCCGAAATTAGCTCCAGCTGCAAACAACAAGAACACCAAAAATGCCAGGGCATTTGTTCTGACTGCAGATGAAGCCAAAATGATTCCAGACGTGATAGCTAGTACGTTTTTAGTTAATGATGTATTTGCTAAAGTATTATTTGACTCTGGTGCGAACCAAAGTTTTATTAATACTTCATTTGGCAAACTTCTAAACCAGTCATTAACTAAACTACCACAAGAATGTCTAGTAGAGACAACTAATGGAGAAACTGTTAGGATTTCTGAAATCTTGCAGGGAGCAAGAATAGAAATTTTAAATCAAAAGTTTAAGGCAAACCTTTACCCAATGAATCTGGCAGGATTTAACGTCGTATTAGGAATGGATTGGTTAATAGCCAATAAAGCCAGTATTTTGTGTGATCAAAAGTCAATTCAAGTAAATTCACCAAAAGGTGAAAAGATCACAATTAAAGGAAATAAGCCATCTAGATCCACAAAATTCATCTCTGTGATGAAAACTGCAAGTTATATAAGAAAATGTTCTATAGTGTATTTGATTTCCATAATCACTAACACTAAAGGAAAAGAACTAAAAGACATTCCAGTAGTGTCTCAGTTTTCAGATGTATTTCCAGAAGAATTACCAGGACTACCACCAGACTGAGAAGTTGAATTCAGAATTCATCTGCTACCAGGAACAACACCAATTGCCAAAGCACCTTACCGTTTGGCACCAACCGAAATGCAGGAACTGAAGAAACAATTAGATGAATTGCTGGAAAAAGGATTCATACAGCCGAGCTCATCACCATGGGGAGCACCGATTTTATTCATTAAAAAGAAGGACGGATCAATGCGTATGTGCATTGATTACCGTGAATTAAACAAGGTCACGATTAAGAATCGGTACCCATTACCAAGAATCGATGATCTGTTCGATCAACTGCAAGGAGCTCGATTTTCTCTAAAATCGATTTAAGGTCAGGATATCATCAATTAAAGGTACAGGAAGAGGATATTCCTAAAACCGCATTCAGAACAAGGTATGGCCATTATGAAGTTACTGTCATGCCATTTGGTTTAACCAATGCCCCAACTGCATTTATGGACATGATGAACCGAATATGTAAGCCATATTTGGATAAATTCATAATTGTATTCATAGATGATATTCTAATTTACTCTAAGAGTAAAGAGCATCATGCAAAGCATTTGCACGCACTTTTAAGTCTATTAAGAAAGGAAAATCTTTAAGCTAAATTTTCAAAGTTCGAATTTTGGTTAGAACAGATACAATTTCTTGGACACTTAGTCAATCATGAAGGAATTCATGTGGATCCAACAAAGATCGAGGCGATTACTAAATGGGAAACCCCTGAGTCACCAACCGAGGTTAGAAGGTTCTTAGGATTGGCCGGTTGTTATAGAAGATTTATTCGAGATTTTTCTAGAATAGCCATTCCTTTAACTAAGTTAACCTGTAAATCTATTAAGTTTGAATGGGGACCAAAACAAGAAGAGGCATTTAGAATTCTTAAGCAAAGATTAACCAATACACCCATACTAGCGTTACCAGAAGGAATTGAAGACTTTGTAGTCTATTGTGACGCTTCTAAGTTAGGTTATGGATGTGTATTAATGCAACGTCAAAAGGTTATAGCTTACGCATCTAGACAACTTAAGAATCATGAAGAGAATTATTCAACCCATAATCTAGAACTAGGAGCTACAATTTTTGCCCTTAAGATTTGGAGACATTACCTTTATGGTAGTAAGTTTACCATATTCACTGATCATAAGAGTTTAAGGTATATTTTCGGGCAAAAGGAGTTAAATATGCAATAAAGACGCTGGATGGAGATGCTTAGTGATTATGATTGTGATATCCAGTACCATGAAGGAAAAGCAAATGTAGTGGCAGATGCTTTAAGTCGAAAGTATCATGAAAAGCCAAAAAGGGTACGTTCTCTTAAATTAAATCTACAAGTAGATTTAAATGATCAGATAAGAGAAGCACAAGAATCAGTAATCAAGGATGATACTGAAAAACTAAAAGGTATGATTAAAGAATTAGAACAAGGAACAGCTGGAATTTGGAGATTCCCTAAGAAAATAATGTGGATACCTACATTAGGAAACCTACGTCATCGTATATTAGAAGAAGCCCATAAGTCTAAGTATACGATGCACCCAGGAAATGATAAGATGTACTAGGATTTAAGGAAAAATTTCTGGTGGATAGGAATAAAGAAAGACATAGCAGCCTATGTTTCTAAATGTTTAACTTGTTCACAAGTTAAAGCTGAACACCAGAAACCCTCAGGTTTGTTACAGCGATTAGAAATGCCAGTGTGGAAATGGGAATTAATAACAATGGATTTTGTTACCAAACTACCCAAAACGAAGAAATGTAATGATACAATCTGGGTGATTGTAGATAGACTAACCAAGTCAGCTCATTTCCTATCAATGAAGGAAACTTTCAGTATGGAACAGCTAGCTAAATTATATGTAAATGAAATTGTTTCATTACATGGAATTCCTTTATCAATTGTTTCTGATAGAGATAGTCGATTTACCTCTCATTTTTGGTCAAGTTTCCAAAAAGCCATGGGAACTATGTTGAATTTGAGCACAGCTTATCATCCTCAAACAGACGGACAAAGCGAAAGAACAATTCAGACGATGGAAGACATGCTTAGAGCTTGTGTAATTGATTTCGGAGGTAATTGGGATGATCACTTACCTTTAATAGAATTTTCTTATAATAATAGTTATCACACAGTATCAATGCTGCACCATTCGAAGCACTTTATGGACGAAAGTGCCGAACCCCAGTCTGTTGGGCAGAAATTGGGGAAAAGCAATTATCTGGACCTGAGATAGTGCAAGAAACAACTGACAAGATCATTCAAGTCAAGGAACGACTGAAAGCAGCACGTGATCGACAGAAAAGCTATGCTGATAACAGACGAAAACCATTAGAATTTCAAGTAGGAGATAAAGTATTGTTAAAAGTCTTTCCTTGGAAAGGAGTAGTAAGATTCATCAAAAGAGGAAAGCTAAGTCCCAGGTATGTTGGACCTTTTGAAATTATTAGAAGAATATGACCTGTAGCCTATCAGCTACAACTGCCAGAGGAAATGGTAGGAATACATGATGTATTTCATGTATCTAATCTCAAGAAATGCCTAGCTGATGAATCACTAGTAGTACCTCTTAAGGATATAGAGGTAAATGAACAACTCAAGTTTATAGAAAGGCCTCTACAGATTGAAGACAGGAAAGTCAAAAACCTTAAGCATAAGAGACTAGTTCTGGTCAAAGTGAAATGGGATTTCAAAAGAGGACCTGAGTACACATGGGAGCTTGAATCTGAAATGCAAAGGAAATATCCACACTTGTTCCAGTAGATCTCGAGGACGAGCTCTAAAACAAGGTGGGGAGGATGTAACAATTCTAAATAAACCGACACCCTCGATTATATTTTTCGACACCTTAATATATTTTAAAATATCCCAATATGTTCCAAAATTTACCCGTATGTGAAAACCGAGCCCGAAATACAATATAGTATTAAAAATAAATTAAAAACAAGAAAAATTAAGTTGAGGCGGGCCGCGTAGACCCACCCCAACCTTTACGCGGGCGGTATGAAGGTCAAAATCTGATTTCGTTGATTATTAAGTTGAGGTGGGTCGCGTAAGATACCCATAACCCTTACGCGGGCCGCGAGAGGCTTAAAATGTGGCGCAACCCGGTGCGGCCACGTGGCCCAACACATGTCGAGCCTACATAGTGATCCGGATGGGCTACACATTAACCGGAGGTCAACGCGGGCCGCGTAGGCCCTGTGCTCATGTTACGCGGGCCGCGAGAAAGACAGAATTCAGCAACTATAAATAGATGGCCTCGGATCTCAGTCGAATTCGTTCAACGTTCTTTCTCAATCTCAATTTCTGAATATTAGGCATAATACGCGGGTATTATACCCCCCTAAATACTGACGTTCTTCTCCGTTGTAAGTATTATAACCCCTGGATACGTATTAGATACGCTGCCCGATTGATCTAGGGTTCCGTAACGGCTGTCGTGGTTCTGCCCGACGTAGTCGTTGGAATGCCGTCTCGGGGAGGGTATTACTAATGTTAAAATGAGTTATTATACTAACACATGTGCATTTGTATAAATTTTAGATTATCACCAGGAAACCCTTACGGAAAATCTAAGACAACAATGTGAGTAATCTCTTTTTTTTTTGTAAATAGTTTTTACAAAACCTTAAATATTTTACAATACAATTTAGCAGTGATTGAGTCTTTGTAATTCTTCAATTACTGCCGGTATTATGGGGTTTTGTATACATTAGTTGATAACCTTCACAATTGGACAACAAGTTAGCCAATGTGTGATATGACCATAGCCACAGATACGGTCGAGTGGCAAGTACTGAATGGGTAATTGTGTAGATATAAACATTGTAATCGCTCTCAATACTGTTTAAATTAAATTAAATAAATGTTTCTTGATTAAACTGAGATTCACTCACCAGTATTTCCCACTGACAAATGTTTCTAAAACGCGTTTCAGGTAACACAATGTGAAAGCCAATTAGAAGCTAGCTAGACAACACTGAAGGCTTGGAAAAATGGCTATAAAAGTTACATAAATAAAGAAGGCGTTTTAATTCAAATAAAATGGGATTTATCCATGTAAATCAGCCTGTAATAAAAACTTGGGTTTCATCCCAATATGTTTATTTATATATATAAATGGTGGTTTTACTCTGATAAACATTTCCTAACTACGGTTCTGATGAAAAATTCCGCTGCCAAATTAGACAATACGAGATGCCACCGAAACTGGTTCGCGGCCACCCGTTCCCGAAGATCAGGGATCAGGGGTTGCGACAAGAAAATACACAATATAACTTAGAAAATATCCTGGACATTAAATTGAAGTAAATTAAATGTTATTTTTCACAAATACAAGGAACCTTATTCAATTACAATCTTCTATTTTTTTTTTGAAGGGTGACTTTCAATATGTACATGGACCATTGGTCACCGGGTTCCCGTCTAGGACGGTTACCCGTCAGCCCAGCATTCAAAAAAGGATGTTCTATCGGGCCCCGGCTGCCGCTCTGACTGACCTTCGCCCGGAAACCATATTGCCCCCACACGAGAGACTCGCTGGGGTAACAGCTGGATGAAAACCGGGTTGCACTCAGGACCGCACCATGCCTCGGTAGGAACGATCCATCATTGAGATATTTACCATAAACATATCAAACTAGATGATGACATTTTATCCCTTTTCAACTTGATTTCTAACACCCGCGTCAAGCAAAGAGTGGCAGACAAACACCAAGTTTAGTATGTAAGGCTTTTGGTAAAATTGTTTGCCGGTTGAGGCTTGGTAGGAACAAACTTAGTATATAAGCGTCTTGATGAAACACATTCACGAGCAAAGTGGTAATCAATGCCAATATGTTTACCCATTTTGTATGAAACACAATTTCGACTGAGAAAGATAGAGTTGAGATTTTCACAAAGGAGTGTAGATCAATTCAGTGGCAAAGCATGAAGTTCATGGAGAAGGTGTGTTGTCCACACAATTTCGCAGTCGTGTTAGCCATAGCACAATATTCATATTCACAGCTGGATCTTGACATAGTTGATTGCTTTTTAGAGACAAGATTTCCATTGAGATAAATATGGAGTAACCATTGGTGGGGCCTCTTGTTGCTCTGATATCATGTAGTGTACGTTTATAAAGATTCATCTCAAATTACAATATGTTATTAATCACTATATAAATACAAGAAAAACTATATACAATCTCCTATTTGTGAAGAGATATTTTTACAACATATAAAAACTAGATAAAATTAAATTTCAATTATTTCTTTTTAATTTGATCTCTAATAGTTCTTACTACGAGGGATGGTGATGGTGGTGCATAGGTAATGCCATAATGGTTCTCACGGAGGACGGTGGTGGTGATAATGTCTGAATGAGAAATGACCTATTAATTAACTACATAATAAATATGTAGCATTTATTATTTGGTTAATATATAACATCCTCTTACAAATCGTTATCTTTCTAACTCTACACTTGAAAATGAAGATGATAATGAAGAAAAGTTGAGACTTTTAGTGAGAGAAAGATGATGACTTTTAGAGAGAGAAAGAGAAGGCAACTATATTCCAACAGTACACGATGGTATCAATAATCTTGAATAGCTAATATTAAGATGATAATGAAGAAACAATGTGTGACACACAGCAAAGCGAGTGGAGCACAACCACCCATTGGTTCAACTCCTTTGGATTTGGTTTCCATTTCTCACCTCATATTACTCATCTCCTTCATTTGTCCTCATCCTTTTTCTTGATATTTTTTTATTTATTTTTATATAATTTTTTTTTAAAATTTATCCAGATGTCATTGTCTTGTATGTCGAATAATCTTTTAAAGTTTGTTTGGTTATCTTCACTTGTTATCTATCTTGGGCTTTGCCCCTCTCACCAAAAACACCAAGTGTCCAAAAGGTTAGCTTTAATTTCTTGATCCTATCATTGCTTATGTGTTCATCATAAATATTTATAATTTCTATCTTAATTTAGTTATTTCTTCATTGGGTATGTTGATTTCTAAGCGTCTAGTATTATATTAGTATACATAAAATAAAATGCTCAAGTTGCAGTTTCTTGAAGTTAATTATGTTGATTTAAGAATATTGAGAGATATATAACTTGAAAAACTAATGTGGCATATGTATATAATAATTTGATTATTTATTCTTGAATCACTTATGGCAAATCAAGATTTTGTTGTAGGGAAGTGAAGAAAAATGGAGGTCACAAATGTCACTGAGTATCAGGCTATTGCCAAGGAGAAGTTGCCAAAGATGGTCTATGACTACTATGCTTCCGGTGCCGAGGATCAGTGGACTCTCGAAGAGAACCGAAACGCTTTTTCAAGAATATTGTAAGCTCTACTTATGTTCACAGGCTTGCGTGCGCGCACACACATATATACACATACACTGAAAGAAGTGTTTTTTTTTTTGGTGAAACAGGTTTAGGCCGCGCATTCTTATTGATGTGAGCAAGATTGACATGACTACCACAATTTTGGGATTCAAATTATCGATGCCGATTATGATTGCGCCAACAGCCATGCAGAAGATGGCTCACCCTGATGGTAAACATATGTTGTTGATCTAGTCGGCGCGGTTTATGTCACGAAAACAATGAATTATCCTAGAGCATAGAAGTTAATTACGTGGTTTATATATATGTTTAACAACTAATATTGTTTCTTTATTTTCAATGAAGGTGAGTATGCAACAGCAAGAGCTGCATCTGCAGCTGGAACTATTATGGTTCGTATTTTCACAGATTTATATGGCAGTCACAAGAAGTGGTCCTGTTTTTTGTTTAGATATTTAATTATTATTACTATATTTTCAGTCGCAACCAAACTTTTTCTTTTAACTACATCTATATTTTAGAATTTCGAAAATTAAATTTTGATTATTTAACTTATGAAGAATATTTTTTTTTAAATAGGCTTTAGTTAGTTTAAAAATCACATTTATTATACATGTTTTCATAGAAAATTTAACAATATGCAAAATCCAGAATATTAAGTGTATGTTACATGACAAAAAAAAAAAGTACTGGGCGTTTTGGACTGGACATTCGGGCCTAACGCGTTCTACAACCGGGTTTGAGCCTGCTTTTGATCAAGTAATAAGACTACTATATTATGAAATTTTTGGGCTCAACCGGACCTAATGGTCAGGCTTGGACCGCCCCAGGACCATTTGGGCAACTCTAGTTTGAGATTTACACACACAGAAGTATATGTGCTAATAATTTGTCCATTTTCTAGACCTTGTCTTCATGGGCTACATCAAGTGTTGAGGAGGTTGCTTCAACAGGACCTGGAATCCGTTTCTTCCAGCTTTATGTGAGCAAAACTATTTAATTTAGGGTTGAGCAGGAAAACCAAATAAATGAGATAATCGAAAATTTTGAATCAAGGAACAGATTGAAAAACTGATGGTTCGGTTATGATCGTTTCAATAACCGATTTTTATGGTTTAGTTCTGGTTATATACGTTAAATAACCAAACTAATTGAACCGGCTCGACACTAAACATAAATATTTTATTTTTGTATAATTAATATGTTATATGCGGATAAAAAAATATTACAATTTTATAATTAATGTATTAGTTGTCCTTTGTTCTCTTTTTATAAATTTTTTTATAAAGTTCAAGGATTGTTAAAATTTTGTTTGACTCGATATATAATTGAATTTATTAATCTAACCATCTTTTTCAAAACCGATCAATAATTAAAATCTAAAGACCTAAACATCGGTTATAGATTCATTTTTATTCATAACTAAACCTAACCGAACCATGCTCACCCCTATTTCATCTTTTATTTTTTCTTAATATACATGTTAACGTTGTTGATCCTTAATATCAGGTGTACAAGGACAGGAACGTGGTTGCTCAGCTTGTGCGAAGAGCCGAAAGAGCTGGTTTCAAGGCTATTGCTCTTACAGTCGATACACCTAGGCTTGGACGCCGAGAAGCTGACATCAAAAACAGGTTTACTCTACCACCATTTTTGACACTGAAGAACTTTGAGGGTTTGGACCTTGGCAAGATGGATGAAGTAAGTCAATACAACAGATATTAAAGATTAATCTTGAGTTTTCCTATATGTTTTATGGGTCTTTTCTAATTTGTTATAATCTTGCAATGCAGGCTAATGATTCTGGTTTAGCTTCTTATGTTGCTGGTCAGATCGACCGCACCTTGAGCTGGAAGGTATATTTTTTTTTTCACAAAAATGTCTGTTATTGCACTACAAGAAAGCATACTTGTGGGGACTAGATTTTTTAGGCCTGGGACGACATGGAGTCTCCACAGTTTCGTCTCTGGAACCCATTGCGTATAGGTCCTTTAGGTCGTCTCTATAGGTGTTGTCCTCATGCATTAACTTTTAGAGACGACATATCGTCACAATAGACTTAGAGCACATTCTAAAATCGGGCCCTTCCCGTAGAAAATTTAATTTAGGATCCTAACATGTGGGATTAAAATCACACACAAAAATTGTATGAAATTTTTAAAAGGCACAAAATCACACAATCCTAGTAGCATATTCGAGAAATTGAGGACTGAGGGAGGAGTTGTGATCGTAGAGTAAGAATCGAATGTAGTCGAGTTTTAACACCCCCCCCCCCCAAAAAAAAAAAAAAGAGGGGCATCAATTTTCTGTTGCTTTGTGTTATATGTTTTTTTTACAGTTGAGCCGCCCATGGTTCTCGATTGCGCCTCATGTTAGTAACTTATGTGCATGCAGGATGTGAAGTGGCTACAAACAATTACCACAATGCCGATCCTCGTTAAGGGTGTGATCACGGCTGAGGACAGTAAGAACGATCAAAAGGCGTTGTAATTATGTTTTTCATTAGTTTTTCTATTTTGTTAAACTAATGTTAGAATGCTGCTGATCATTGTACAGCAAGGTTAGCTATTCAAGCTGGAGCAGCGGGTATTATTGTTTCCAACCATGGAGCACGCCAGCTGGATTACGTTCCGGCTACAATCAGCGCTTTGGAAGAGGTTGTGAAAGCGGCACAGGGTCGTGTACCGGTGTTCCTGGACGGTGGTGTCCGCCGTGGAACCGATGTTTTCAAGGCACTGGCTCTTGGAGCTTCTGGCATCTTTGTAAGTAACTAAACATATCCAGTCTTGTTTTGAGCTCAAATAAATCTTTCTTAAGAAAATGCAAATTATAAAAACCATATAGTTTGCAAAAAATGAGCAATACTAGATGGATGATCTTATTCTTCAAAGTGATCTATGTTTAATTGGAGAAATCAAATAATTAGTCTGAAAACATAAATCCAAACACACTTAAAATATCTTACAATATCAGATTTCTTATGATATCGTGTAAATTTCAGATCGGGCGACCTGTGGTGTTTTCTTTGGCTGCTGAGGGAGAAGCTGGAGTGAGAAATGTACTCAAAATGTTGCGTGATGAATTCGAGCTAACTATGGCACTAAGCGGTTGCACCTCACTCAGAGAGATCACTCGTGACCATATTGTGACCGAGTGGGACGCCCCAAAGGCTCGTCCTGCACCACGGCTGTAAAGAAAAACATGATATTGTCACAAGCATCTCGACTTTTAATGGCACATTATAAGGTATATACCTTTTGTTACGGTTGCAAAACTCATATTGTTTCCTTGTATAATGTTCGTTTCTGAATGATCAGCTGTATGGATGTATAATTCTTAAAGGTCCATGGCTTTACTTATATATATGTGGTTAATTAGTAATTGTGTACATATGATCCACATTTAACTTGGATAATAACTTAATATGTTAAACATGAATTCGTAAAACTATTTGGAAAATAACATAATATATTATAGGGGTGTTCAGAATTCGTTTCGAATTAGAAAAGTTCGAAATTCGTTTAAATTCGATTCGATTATCAAGAATTCGTTTCGATTAAAAGAATTCGAATTCGAATTCTATTCAATTCGAATCAATTAAATCGAATACGAATTTATAATTTCAAATTCGATTCGATTCGAAATTCGAATAAAAATTATACGTTTTTATTTATTATTTTTATATATAATGCATATATAACTTTTATTACGCTATACTATAAATTATTTTCAATTTTTTTCCAAGTATTAAAATTACCCATTACCAAACCCAGTACATGGCTCATAACTAAAACCTATGTAACAAATGTATCAATAGATTTATAACCCTAAAAATATTAACTTGTAATGTGTAGCAGTTATTCCCGACTTCTCGTTTTGAATTTTAGACTTATGGTACTTTATTTGAAACTTTTTAATGTGATATCGTGCTTTATGACTACTTTAAAGTTTATGTTTCATTTTGATAGTTTTTTCATGTTTTTAAAGAATCTGAACTAAATCGAATCTATTCGAATTCGAATTTTTAATCGAATACAAATCGAATACGAATTGAGTTTTTTATTCGAATACAAATTCGAATCGAATTCCGTAAGTTTTAATCGAATTCGAATTCAAGGGAAAATACAAAATTATTCGAATAATTCGATTCGAATAATTCAAAAATTCGATATTCGATTCGATGAACACCCCTAATATATTAAACATGAATTCATAAAAGTACTATCAGGCCCATTTGTAGTTTAATATTAAGTGCATTTTTAATTTTGTTAAATCTTTTTTATTATATAAACTCAAAACTTTGTAGATATACAAAGCTATATCTATACTACAGGGTCCTAATAATTACACATGGTAAAATCTTATTTTCACATAATGTATACAGGTCGTATAAGGTTATACGGCCCGTAGACACCATGTGAAAATAAGATTTTACCAGGTTGTATATAATGTATACGAATCAGTTATACGGGCCGTATAAGGTTATATGGGCCGTATAAGGTTATACGGGCCGTATACATCGGATTTCTATTTTTTTTAAACTATATGACTTGACGTATTATTCCTCGATACGCGGGCGACTAAACGTAAGATTCCTCGGTTCGATGTTATATTCCTCGATTCTCGTGTGAGTTATTTTTTAAACGTTAGATTCCTCAATATTCGTGTGAGTTATTTGATTCGACGTTGGATTTCTCGATTCGCATGTTAATAATTTGAAACGATGTAATATTCCCTAAAAATTTACTATATAAACGACACCAATCTTATTAATTTTCATTCAACTTCTATTCATTTCTTCTATATTTCTCTGTATTAAAATTATATTACATTATCAATGTCGTTTTGGGGCGAAAGTAACTTTTTCGATAGAGACTCGGCTAACAAGTCGAATCAGTCGAGTTATGATATGAAACCCCCATATTTTAGTTGGTCAAATACTAAGAATTAAACAATAAAAATTTACATCCAAATTTAAACTTTTACGCATTAATAGAGTAAACTTGGTTATGCATATAAAATTTAACTAACTACAAACCATCCAACGTTTACAAAAGTTACGAACACATGATTTGGGTAAAGTTTAACAACTAAACTTTAACTACATGACAACAAAAGTATTTTGACCCATTTACAACATTTAAGTCCGGAAGCGCGCTGAGGGCAATATGGAGTGTGTTCGTTCCGGGCGTAGCGTGGCATTTAAAGTGTGGCTTTACCTATATCACAACAACAAAAACCAAATATCAATTACATTTAATTACATCATACTAACTTCCAAAAAACATGATACACATTCATTTATCTTATTCACATAATATGCTCCTTCGACATTCTTCCTTAGTTTTATTATTCAACTTCCACTTATTTGAACCGTTCGCAACGGGTCACTTTCATGACCATTCTTATACATAACATTCTAGTTCATTGAACCGTTCATAACTGGTCAATTACATGACCATTCTTTAACATCACATTCTAGTTTGTTTGACCCGTTCATAACGGATCACTCACGTGATCATCCTTTAACATCACATTCTAGTTTGTTTGACCCGTTCATAACGGATCATTCGCATGATCATCCTTTAACATCACATTCTAGTTTGTTTGACTCGTTCATAATGGATCAATCGCATGACCAATACTACAAGTATAACAATGAGCATTACTACTACTAGTAGTTAAATCGTACAAGTAACGTACCCCGGTCTTGAGTTCCTTGTTGTTTCATGTGGCTCGACCCTTCTTCCTTTATCCCTATACATAACCCAGTCATACTTAGAATTCATGTCTCATGCTTACTTCACATATATTCTTTGATAAGATAACATAAAAACTTAACACACATGACATTTACCTACTCAAACCATGGTCATCATGTAGTGTCCGATGTCGAATTGCAAAATTCTTAACTAAAGCATTCTATCAAACACTTGTAGGCATACAATTTAATTCACTATCAAGTTGCCTATTTTCTATCAATTTAGCCACATATAGCCTAAAATTCGCATGATTAAGAATTTTAACATCATCCTATCATCACACCTTCATGTTTTGCATTTAGTACTACATTCATATCTGAAATGGCTCTAGTCTCATTTTCATGGCAAACCCACTTCCATAATCATGAAGGTTTTCCCATTAAAACACTTAAACACAACAATTACACAAAATTGAGCATTCATAAACTTTTCCTAATCATGCTTTTTCCATTAATTTACACCATACTATCACGACAACTAAGAATTACCCATTTTCACACATTCTCTTCACATTAAATCTTCACCAAATCAAGAATTGTGACTTACCTCTTGTTAGACAAGCATAGAAGATTACTTATTAGAGCTCATGCATAAGATTGAAATTGATTTCACCCTTCAATTTGTTAGAATTGCAGATTTTAGGTTTATGTTGAACTTGTTCTTCTTTCATTCTCTCTCTCTACACCACGCACAGACACACACACACACACACATATATAAAAATTCTGCACTTTGTTTTTCTTATACTCTAACTTTCCCATGTGCCACATTCAACCCCTCATGTTTAGTCTAGTATTTAATTTGATCAATAACTCTTATCTTTTGCTAGAAGACATATACATAAGTAACTTAACTAGGTTAGTTAGCATCAACCAATGAGCTCCATATTAAACATTAGGATTTATTAACATGTTAGTTATTAGTCATGGTTTGCAACATAAATATCATTTCTCATGTTACGGTATTAAAACAAACTATGAAATCCAAGATACTAACATGTACACATTTTGGGGTGTTACAAGTCTACCCCCCTTAAAGAATGTTTCTTCCCCAAAACCTAGATATGTACCAAATAGTATCGGATAGCGCTCCTGCATTTCGTCTTCCAATTCCCACATTAAATCCGACCCCTTTCGGTGCTGCCATTGGACTAGGACTTGTCAAAATGGCCTTATTACGAAGATACGTTACTTTGAAATCCTTGATAGCTATTGTGTAACACCCCAATCTCGTAAAACAACAAACCTCGGCGGAAGCATCAGGGAGTCACGTTACAGGCATTGTTTCAAACACATGGTATTTAAGATTCTCTTTTATTGAATTAATAAGTTACATTGTCTTCGGATAAAACAAATAAACGTAAACAATTGTCTTTCAATTTTTATGATAAACTAAGGCCCACGTCCATCCTATGTGAGCATGCGTTCCTAATCATCAAACATTAGCTCCTGAAACATATGTGAAAAGACAATCAACATATAAAGTCGGCGAGTACATAGGTTTTGTTGAGTGTCAAATTCATGGCTTTGTATTCGTTATTGCAATACCTCGTCCGACTATGAGAGTCGATAAATGATAACCTTGTTTCAAAAGTGTTTGATATTGCAATATATTTAACCAACTAAACAAGTTGGTATAAGTTATAAAACCTTGTAGCCATGAATCTTGACAAAAGCATTTCTTTTGTAAAATCGGGTAATAAATCAATTTAAAAGAAAAACGTTGTATGGTTTATATCTTTAACTGAAAATCGTCCATGACTTCGTTCAAAAATCATTTATCCTTGTTGATGTAATTTGGATAATGCTACGGTATGTGATATAATAAAAGCACTTATATATAGGAAGTACCAGCGGCATATCCACCATGCTTTTATCATATTACACCCGTTTCGTTATCTAAATTACTTACCATAAACCATTCGTCCAATTGTCTGTGTTATAAACCAATCGTCCGTGTTATAAACCAATCGTCCGTTTTATAAACCAATCGTCCATGTTAAAAACCATTCGTCCGTTTTATAAACCAATTGTCCTTGTTTTGTATAAACAAACCGTCCGTGTTTTAATTGTGAAAATTGTGGTCGTCCTCTAATGAATACATTCAAGCCTGTGATGACTCGTCTAGACCACCAAAGGGTCTCTCTAAATCGACTAACACACCACCAAATGGTATGTTAAAAATACAGTTTCTGGCATTCCCCAAACTTCCCCACAAACCCCGGGAAATTTGGTAACGGGATTGTCAGTCCGATGGTACCATAACATACTACTAGTCGGCTTGGGCAAAGTTAATGAATGTCATTCGTGTTATGGATAACGCACCAACAAGTTTACCACATTATTGAAAGCATAGTGTTATATATAAACCATAGGCTTTGTTTTGAAAACTTGAACGGTTTAGCACATATGAGTCACCCCAAAACATTTAGAAAACATAAAAGAGGGGAACTATGTACTCACTTAGGATTGCGTCTGTGTCCTTGTTCAATGGAATAAACAAAGCTCAAGTGTGTCCTAACGTGTCGGATAACTATGTTAGTGTGTTGAGACTTTAATAGGAGGATTTGGATAGAATGGGGTTTATAAACCAAACGAGAGAAAGACCTCATGTAATATGGTTCACTAGATCCTATATTCTAATTTGGATGAGTTCCTAAGTGCTTTTGACTCGTTATGACTCGCTAAAGTGGTTTACGCCACTTTAATGGGTCGTAAGCGTAACTATGGGTTCGGATGGTTAAACAAGTCCTATGACGAGTCTAATATGTCAAAATAAGTTTGATTGTATTACAACATCAGTTTATATGTCAAAACATTGGTCTTATATTCTTAAAACCATTTTATGTGTAAAAAGGGAGTTTTCGTCAATTTAAAAGAACATAAAATCGACTCGTCATATAACTAACCAAATGACATGACCATAAGGTATAACCTCAGAGGGTTATTCCCTATAATACTATGGTCACAAAAATGCGCTTGGTCGAATCCTAAGATTGACCTAACAAGTCAGATTCGAAAGTCAAAGCGGTAGTTAAACCGCTCGACTTTCGGCTCACAAAAAACACTAAACTAGAAATGACGAGTTAAACATGTTTGAACATGTCTATTAATGTTATAAAACTGATTTGGTGTCAAATCTTTAAGTTTTAATACCCAAAACGTTTTCGTCGTAAAATGCACTTTTATGCATTTTTTACTTTTAATTCGTAAAACTTTGACTCGTCACTTCGCCTACTAAACGTGGTAATCAGAAAGTGCAATTGCAAGGGACTGATTCCTTCATGATTCCGATCATGTTTCAAAGTTCAATTGAACTTTGACTTGACCAAAAATGGTCAAAACCGAAAGTTAAACAGAAAGTCAAACTGTTTGACTTTTGGCTCAAAATAGCCAAAATAATGAAAGAACTAGGAAGAAAACTTACTTATGTTGAAGAACACTTTTAGAACTCAAGATAGGCAGCTTCCAATCAGTTGGAAACAAGCTCCAAGATAGAGAGAAAGAATTTGTGAAATGAACAAGTTGAAATGGTGGATGATCATGGCTATTTATAGTGATCAAATGATCACCAAATCAAGCCAAGTGTACCATGAGTCATCAAGAACTAATTAGTGTCCTCCAAGGTGTCCAAAGCAGGTGAGAAATGGCAAAAATCGCGACTTGGGGGGCCAAGAAATGTAGCTATACATCCAGCTGCCAGTTTTTCTGTTCTGGTGGTCCTTACGGACCGTATGGGGTTTTGCTTACAGTCCGTAAGCCCCCTTGTAGTACAAAACTTTCAAACTTTGGCAATTTTAGCCCCTAGACTTGTATTATCGCGTTTTGTCAGTTTTAACCCCTTTTAACCTAATATTTAGGTTATATAAAGGTGTTAAGACATATGTAACTCAGATTTTGTCCGGAAATATCATGGATATCGTTTCGTACGATCGTACGGTTGCGTGTTTCGTAAATAAAATATAACATTTTATTGAACACAAAAATGATCGAAATTGTTCAACGATTGAAAATATGCATTTCGTAAATAAAATACAAGATTTTATTGAATACGAAAATATTTGGAATTGTACAATGATTGAAAATGTGCAAATGTCACATATTGGTCTTTCAACATAATTCATGCATTCCCTCTTCCAGTTCGATATCATCTAGTTGCACGTAAGTCGTTTCATCCGTGAGACACTTCCGTAGTTGTGACACATGGAAGGTGTTGTGAATTCCATCTAATGTTGGTGGTAAATCCAACTAGTAAGCTACCTTTCCAACTTTGGCTAAAATTTTGAAAGGTCCAATGTACCGGGGACCTAACTTTCCTTGTTTGCGAAATCGGATTATACCTTTCCACGAGGAGACCATTAACAACACGTGTTCCCCAACTTGAAACTCAATAGGGTGTCTTCTTCGATCTGCATAGGCTTTTTGTTAGTTTTGTGTTGCTTTTAGTCGCATTCGTACGAGTTTAATCTTCTCATTAGTCTTAGCCACTACATCCTTATGTGCACTTTCTCTTTGTCCCACCTCTCCCCAACATACGAAAGTTCTACATTTATTATATCACCAACCAGAGAAGCCCAACCGTGTGTTACTGCATGTACTGTATGCTAAATGTGTTAACTGTAACCAACAAACATCTGTTGTTTGGACAATTAGGGTGTTGCATGACCCTACACACATACGTACTTACATCTATTATACCTTAGGTCGCATGTAATGGACCTAGCAATTAATTAACGCTAGAAATATGTTATCATACCGAGCAAACTAAGGTGAGTTCACTACTCTTTTACAAGCATGCTTGCCGGGGGGACAAACAAACTACTATTCCTGGGAGGAATACTTTTAAACTATTATTCCTGGGAGGAATACATTTTTTGTATGTTGTAGTTTAAATTCGATGTTGGTTAATAAACTCAAATTCTATCACGAAAGTCCCTACTTACATACCAAGCTAGTTGCCTGGGAGGCAATGGGGTATTAGTTGATAGCGCTATTAGGCCTGACAAACCTCACACAGTGCTGGGAGCCGGACGTGAACGAATGACCTTAAACACTTTGATCAATGATGATAGACATTGATGAGGGCACCAAAACAGAATTGTCAATCGGTACCGAGTTTATTATTCGTAACATTTCTTTAAACTAAACACTTACATGATTTCCGTTAAACAAAACTGTGAACTCGCCAACTTTATGTTGACACACTTTTTCCGCATGCTTGCAGGTCGCTAGATACATTATGCCTTGGAACTTGCAGTCTGAGGAGCGAGGAGTGTCATGGGGTGTGTTGATGCGCGTTTAAGTGTCGTATATATTAGGTGTATATTTTAAGCCCTTTTTAACACTTATTTTAGCCAAGTTTTAAATTTATAAAACACGATATTTCACGAACACTAAACACACATATGGGCAAGTGCACCCATCGTTGAGTGTAGTATAGCGTTGGTAAGATACCGAGGTCGTCCAAGGACACAAGAGCTTTTAGTACCGGTTTATCCTCAACGTCTAACCAAAACAAAAGTTTAGAAAAATGTTTTAAACTAAGAAAAATAAAACTAACTAAAATGCTGAAAATAAAAATAAAAGAAAAACAGATAGACAAGATGAATCACTTGGTTCCGACTAGTATCTAGTATAACCTTTGATTATTTCCGCACTTTTGCACATAATTAAGAGATTATCTTAGTTATTGTAGTAGGCCCCTCTTTTGAAGGTGACGTTACCCTCACCCCAGTAGTTTGAGTCAGCAGGGATACAATCCTAAAGGGGTGGATTATTGGAAGATAATGAATTAAGTTATTAATGCAGTATTGTGGTAGGCCCCGCTTTTGGCGGTGACGTTACCCTCGGCTAAGTAGTCTGAGTCAGCAGGGATACAGTCCTAAATAGCCGGGTTATAGTATTAATAGTAGTTAACTTATGAGGGGATCAAAGAGTTTGGACCCCCGCCATCCAATACCGTGAAGTATTGAAGGAGGTCCTACTAAATTTGACCCAGGTCCATTGCAGGACCTCTAAACGCTGAACAATGGCAAGACCTTTACCAAACCGTTCCCTTAACCCCCTACCAGGTAGCCAACATACCTCCATATAGACCGTGGAGATATGAATGGTGAAAATCCTTTATTTTATATAGACAGTAAAATAATGCCAAGACACCACGGACAAACGATAAGGAAAGATCACCTTCAACATAAGTAACTAGTTATTAAAGTCATTAATACAAAACCAAATAAAAAGTGCAAAAGATTAGAAATAAAAAGTATTATACTAGACACTTTGTCTTCACCAAGTGATGTAAGAGACTTATGCAAACATGGCCTTGATTGTCAAGAACTCTTACGATCAATCTTGGATCCCGAGACGACCCACACACTCTATGATGGACAATGGATGATGGTGGTGGATGATGGTGTTGTGATGGTGGTGGGTGGTGGATGAAGTGTGAGAGAGGTGGTGTGCCAAGGGATGAGTTGCAATGAAACCAAGCACTCCTATTTATAGGCTGAACAGAAGCCTGGGCACGGCCCCGTGTTCGCTGGGCACGGCCCCGTGCCCGTCTGACTCTCTCTCTCTTCATTAATTGTAATTCGCAATTACAATTAATGCGCCTGCAGTACTTTCGGCACGCCCCCGTGTCCGCTGAGCACGGCCCGTGGTGGGCAATAGAAGCTTCTATAGGTTTGTCTTTTCTGCTGCTTCTTGGGCACGGCCCCGTGCTGGCTGAGCACGGGGCGTGTTCAGCCTTCTGTTTTCTCTATTTTGCTTTGGAAGGTGCCGTTGAGGGTTCGGGCAGTCCACTAATGTTCCTTTTCTTGTATTTATGTTGGATTTAGCTGTCTTTTTGCTTCTTTTGCGTTTTTGAGCTCATTTAATCCTGAAAATACAAAAGGAAGACAAAAACACTCTTTTTCCAATATTAGTACTAAAAAAGGGTTAGTTTTATGCCTCATTTGATGTAATTTATATGTTGCATTTTACACACATCAAATACCCCCACACTTGAACTTTTGCTTGTCCTCAAGCAAAACTCTTTAATATGTGGCTTACACTCCCAAATGGAATAGGTAGAAGAGAAGGTTTTGGGCTTGTCATAGAGTGTCGGGATTTCCAAGATCTTTTTGGGTTTTATTTTTATTTATTTACACTCCTATTCGTAATGATTTATTTAGAACTGTTCATAAAAGAAATTACTTATTTGGGCATAACATGCCTTTTTAAAATTCTATTTATATACAAGTTCACATACTTCGCGGGGAAATCACTCACACTCGGCCGAAGGTGTATTTTTAGTGAATCACTCGAGAGCGGCACGGAACTTATTCCTACCATAGGCTTGCCAAGAAATCAATCCTCCTCCTTTTTAACTTTTATACCTTTGTAGATATCAAGAGGACTTTGTGGGTTAAGGGTTGGCTAGGGTTAAAGGTAGGTGGTTGGGTTAGTGGTTAGTAGAAAAAGGGCTAAAAGCGTAACAAGTGTCGGTTTTCGTATTTTTGCAACTTTTTATTTTTAATGAAGCTTTTATTCAAACAAAGTTATTTTTGATTACTTTGTTTGTTTATTTTCTTTTTGCTTCATTTTTTTTTACGAAGAACCGAACTTGTTACTAAAATAAAAGGTTAAAAATGAAAAAGGTTTTGGTGGGTGAAAATGGTTTTTGTTTGGGTGATGAAACGAAAAGGTTTAGGCTCAAAGGGGCTAACTAGGGGGATTTTTGGGTAGGTGGTAAAAGAAAAAGAAAAAAAATGGTGTAGAAATGAAAAAGGGTTAGTCCTAATGCCTCCATCATTTACTTACTCGGGTTTAAGTTGATAAGGACCGGGAACGTATTGTCATGGCAAGTTCTAGAGTCGTAAGAACCAAGCGGCTATTCACACAAGAAACGAAAAATGAGCATTTAGTCAAATGATATGAAATTGTGTGCTCAATAAAGGCTCAAAACTCACTTTTGTGGGAATGGGTTTTTATGTGATCAAGTATATATAATCAAATTTTAAATAAGTTTGTCATGCCTTTTCATAATTTTCTTATGTTGGTTCTTTTTTATCACTACGCTATCGGTTGTAAATTTGTAAAAATATAACCTTTTTGAGAACTTGAATTTCCCGAGTTAAACCTAGACAAGAAAAAAAAATGAAATTTTTGAAAAAATTTGGGGTGATTAGCGGTTCCAATAGAGTTTTGTGTAAGGCTTGTATTTAGGACTTGCAAAATTCAAGGTTTTAGCATCCCCCCCACACTTAAATTACACATTGTCCTCAATGTGTCCCAAAAATAAATTTTTAGGTTGATTAGATGTGTAAAATAGTGTTTAAAAAGCAAAAATTTGTGTTACTGGGCACCGAACACGGCCCCGTGTTATCCGGGCACGGCCCCGTGTTCAAGTGCCAGTAACAAAATAAAAATAGAGAAACAGAAGTCTGGACACGGGGGCGTGTTGGGTGAACACGGCCCATGTCCAGTTACCTGTACTGGGCGTTTTCTGCAGGTGGTTCGACACGGGGCCGTGTTGGTTGGGCACGGCCCGTGTAGAACCTTCTGAAATGGAGAAAATTGTCGGGTTGCCTCGTTCTTGTGCATGGGATCATTTTTCTCGTTCCCCTTTTCATCCTTAACCACCATGAGTGTGTTTCATTCATTACAAACCATCCAAACATTAAAACCATCATTTCATTTCATCATAGAGAGAACTTACATAATCCTAAATTAACCTAGATAAAACAAGGAAATAACAAACCATGGAGTCCTAGCCTTTACTTTATTTTAATATAGCAAAATTTCCAAGAAATAATTAAACTTGGTTAAACAAGGCCTTAGTGAATTCCTTCTTCCGAGTGTGGTTCTCCTCAAATGTCGGCGAGCCATTCTTCTATCTCCCTTGGAAGGAGAAAAGAAGGCTCATTGGCATTAGTTTGAGGAGTTTCAACTTCCACCAGGATCTCTTGATGGTGTTCCATGGGAGGTTCCGCCGGAAAGTCTTCCCACCCGGTAGGGTTGTTAATTCCGAGAGCCAGGTTCCAATCCTGTTGAGGAAGGACTGGTTCCATTGGAGGTGCTACAAGAATATTTAACCTCTGGTGCAAGAGGTTAATTTCTTGGAAGCTGCTTTCAAGTCCCATCGTAAGATCGTTAATACGGTCGATAAGGACCTCCTCTACTGAAGTCATTTCGTCGAGAGCCTCCCTTAATGCTATCACATAGTGCACAAGTGTAGCTTCAATGGAGGGTCTTCTTCCTCTTTGGTTGTTTGACGAATGCACAGAAGATGTATCGCTGTTTTCACTCGACATCCTACGAAAAATAAACTAAAAATAGCTTATTTAATGAAACAGTAACCGGACACGGCCCCGTGCTCACTGAGCACGGCCCCGTGTCCATCTTTCTGCAGAGTTTTGGAACAAGGAAACTTGTATTTTTAAGTTATTTTCTGAATGTTGTGGGCCCTTTTTTGGCTACTAATAACTTAAAACAATGTTTCATAACATGTTTTTACCAAGATTCTTTGAACAAAACTCATTTATCCCTACCATAGAGTTGGAGGAATTCCAAACTTTCAATGGTAGCTCTTGGAGAAAGATGAAGAAGAAGGAAATTACTAAAAGAGGAAGGGACAAGATGGGTTGTTGGAACCTTCTTTTAGACTTACCTAGGATAGTTTGAGAGAAGATTCCTGCAAATCTCTGCCCCAAGTTGGTCCAAATGTGCAGAATTCTTGGCTGCATTTATAGAAAATGACAGCAACCTGGACACGGCCCCGTGTTCAGTGGACACGGCCCCGTGTGCAGGTGGAGTTCTGACACAGTTTGTCCGTATTCTGACGTACTGATCAGAAAGGAATCTTTCGATGGACACGGGGGCGTGTTGGCTGGGCACGGCCCCGTGTCTAGGGACTGTTTTATGAAGTTGTCTAGTTTTTTTAAGGAACTTGTTAGTATCGGGTGGCTCCTGACTGGTTGGAACAACCCCAAAGTGCCTAATATACCTTAATTGTCCTAGACTAAGGCGAGAACGCAAGAGGTTGTCGGTGAGGGTAATTCCTATTTTCATTCTAGGGGGACAAGTCCAACCCTTTTCCGGGCTCTTGTTAAAGAAGGTATATGCCGAATCGCTCAGGTCTATGTATGCACTGAACGAAGTCGATGGAGAGTCCTTCACGGCACAATCGACACAGGGACGACTATCGTCCAAGTCTTTGCTAGGTACGAAGGCATTTTCGGGAGCAACGAGGTTGTCGGAATGCGGTTCCAACATTTCTTCATGGGTATCGTCTTGGGGTGGATCAATAAAATCCTTCCCAAGCTCTTCTATCCATTTCAGAATTAGCTCTTCTAGTTGAAATAACTCGCTAAGGAGCATTTCCCCTAGAATATCTGGCTGGGGCATTCGAGGGAGAAATAGTGCTTATTTTTACTTTCGCCCCTCTTAAGGTTGTGAGAAGATCGTGGGTCCATGTAGTGGGGCCTATAATTTAGGAAGTAGCATTTTACTTCTTCATGTTCGCCACCACATAATTGACACCACGTACCATAAGAGTGCCGAAAGTAAAAATAATTACTATTACTCATGTTTATGTCAGAAATTACCAACCGTCGGGATCTAACGGTTCTGTTTTCAGTAACTGAAACTTGGGCACGGGGGCGTGTTGAGTGGACACGGCCCCGTGTTCAGCTTACTGTCTGATGTAAAACAGGATTGCCAGTTCCAATGATTGAGCACGGGGGTGTGTTCAGCGGGCACGGCCCGTGCTGAGCTCTGCAGAAGCTGAAAAACTAAGAAAAATCCTAAAAATAAAAAGAAAAATAAAAGATGATTAGGCCGTTGATTCCTAACTTTCTTAAAATCCTTGTGTCCCCGGCAACGGCGCCAAAAACTTGATGCGCATTTAAGTGTCGTATATATTAGGTGTATATTTTAAGCCCTTTTTAACACTTATTTTAGCCAAGTTTTAAATTTATAAAACACGATATTTCACGAACACTAAACACACATATGGGCAAGTGCACCCATCGTTGAGTGTAGTATAGCGTTGGTAAGATACCGAGGTCGTCCAAGGACACAAGAGCTTTTAGTACCGGTTTATCCTCAACGTCTAACCAAAACAAAAGTTTAGAAAAATGTTTTAAACTAAGAAAAATAAAACTAACTAAAATGCTGAAAATAAAAATAAAAGAAAAACAGATAGACAAGATGAATCACTTGGTTCCGACTCGTATCTAGTATAACCTTTGATTATTTCCGCACTTTTGCACATAATTAAGAGATTATCTTAGTTATTGTAGTAGGCCCCTCTTTTGAAGGTGACGTTACCCTCACCCCAGTAGTTTGAGTCAGCAGGGATACAATCCTAAAGGGGTGGATTATTGGAAGATAATGAATTAAGTTATTAATGCAGTATTGTGGTAGGCCCCGCTTTTGGCGGTGACGTTACCCTCGGCTAAGTAGTCTGAGTCAGCAGGGATACAGTCCTAAATAGCCGGGTTATAGTATTAATAGTAGTTAACTTATGAGGGGATCAAAGAGTTTGGACCCCCGCCATCCAATACCGTGAAGTATTGAAGGAGGTCCTACTAAATTTGACCCAGGTCCATTGCAGGACCTCTAAACGCTGAACAATGGCAAGACCTTTACCAAACCGTTCCCTTAACCCCCTACCAGGTAGCCAACATACCTCCATATAGACCGTGGAGACATGAATGGTGAAAATCCTTTATTTTATATAGACAGTAAAATAATGCCAAGACACCACGGATAAACGATAAGGAAAGATCACCTTCAACATAAGTAACTAGTTATTAAAGTCATTAATACAAAACCAAATAAAAAGTGCAAAAGATTAGAAATAAAAAGTATTATACTAGACAGTTTGTCTTCACCAAGTGATGTAAGAGACTTATGCAAACATGGCCTTGATTGTCAAGAACTCTTACGATCAATCTTGGATCCCGAGACGACCCACACACTCTATGATGGACAATGGATGATGGTGGTGGATGATGGTGTTGTGATGGTGGTGGGTGGTGGATGAAGTGTGAGAGAGGTGGTGTGCCAAGGGATGAGTTGCAATGAAACCAAGCACTCCTATTTATAGGCTGAACAGAAGCCTGGGCACGGCCCCGTGTTCGCTGGGCACGGCCCCGTGCCCGTCTGACACTCTCTCTCTTCATTAATTGTAATTCGCAATTACAATTAATGCGCCTGCAGTACTTTCGGCACGCCCCCGTGTCCGCTGAGCACGGCCCGTGGTGGGCAATAGAAGCTTCTATAGGTTTGTCTTTTCTGCTGCTTCTTGGGCACGGCCCCGTGCTGGCTGAGCACGGGGCGTGTTCAGCCTTCTGTTTTCTCTGTTTTGCTTTGGAAGGTGCCGTTGAGGGTTCGGGCAGTCCACTAATGTTCCTTTTCTTGTATTTATGTTGGATTTAGCTGTCTTTTTGCTTCTTTTGCGTTTTTGAGCTCATTTAATCCTGAAAATACAAAAGGAAGACAAAACGCTCTTTTTCCAATATTAGTACTAAAAAAGGGTTAGTTTTATGCCTCATTTGATGTAATTTATATGTTGCATTTTACACACATCATGTGTCGCTTGAGAAATAATTAATGTTATACTTTTTAAAGAATTTGGTTTCGTATGATTATAAAAGTTACAATTGCTTCCGCTGAACGTAAACTTGTTGAAATGTTTTTATGAAATGCACTATTCATCTTTGACATGATGTTTGCGTGAATATTATTTAATGTAAGTTCGACATGATTAGTGGCTAGATCGTGATACGTCACACGCCTTGCGGTGAATTCCGCATGATGTATTTTGGGGGTGTGACACACGTAGTTGGGCGATGTATTGCAATACAAATACAAAGCCATGAAATTGACGTACAAAACCTATGTTACTCAACAACATTCATTGTTGACAATATTTTCACATATGTTTAAGGTGAAAATGTGTGATTATGAAAAACATGTTACACGTAGGATGGACTCGGGCTTTATCTTTAAAATAAAATAATTGTTTTGATTTGTTTTGTTTCAAATTCTCAATGACAATGTAAATTATTAATTCAATAAAACAAAACTTTAAATACCATGTGTTTGAAACAATTTGTAACGTGACCCACCGATGTTTCCACCGCGGATTGTTTTATACGCGGTCGGTGTAATACCTCGTATTTTTGTATTTCTATTTTAAAAATGTTCGTATTCGTATTCTAATTTAGAAACTTGCATTCGTATTTTAATTTCAATCTCACAATTCGAGACGTTAATCATAATAAAATTCATATTTTATACATATTTGTTATTCACACAACCGATCATTTAAATATGTATTTATACGCAAACCAATACTATTTATACGTATAAATACTTATACGCACATCCTCAGTACTTGAATTATACTTTTATACTTTTTATATACTCAATTACATAATATATACTCAAGAAATACCAAGAAATATACCAATCATCTTTCCACCTCATCAATCCCCTTCCACCTTCTTTAACCAATCATATTTCACCTTTTTCCACCTCCCTTTTCCGCCAATCATCTTTCCACCTCATCAATCATCTTCCACCTTCTTTAACCAATCAAATTTCACCATTTTCCACCCCCTTTTTCCACCAATCATCTTTCCACCTCATCAATCCTCTTCCACCTTCTTTAACCAATCTTATTTCACCCTTTTCCACCTTCTCCACCTATAAATACCAACCTCCTTCTACCATTTTCTTCACACCATTCTTCTCTCCATTTCTCTAGTTCTCTCAATCTCTCTAAATCAAGAATTCTAAGAATTCTAAAAGTACAATAAGTGTTCCAACCATTCTTCTCTCAACCTCTCTACTTCTCTCAAATCTTCCAAGCAAGGAAGAGAACTCTAAGCGTTCTAAAAGCAAACACTAAGTGTTTTAAAGGAAGCTTTGAAGCTCCAACCTCCAACTCTTCACCGAATCACCAAAGGAAACTTTGCAAAACTGTGAGTACACTTGACCCCTTTTGCTTTAATCACACTTTGGGTGCAACATGTTTTACTTGTTAAAATGCACCATTCACACAAATATGCTATACTCATTCAATCCGTTATACATGCTTTGTTATGCTTAGGTTCATGCTAGAATTCATACTATTTGTTAACCCACCTTAACAATTATAGCGCTATAGGAGTAGCACACCACTCGACAAAGTTTTTGTTAAGCTATATTCATACTTAGTCTCGTTACTTTTGTGGCGAGGGACACTTATGATTCTTGTGGACACTTGGGTTTGACTTTTAGTTATGCATGATAGTTTGACCTTGTATACCAAATTGCTATGTTGGATTGAAAATACTTTTTATACTTATGTCATGTGTCTAAAACTAGTGTACTCACCAATACGTTGTATTGAACTATGCTTTTTAAAACATGTTGCAGGTTTAATGAGGATGTTGATGATGCATGGAACATAGTAGGATGCCTAGATACTCATTTTAAATTTTGTATTCTTATTGTAATGTATTTCTTTTATTTCAAGTTGTTGTTTTTTATTTCAATCTTTGTAATTGACTCTTTAGAAATAAAATAATATTTATTATTTAAATACTTGTCGAAAATGTTAGTGTTATGAAGTCTCGAGCAATCTATTTCGTCTCACTCTGATGTTTCCACCATCGGTTGGGGTGTGACAGTCGGGGTGTTACATTAACATTGGCATTGTGTTTTCGATAGGACGTTTAGTGAATGTAGGACCAATTTCGGGATAGTTAAGCCCCCGCTGCGAGGCACGAGTGCATAAGACTAGGTAATATACTATTAATAAGTGACTAGAAGTGTACCACTTCTTCGGACTATAGGTGTACCACTTCACTGATGCCCACGTGTTTCAACACGCATCACCAACTTTATACAACTACACGAAATCACATCACCCACCTCCCCACTCACAATTTCAAGAATCTAGAGAATGGAGAGAGAACCAGATGAGAGAGAGGGGGTCTGGTAGAGAGAGAAAGAGACAGATAGAGAGATCGAAGAAGAGATGGGAAGGATTTAATCGACGTTAGGGTTTAGGTGGTGCGTCTGGATATCGAACGCCATGATGTTTGTTATTTTATTTTAAGACATACGGTATATTAAAGATAAATTATCATATAAGTAATTGGACTTAGATACTAAATTAATTGGAAAAGTAGGTGATGATGTGGAGTGTGAGGTGGAGGTTTGTTGATGAAGAAAAAATTGGGGTTTTTAAAGGAAGTTTGGAATCTAAAATATTGCTAAGGTGACAGTTTGTGGAAGTCGACAACTGTAGATGCTCTAATGTGTGTTGTGGTGGCATGAAATGTGAAATAGGGGCATTAATTTTCTACACTTGTGGCCATTGTTCAACTCCCCCACTGTCGCAACCCCCGGCCCCTACCCCGGAGTGGAAGCCGCGAGCACGCACAGAGCGGGTGGTATCGGTGTTTATTAATTTGGCAGCGGAAATGAGACATCTGGACCGTAGTTAGGAAATATTATCAGAGTTTTAAAACACCAAACTTTTTATAATAAATAAATGGGAGAAAACCCAAGTTTCAATTACAAAACATTTGTAGGGATAAACCCTAATTTATTGAAAACATAAACTCCTTTTATTTAGGTAACTTTTATAGTCACTTCTTTAGGCCTTCAGTACTCTCTAGCTGGCTTCTATTAGCTTCACATTAAGTTACCTGAAACACGTTTTAAAAAGGTATTATTAGCAAGAAATACTGGCGAGTGCATCCCAGTTTAATCAAAACAAGTGTTTATAACTTTACAGTATTGAGATTTACAATGTTTATATCTATCCAATTATTCAATTCAGCATTGCTACTGGCCAACCTTTGTCCCCGTGCTTGCGGTCATGCTACTATTTTCAATAGTAACGAGTGTCAAGTAATGTATACAAAACCCCACATACTGATGATAATTGTAGAATTAAACAAAAACTTAATCACTGTAAGTATCTTGATAAAAATTTAGGGTTTTGTAAAATATTTGAAACAATGGCTCACAAACGGTAAGAAAAAGAGAATGACTCACTTTGTTGACTTAAGTGTTACTATAGCTTCCTGGTGCTTTTCCTGGTTATTACCTATTAAAACAATGCACACGTGTTAGTAAGATAACCCAAATCACATTAGCCATACAACACGAGACAGAACTCCAACGAACTGAGTCAGGAAGAACCTTGACATGCGTTATGGATCCCTAGATCAATCGAGTAGGGTAACAAATACGTGATCGGGGGTTATAATACTTACAACGAGGCAGAGCTTCGCTCTTTAGGGATATAATACCCGATTATAATTGCACTATATGTTTTGAGAGATAAAAGAAATTGAGCGTCGAACAACTAAGGCTTCGTTTCCCATTTATAGGCCTGATCAGGGGTCGGCTCGCGCCCTGCGACCCACTAGGGTCAGTCCTTCGCGGCCCGTGAGGGACTAGGCTAGGGCTGTAGCTTTGGCGAATCATTGGTTTAGACTTAACACGGATGAGGACACGTGGCTGCATGGGGTTCCGCCACCTAACCCTCGGTCGCGCCCCGCGAAGCACACGACCAACATGGTCACGGCCCGCGAGAGGCTGTAAATTTGTTTTATTTGTTTTTTATTAATATAAATGTTATTTAGGGTCGTTTACGAGTATACGGTGTCACATTAGGGTGTTTTAGGAGGGTTGTTATATCCTCCCCACCTTGTTTTAAATCTCGTCCTTGAAATCTACTGAAATAGGTGTGGATATTTCCTTTGCATTTCTGACTCGAGTTCCCAAGTGTACTATGGTCCTCTCTTGGAATCCTATTTCACTTTGACCAGAACTAATCTCTTATGTTTGAGATTCTTGATCTTTTTATCTTCAATCTGAATGGGTTTCTCTACAAACTTAAGTTTCTCATTTTCCACTATGTCCTGAAGAGGTATCACTAATGATTTGTCTGCTAAGGATTTCTTAAGATTACATACATGAAATACATCATGTATTCCTGACATTTCCTCTGGCAGTTGTAGCTGATAAGCTACTAGTCCTATAATTTTGATAATCTCAAAAGGTCCAACATACCTGGGGCTTAGCTTTCCTCTTTTAACGATCTGACTACTCCTTTCCATGGATAAACTTTTAACAATACCTTGTCTCCAACTTGAAATTATGGTTTTCGTCTGTTATCCTCATAACTCTTTTGACGATCTCATGCTGCTTTTAGTCTTTCTTTGACTTGAATAATTTTGTCTGTTGTTTCCTGCACTATCTCTGGTCCAGATAGTTGCTTTTCTCCAATTTCTGCCCAGCAGACTGGAGTTCGACACTTTCATCCATAAAGTGCTTCAAACGGTGCAGCATTGATGCTGATATGTGTCACACCCCAACCGATGGCGGAAACATCGGAGTGAGATGAAAACGAGATTGCAAGAGACTTAATAACACTATTTGTGAAAATATTTAAATCAAACCGTTTTCATTTCATAAATCAAATTGTCAAACATTACAAGGAAATTCAATAACAACAAGTTCAATGAGAATACGTAACAACAAGAAAAAAATTGATACAACATATTAAACCTAAAGCGTCTATATGTGTATCTAAGCATCATTGCTACTTCATTTCATAGCATCGTCATCCTCAAACTTTTACATGTTTAAAGTAAAGTTCAATGCAAAAGCAAAGGCGAGTATACAAGTTTGATACATACATAGCATAAAAATTATGTTTAAATGATTCCTCATGGCAAGCTAATGATACAAGATAATGTAACACCTCGTAAAAATCGTGTCCAATGATGTGTTGACACGTATACTAAACCCTAATAAAGTCAAACGTTGACTATGAGGGACTAATTTCGTAAAAAATGAAAACTATGAATATAGAGGGACCTAAAAGTGTCAACATGCCAAATTTGTGCCTCTGATTGACCACACATGATGAATTTATTCTTAAACAGGTAAATATTCGGACGTGAGAAGTCGTATTGAAAGTAAACGAAAGTTTACAAGACAAAAGGGGTTAAACGTGTCAACATGTTAATTCTTACCTTTGAGTGACCTTTTAACGAACCCGAAGCACCGTAATGTTCAATTATACTCTCGGGAATACCCAATATAGATAACACATGGTTTTAACGCAATAAAATGATAATGCGCGCAAATTGTGCATTAAAGGGGCCAAAAGCGTCAAACTCTAAAACTACACATTTGAGCGACCATTTAAGCGAACTGAAGTAAACTAGAGTGTCATAATATCTCATTATACTCTTGGGAATGCTTGTTATTGATCTAGAAAGGCTTTTATGCCATTTTGCATTAAAACGCACAAGTTCGCAAATTAAAGGGGTTAAAATCATCAACGAAGGAAACTGGTGTCTTCGGGTGATCTTTTGACGAACCCGGGGCTTAACTGTCACACCCCCAAAATCCACACGCGGGGTATCACCGCTTGGAGGCGTGACTGACCAGGATCAAGCCACCAATCATATTGAACATAGTAAGTATTAAATGTAAAGCAATCAAACCAATATGAAAGGTGTTCAAAACATATGTATAAATTCAACGTTTAGCGGAAGCATAAATAAACCCAATAATAAGTAACATTTTAAATGTTTAAATGTTGTTCATAACATCCACAAACTGTGCCCACAACGACCGTGCCTCCCGTGCAAGCTCCATAAGTACCTAAGGTCCTGCAAGGCATGTAACAGAGAGTCAACAACTAGTTGAGCGAGTTCACAGTGAGTTTGCTTAGTTATAGTGTTCATAATGTAGTTCGTATGTTCATTTAGTAATCATGTATCGTATGTATCGTATCGCGGCCCTCTAGGCATGTTTGCGAAGTATAGTGGGGATTTCCCATGTTTGCTAGACTAGGTATAGTAGTATCGCGGCCCTTCCTGGCATGTTTGCGAAGATTAGAGTATATAGTTCGCGGCCCTTCTTAGGCATGTGTGCGAAGATTGTCATAATATCGTGGCCGACCCTTGGCGTGTGTGCGAAGATCGTTTAAATTAGTATAACCAGTCTAGTCTGTTCTTAACCATAATCCTTCCTCTCCCGGGAATCATATATCTAAGTTCCATAAACTGAACGAATAATTAATCCAACCCATTCCCATCCTGGGAATCCCATGCCTTGGCTGTGTGAACTCACCTTGGTTTGCTCGGTATGCTAAGTGTATGCTCGCAAGAAATCAATCACGTCCTAAAGTATGCACGTATGTGAAATCAGTTTGCGTTCAAGTTGTGCACGTATAAACATGTAACACGTAATCACAATCATATACAAGATGGTTACACTTAACAGCAGTTAAATATTCCAGTTAACACTTAACAGAATTAACCCAAGTTACTGTGCAGATTCTGTTCGGCGAAACACACATAATGGCGAAACACAAATTGACGAAACACTTTTGTTCGGCGAAACACATATAGTGACGAAACACATATAGTGACGAAACACACTCTGTTTCGTCGTGGCTTTGCTTGACGAAACAGGATTCCAATTCGTCGACGACTCTTGGCGAAACACATTCTGTTTCGCCGAGGTTCCTGTTTCGTCGAATGTCTGATTCGTAGACACAGTTACAGAAGTTACGAAATACACAGAAACCCTAATCATGTTAGCAGCCGACATCAATATTATCAATCATGCAGTAATCATTCAACACAGAATCATTGTAACATCATCATAGCATAATCATCGAACCACTTTAACGTCTAGCATGAACCCTAGCTTACGTATACAACATATCGATTACAACATCACATCATCAAACCCTATCAAGATGCTAACTTGCATTCAGAATCAGATCATAATAACAACATCCAGAATCGAGTATTCAATCATATTAAGTTTCGCATAAAACCATCTATATCCGACTACAATATTCATATCGAAATCCATATCATCATCATTATAACAAGAACCCTAATATTTAACATGTATCAGTTTCAGATATACATCATCAAAGCAGAATCACATGACACATAAACACGTACACTGATGAAAGATCAATCAAGACACATAGATTTACTAACCGAGATGATGGTTTTATCGCACAAGGGTTTCCAGTGGGTTCTAGTTCGCCGTCACAGTGAGAGAGCTCTAGGGTTTCGGTTGTGTTGATAGAAAGTGTAAAATGATGATGTTTTACGTACAAATACACAGAATAACGTTCTGGGCCCAAGCTGGGCTTCGGCAGATCTGGGCTCGGCGAAACAGTTTGTTTCGTCGAGTCGTATACGGCGAAACATATCCTGTTTCGTCGGGAATGGTTATGGCGAAACACACTTGTGTTTCGTCGGGTTCTATCTTATGTTGACAGTTTATGTTTCACGACATGTTATACAATCAAACACATAATCAAGCAAACACACTAGGTTTTATCATAACACAACCATATAGTCAAAGTCAACGTGCATTTAATGCGAATAAAGAATGTCGGAAATTCGAGTTGTCACATTATCCCCAACTTGAAAGAAATTTCGTCCCGAAATTTAGCATGCGGTTACTGAGGAAAGCTAATGGTGTGACGTTGTTTACCTGTATTGTTTCGCGGCTCCCCGAGCATGTTTGCGAAGATTACTGGTTTTCCTGGGATGTCACATTATCCCCCCGTTGATTTGGAATTTCGTCCCGAAATTCTGCATTGGTAGCTTCAGCCTCAGTAGTAGTTGCATTGGTTCCGAATAACTGGGGATATTTGAGATCCATTTGATCTTCGCGCTCCCAGGTGAACTCTGGGCCGCGGCGGGAGTTCCAACGAACTCGTACAAGAGGGATTCTCGTGTTCTTGAGGACCTTAACATCCCGGTCCGTGATTTCAACAGGTTCCTCGACGAAGTGCAACCGTTCGTCGATAGTGAGTTCCTTTAAGGGAACTATGTGGGTCTCATCTGACGTACACTTCTTCAGATTCGACACGTGAAAGACGTTGTGAACTGCACTGAGTTCAGGTGGTAAGTTCAGTCTGTAGGCCACTTTGCCTATTTTCTCAATGACTTCGAAAGGTCCAACATATCGTGGATTTAGTTTGCCGCGCTTGCCAAAACGAACCACACCCTTCCAGGGTGAAACTTTAAGTAGCGCTCGATCCCCAACTTGGAATTCGAGTAGTTTCCTGTCTAAATCAGCGTATGCTTTCTGACGGTCACGAGCTGACGCCATGCGTTGTCGTATTTGTGCAATCTTTTCAGTAGTATCAACTACCATTTCTGGACCTGTGATCTGACTTTCCCCCACCTCTGCCCAACAAAGAGGTGATCGGCATTTACGCCCGTACAATGCCTCGAATGGAGCAGCTTTGATGCTTGTGTGGTAGCTGTTATTGTATGAAAATTCCACAAGTGGCAAATGTCTTTCCCAACCATTGCCAAAGTCTATTACGCACGCCCGAAGCATGTCTTCTAGAGTTTGAATAGTGCGCTCAGACTGCCCATCTGTCTGAGGGTGATAAGCTGTGCTCATGTCCAATCGAGAGCCAAAAGATTTGTGCATTGCTTGCCATAGTTCTGAAGTAAAACGTGCGTCTCGATCAGAGATGATAGAGGTTGGCACACCGTGCCTGGAGACCACTTCTTTCAAGTAGATGTCTGCTAGTGTAGAGAACTTGTCTGTTTCTTTGATGGCCAAGAAGTGAGCAGACTTTGTGAGTCGATCTACGATCACCCAAATAGTATCATTTCCGCGCTGAGATCTAGGTAGACCAGTAACAAAATCCATGGAAATTTGCTCCCATTTCCATTGTGGTATCTCAGGTTGTTGGAGTGGACCTGACGGTTTCTGATATTCTGCCTTGACTCTCGCACAAGTCAAGCATTTACTAACGTATGTGGCTATGTGGGCCTTCATGCTAGGCCACCAGTATGTAGTCTTAATATCGTGGTACATTTTATCCGAACCAGGGTGTACCGAGTAGCAAGACTTGTGAGCTTCATCCATTACCAGCTCGCGTAAGTTGCCATAAAGTGGAACCCAAATGCGTCCTGTGACGTAGTAAGCACCATCTTCCTTTTGTTCTAAACGTTGTCTTGAGCCGCGCAGGGCTTCAGCCCTGACATTATCTGGTTTCAATGCTTCTGTCTGAGCATCTCGTATCTGAGAAGGAAGGTTAGACTGTATGGTGAGTTGTAAAGCTCGCACGCGCTTAGGCGCAGTGTCTTTTCGACTGAGGGCGTCAGCCACAACATTGGCTTTGCCTGGATGGTACCTGATTGAGCATTCGTAGTCGTTTAGCAGTTCGACCCATCATCGCTGTCGCATATTCAGTTCCTTCTGTTTGAATATATGTTCGAGGCTCCTGTGGTCAGTGTAGATAGCACATTTAGTGCCGTACAAGTAGTGTCGCCATATCTTAAGTGCAAAAACAACCGCTCCCAGCTCTAAATCGTGCGTAGTGTAATTCCGCTCGTGAACCTTAAGTTGGCGCGAAGCATAAGCAATAACTTTATCCCGTTGCATCAACACACATCCAAGACCCTGGATAGATGCATCGCAGTAGACTACAAAATCGTCCGTGCCTTCAGGCAGTGAGAGGATAGGTGCGCTACAGAGTCTATCCTTTAAGTGTTGGAACGCTGTTTCCTGTGCATTACCCCAACGGTAAACAACACCTTTCTGTGTCAGTAGTGTAAGCGGTTGAGCAATCTTTGAGAAATCTTTGATGAACCTTCTGTAATAACCCGCCAAACCCAAGAATTGGCGTATTTCTGTTGGTGTGCGAGGCGCAGGCCAATTCTTAATCGAATCTACCATGGATGGATCTACATGAATCCCATCCTTATTCACCACGTGGCCTAAGAAGTGGACTTCACGAAGCCAAAAGTCACATTTAGCAAACTTAGCATATAGCTGTTCCGTTCGTAGAAGTTCCAGTATAAGTCGTAGGTGCTGCTCGTGTTCCTCCTGACTTTTCGAATAAATCAGGATGTCGTCGATGAAAACAATGACGAATTTGTCGAGGTAGGGTTTGCACACCCTGTTCATAAGATCCATAAATACGGCAGGCGCGTTCGTTAGCCCAAATGGCATGACCATAAACTCGTAGTGGCCGTAGCGTGTTCTAAACGCTGTTTTGGGGACGTCCTCATCCCGGACTCTCAGCTGGTGATATCCTGACCTTAAGTCTATTTTGGAGTAGTAGCTCGACCCTTGCAGCTGGTCGAATAGATCATCTATGCGCGGAAGAGGATAACGATTCTTGATCGTCACCTTGTTGAGTTCACGGTAGTCTATACACATCCTGAACGTACCGTCTTTCTTCTTTACGAATAACACTGGAGCTCCCCAGGGCGAAGAGCTAGGACGTATAAAACCCTTTTCCAAGAGTTCTTGTAGCTGCTTTGACAGTTCTTCTAATTCAGTTGGAGCTAGACGATAAGGTGCTCGAGCTATGGGCGCTGCTCCTGGAGCGAGCTCGATCTGGAATTCGACTTGACGATGAGGCGGTAACCCAGGTAATTCCTCAGGAAACACTTGAGGAAAATCGCGTACCACTGGAATATCCTCAATCTTCTTCTCTTTCTTCGATGTATCAGTGACGAGAGCTAGAACAGCTGTGTGACCCTTGCGCAGACACTTCTGAGCCTTCAAGAAGGAAATGATGCCACTCACGACACCACTCTTGTCGCCTTGCACTTCGAGAGGTTCCTTGCCCGACCGAGGAATACGAATAACTTTTTCTTTGCATAAAATCTCCGCTTGTTGTTGAGATAACCAATCCATACCAATGACGACGTCAAAGCTACCCAAGGGTATAGGAATGAGATCAATGGAGAAAGTCTGACCAGCGAGGATAAGATTACACCCTTTAACTATGTGTGTGGCCTCTAGACTTTTACCGTTAGCTAACTCTACAACATGTTTGGTGTTTAAGGGAGTTGGTGCACGTTTTAACATTTCACTAGCTTTCAGAGACATGTAACTTGTATCCGCACCAGAATCAAATAGTACAGTAACATAAAAGTCGTCAAGAAGAAACTTACCCATAACCACGTTGGGATCATTCCTGGCATCACCCTGACCGATCACAAACATACGGCCTCTAGCACCATTGTTGTTATTGTTCCCACCGTTGTTGTTGTTCCCGTTGCCCTGATTGTTGTTGTTGTTATTGTTCTGGTTCAGGTTTAACTGGGGGCAATCCCGCTTGTAATGACCTTCAGCCCCACACTGGTAGCATCCCCTATTTCCATGCTGCTGCTGCTGTGGCTGATTTCGTGGAGCAGGTGGTTGTTGTTGCTGGTTCTGATTCGCAGGTCGTGAACTCCTGCAATCTTTAGCTTCGTGCCCGTTTTTGAGACATCTCTGACAGTAGGCCTTGCAACACTGACCACTGTGATGTTTGTAGCACCTGTTACACAGTGGATGATTTCCCCGATAACCACTCTGTCTCTGCCCACCAGAAGTTTGCTGACTTGGGCTCTGGTAGTCATTAGTCTTGCGTTGCTGAGCCTGAGATTGAACTATAGCTGAACCTTTGCTGGAATCCCCATCCCATTTCCGCTTGTTGTCACTGGGAGTAGCAGGAGTGACCGGAGTAGTAGCGGTAGTAGTAGTGCTGATGCGTTCAGGCAACTTGTTCTGCTCCACCGCCTGATCCGTGAGACGGTGAGCCAGCTGTACAACCTGCTGATAAGTGGCGAGGTTTGCTGAAGTGACGTGACTCTGGATCTCTGGCACTAGACCCTTGAGGAACAGTTCGATTCGCTTGATTGGAGGGTCCACCATCGTAGGACACAATAGAGCAAGTTCATTAGATCTTTTGGTGTATGCCTCAATCTCTGACCCCTTCATCTTGAGGTTGAAAAACTCGACCTCCAGCTTATGAATATCATCCCTGCTGCAATATTCTTCTTTGATCATTTCCTTAAAGTTGTTCCATGGGGTAGCGTTAGCAGCAACCAACCCCAGCATTTGCACCTGAGCTTTCCACCATGTGAGAGCTAAACCCTCTAGGGTACCGGTGGCATACTTCACCCTGCGTGCCTCAGGGCATTCACACATTTCGAATACAGTCTCGATCTTTTCAAACCAGTGGAGGAGTCCGACTGCTCCCTCCGTGCCGCTGAAAGTACTGGGACGACAGTCCATGAACGTTTTGAAAGTGCAAACAGGTGCTTGACCTGTTGTGTGCGTAAGAGTAAACAAAAATTTTAGCACAAGAGTTGGTTTAGGAATGTAGGATCTAAGGACCCTAGTGTGAGTTTCAACTGCAGGGTATACCTCTTGCTTGTGCGGCTGCAACTGCCGCAGTAACTTGTTCAGCGATGATAGCCGCCAATTGGGCTTGTGTCATGTTGATACGTCCAGACATGATCTTCATAGTAAAGATAGCATAAGTCAGAAGGGATCGCGAATCGTGCGATGACAGAAGAGTGTGAGCATATAAGCGTTCTCAAGCAGTAACGAATAGTAATCAATGTAATCTAAGCATACCACGAGCAAAGTTCTATGTAATTCTAGCAAGTAGGCAATAAATATAAACCTTATTACCTAGGATGTTGAGTCTTGCACGTGGAGCGAGGTGTCGTTGTGGATCGTTGAGCACTGTACTGGTTATAGTCTGGTTTCAATAAAAACATTTTTCCCTTATTAAAACCAAGTTCTCTATAACCAATGGCTCTGATACCAATCTGTCACACCCCCAAAATCCACACGCGGGGTATCACCGCTTGGAGGCGTGACTGACCAGGATCAAGCCACCAATCATATTGAACATAGTAAGTATTAAATGTAAAGCAATCAAACCAATATGAAAGGTGTTAAAAACATATGTATAAATTCAACGTTTAGCGGAAGCATAAATAAACCCAATCATAAGTAACATTTTAAATGTTTAAATGTTGTTCATAACATCCACAAACTGTGCCCACAACGACCGTGCCTCCCGTGCAAGCTCCATAAGTACCTAAGGTCCTGCAAGGCATGTAACAGAGAGTCAACAACTAGTTGAGCGAGTTCACAGTGAGTTTGCTTAGTTATAGTGTTCATAATGTAGTTCGTATGTTCATTTAGTAATCATGTATCGTATCGCGGCCCTCTAGGCATGTTTGCGAAGTATAGTGGGGATTTCCCATGTTTGCTAGACTAGGTATAGTAGTATCGCGGCCCTTCCTGGCATGTTTGCGAAGATTAGAGTATATAGTTCGCGGCCCTTCTTAGGCATGTGTGCGAAGATTGTCATAATATCGCGGCCGACCCTTGGCGTGTGTGCGAAGATCGTTTAAATTAGTATAACCAGTTTAGTCTGTTCTTAACCATAATCCTTCCTCTCCCGGGAATCATATATCTAAGTTCCATAAACTGAACGAATAATTAATCCAACCCATTCCCATCCTGGGAATCCCATGCCTTGGCTGTGTGAACTCACCTTGGTTTGCTCGGTATGCTAAGTGTATGCTCGCAAGAAATCAATCACGTCCTAAAGTATGCACGTATGTGAAATCAGTTTGCGTTCAAGTTGTGCACGTATAAACATGTAACACGTAATCACAATCATATACAAGATGGTTACACTTAACAGCAGTTAAATATTCCAGTTAACACTTAACAGAATTAACCCAAGTTACTGTGCAGATTCTGTTCGGCGAAACACACATAATGGCGAAACACAAATTGACGAAACACTTTTGTTCGGCGAAACACATATAGTGACGAAACACATATAGTGACGAAACACACTCTGTTTCGTCGTGGCTTTGCTTGGCGAAACAGGATTCCAATTCGTCGACGACTCTTGGCGAAACACATTCTGTTTCGCCGAGGTTCCTGTTTCGTCGAATGTCTGATTCGTAGACACAGTTACAGCAGTTACGAAATACACAGAAACCCTAATCATGTTAGCAGCCGACATCAATATTATCAATCATGCAGTAATCATTCAACACAGAATCATTGTAACATCATCATAGCATAATCATCGAACCACTTTAACGTCTAGCATGAACCCTAGCTTACGTATACAACATATCGATTACAACATCACATCATCAAACCCTATCAAGATGCTAACTTGCATTCAGAATCAGATCATAATAACAACATCCAGAACCGAGTATTCAATCATATTAAGTTTCGCATAAAACCATCTATATCCGACTACAATATTCATATCGAAATCCATATCATCATCATTATAACAAGAACCCTAATATTTAACATGTATCAGTTTCAGATATACATCATCAAAGCAGAATCACATGACACATAAACACGTACACTGATGAAAGATCAATCAAGACACATAGATTTACTAACCGAGATGATGGTTTTATCGCACAAGGGTTTCCGGTGGGTTCTAGTTCGCCGTCACAGTGACAGAGCTCTAGGGTTTCGGTTGTGTTGATAGAAAGTGTAAAATGATGATGTTTTACGTACAAATACACAGAATAACGTTCTGGGCCCAAGCTGGGCTTCGGCAGATCTGGGCTCGGCGAAACAGTTTGTTTCGTCGAGTCGTATACGGCGAAACATATCCTGTTTCGTCGGGAATGGTTATGGCGAATCACACTTGTGTTTCGTCGGGTTCTATCTTATGTTGACAGTTTATGTTTCACGACATGTTATACAATCAAACACATAATCAAGCAAACACACTAGGTTTTATCATAACACAACCATATAGTCAAAGTCAACGTGCATTTAATGCGAATAAAGAATGTCGGAAATTCGAGTTGTCACATTAACGATGTTTGTTATACTTCCATAAACACCTACAATCTAACTTGAGGGGCCATAAGTGCTGAAAATAAATGGCAGAAAACCTAAGTTTCAATTACAATACATTTGTAGGGATAAACCCTAATTTATTGAAAACATTAACTCCTTTTATTTAGGTAACTTTTATAGTCACTTCTTTAGGCCTTCAGTGCTCTCTAGCTGGCTTCTATTAGCTTCACATTAAGTTACCTAAAATGCGTTTTAAAAGGGTATTATTAGTAAGAAATACTGGCGAGTGCATCCCAGTTTAATCTAAACAAGTGTTTATAACTTTACAGTATTGAGATTTACAATGTTTATATCTATCTAATTATTCAATTCAGCATTGCTACTGGCCAACCTTTGTCCCCCGTGCTTGCGGTCATGCTACTATTTGCAATAGTAACGAGTGTCAAGTAATGTATACAAAACCCCACATACTGATGATAATTGTAGAATTAAACAAAAACTTAATCACTGTAAGTATCTTGATAAAAAATTAGGGTTTTGTAAAATATTTGAAACAATGGCTCACAAACGGTAAGAAAAAGAGAATGACTCACTTTGTTGACTTAAGTGTTACTATAGCTTCCTGGTGCTTTTCCTGGTTATTATCTATTAAAATTAAACAATGCACACGTGTTAGTAAGATAACCCAAATCACATTAGCCATACAACACGAGACAGAACTCCAACGAACTGAGTCAGGAAGAACCTTGACATGCGTTATGGATCCCTAGATTAATCGAGTAGGGTAACAAATACGTGATCGGGGGTTATAATACTTACAACGAGGCAGAGCTTCGCTCTTTAGGGATATAATACCCGATTATAATTGCACTATATGTTTTGAGAGATAAAAGAAATTGAGCGTCGAACAACTAAGGCTTCGTTTCCCATTTATAGGCCTGGTCAGGGGTCGACTCGCGCCCTGCGACCCACTAGGGTCAGTCCTTCGCGGCCCGTGAGGGACTAGGCTAGGGCTGTAGCTTTGGCGAATCATTGGTTTAGACTTAAAACGGATGAGGACACGTGGCTGCATGGGGTTCCGCCACCTGACCCTCGGTTGCGCCCCGCGAAGCACACGACCAACATGGTCACGGCCCGCGAGAGGCTGTAAATTTGTTTTATTTGTTTTTTATTAATATAAATGTTATTTAGGGTCGTTTACGAGTATACGGTGTCACATTAGGGTGTTTTAGGAGGGTTGTTATATCCTCCCCACCTTGTTTTAAATCTCGTCCATGAAATCTACTGAAATAGGTGTGGATATTTCCTTTGCATTTCTGACTCGAGTTCCCAAGTGTACTATGGTCCTCTCTTGGAATCCCTTTTCACTTTGACCAGAACTAATCTCTTATGTTTGAGATTCTTGATCTTTCTATCTTCAATCTGAATGGGTTTCTCTACAAACGTAAGTTTCTCATTTTCCACTATGTCCTGAAGAGGTATCACTAATGATTTGTCTGCTAAGCATTTCTTAAGATTACATACATGAAATACATCATGTATTCCTGACATTTCCTCTGGCAGTTGTAGCTGATAAGCTACTAGTCCTATAATTTTGATAATCTCAAAAGGTCCAACATACCTGGGGCCTAGCTTTCTTCTTTTAACGATCTGACTACTCCTTTCCATGGATAAACTTTTAACAATACCTTGTCTCCAACTTGAAATTATGGTTTTCGTCTGTTATCCTCATAACTCTTTTGACGATCTCATGCTGCTTTTAGTCTTTGACTTGAATAATTTTGTCTGTTGTTTCCTGCACTATCTCTGGTCCAGATAGTTGCTTTTCTCCAATTTCTGCCCAGCAGACTGGAGTTCGACACTTTCGTCCATAAAGTGCTTCAAACGGTGCAGCATTGATGCTGATATGTGTCACACCCCAACCGATGGCGGAAATATCGGAGTGAGATGAAAACGAGATTGCAAGAGACTTAATAACACTATTTGTGAAAATATTTAAATCAAACCGTTTTCATTTCATAAATCAAATTGTCAAACATTACAAGGAAATTCAATAACAACAAGTTCAATGAGAATACGTAACAACAAGAAAAAAATTGATACAACATATTAAACCTAAAGCGTCTATATGTGTATCTAAGCATCATTGCTACTTCATTTCATAGCATCGTCATCCTCAAACTTTAACATGTTTAAAATAAAGTTCAATGCAAAAGCAAAGGCGAGTATACAAGTTTGATACATACATATCATAAAAAATATGTTTAAACGATTCCTCATGGCAAGCTAATGATACAAGATAATGTAACACCTCATAAAAATCATGTCCAATGATGTGTTGACACGTATACTAAACCCTAATAAAGTCAAACGTTGACTATGAGGGACTAATTTCATCAAAAACGAAAACTATGAATATAGAGGGACCCAAAAGTGTCAACATGCTAAATTTGTGCCTCTGATTGACCACACATGATGAATTTATTCTTAAACAAGTAAATATTCGGATGTGAGAAGCCGTATTGAAAGGAAATGAAAGTTTACAAGACAAAAGGGGTTAAACGTGTCAACATGTTAATTCTTACCTTTGAATGACCTTTTAACGAACTCGAAGCATTGTAATGTTCAATTATACTCTCGGGAATACCCAATATAGATAACACATGGTTTTAACGCAATAAAATGATAATGCGCGCAAGTTGTGCATTAAAGGGGCCCAAAGCGTCAAACTCTAAAACTACACCTTTGAGCGACCATTTAAGCGAACTGGAGTAAACTAGAGTGTCAAAATATCTCTTCATACTCTTGGGAATGCTTGTTATTGATCTAGAAAGGCTTTTATGCCATTTTGCGTTAAAACGCACAATTTCTCAAATTAAAGGGGTGAAAACATCAACGAAGGAAACTGGTGTTTCGGGTGATCTTTTGACGAACCCGGAGCGTAACGATGTTTGTTATACTTCCATAAACACCTACAATCTAACTTGAGGGGCCATAAGTGCTGAAAATAAAAGTTATAATAGGTTTAAAGGTTCAGGGGCTGAAATTGCCAAACATTAAACAAGTTTGGCTGATATGGGTGGTGGTCGCGTGCCGTGACAGGACCCCCTGTCCACTGTCGCGTGTCGCGAGGACTGCATCTGTGCAGAAACTAGTTTTGAGCTGCTGTTTTGTTTTTCCTTGGCCACACACAATATCCATACTCACATAAAATGATTCTATGGGTTCTTAGATGGTATTACCACCTGGTAATACACCTGTAAAGATCTCATAACACCCCTCAAACACATGTCGATCATCCGCAAACTATCCAAATACTATAAATAGGGGCGATCACCCACCTTCAACCTTGCACCATTAAATCTTTCTTCCTATCTTCTCTAAGTTGGGAGCTTCGGAACATTTGGAGCATACCTCTGAGTTATATTCAGTCCCTAGGACCATATGTATGTGTCCTTTCGTGACTAGTTTATTTTATTTGGCGTTTAAAGCCGAAAAGTCAAGCGTTTACAATAAACACTTTAACTTTTAGTTAGACCGCAATCGGTCAAGCCATTGTTCGCAACGAAGATGGCTACGTGATCATAATTAGGTAGGTGATAATCCCTCAAAAGGGCACTCCTAATTATCACGTTTACTTAGTCAATTGCCGGGTCAAAGTATTGAACAGAAAAGTCAAACGAGTCAGTTTTTATAAAAGAATTCATAACTGATAATGTAGAAGCTATAAAATACGTTTTATCACTTTAATAACTTGGTAAATAATATAAGAACATGTTTAGACATGTTCAACCCGACAATTCTGAGTTTAGGCTCGGTTCGCAACCGAAAGTCGCAAAAGTTGACCTTTGCTTTAACTTTCAGTTCTGACCCGATTTAGCTTAGTTTCTTTGTGCCTTAGGGTTCCTTTATGACCATATTATATGTTGGTATAACCCTCTGAGGTTATACTTCATGGTCCCTTAGAAATCATAGTTCATTGCATGTTTATGTTATTTGCTTAAAATTGACTATTATGCCCTTATGTTATAAAAACGAGATTTTTGAAAATGTGAGAGGACAAAAAGCTTTATTACTGATATATAAGTATGTCAAATGAATTTGACATCAGTTTCTGCTCTCAAACTAAAGTTATGCAAGATAGCGTAAAATGAAACTTTTTGTTAATTAAATTACATTTTTAACATAAATCATGTTTAAACCCAAATTTTGGCACCAAACCCATCACCTACTATTTTGATATTAATTTTATGGATTTTTGGAATTTTTGGTCAGATTATAAACTGACCTTATCATTGAGTTCTCGTGTAATTCGATAAATGACGATAATACCTTTTTCATTCATAAAATGAGATTAACACATGATTAACATGCCAAAACTTTTCCTAATGATGTTATATGTTAAATAAATTATTTTGAACATTAAGGGCTGATCAAAATCTCAGATTTTCATAAACATCTCAAATATCGTCAATTATCGACTTTTACGCAAATTAGGCGCATAGTATGGTTTAAAACCATATTTAACACCTAAGACTTGTTACCTACTGATTTTATAAATAAATTTTAGTACTTTAAGAGTAAGTATAAGTCTTGAACTCAGACTTCCAATTTTGTCCTTAAAAGCATATGTGAAATGACCAAAATGCCCCTACGTTGCATAGTTTGGCCGTAAATGGTAAACCACACATATGTATGATATCCTACTGTTATAACTTTATAAAATAAATATTTTTACTGAATACTATAGACCAGAACGTCAGTTTTCTATTAAACCTCTTTTATAAATCTTAAAATGACCAAAATGCCCTTACGAGACTTAATTTGGTTTTAAAATCTTTTTGGGCATATTTGCTGATAGCCTACTGATATCATAATATATTTTAAGCATAATAACTTATGGGACTTGTATATGACTCATCCGGTTACCCGTTTATGCTTATACGCGTTCGGTACGGTTTATGTAACTAGTTTGCATAAATTAGCCGAAACGGGTCAAACCTTATCATTTTTACTTCAAAATCCAGAATGTATTTAGTTTACCCATAAAGCCTTCATACTTGTTGGGTCTAAATTACATTTTATTCCGGTCATTGCTTAATCCAGCGTATCGTACCGTTTTTAATATATCCAGCTAGCCGGTTTAAGTCTATGACTTAAATAAAAACCCGTTAGCATTCTAATTGGTTATTTATACCATCATTCCAGACTAGAGCCTTCCGGTAAATTGTACCTATGCTTACTTAATTGAATACGGCTGAGTTATTATAAATCTTGCAATTTAAGACAGGAGCTAGCTCAGGTAAATACTCTTAACCTATTTTCCCTTATACGGGCTTAGGATACGGTAATATAATTACCGCATGGTCAGGTATGGGATTCGAAGACCAATAAGTTGGGAAATCCAAATAACTTGTTTTAATTCGTATTGCTTGACTGAAACATTGGGGGTTAATGCAACCGTGTCCTAGATATCCTTGGCTCATTAATTGCAATGGCCACGACCTAACCACGGGGTGTAGGCATACACTCGACAGATGCAATATGGTTTATTAGATAAATTTTATACCCAATATGGGTTTCCCAATAAGGGAATAAGTGGTGTGTCGGTTAATCATGAACCGGTATAGAACCGGGCCCTGTATGTAGAGCAAGTTATGTAAAACTGATAACATGAGATATAGTTTGTCCCAAGTATAAAATATTTCCGTGCCTTGTGCACCTAAACAAAATTTTCATAAACATTTTCAAATGTGTCGGTTGATTGTATTTACCAGTGAAAACTGACGTATTTTCAAAAGTCTAAGTGACAGGTACAAATACGTAAATAGGCTGGAAGCTGCTCGGAATTATTAGACGAGGAATTTGCAACTCCTTCGCATAAGCCATTAGTCTGATAAACTCCTTTTGTCTTAATGATCCGCCTGTGGATTATTACAAACTTGTCTGTACTAAATACTTTGATATATTTTAGACATTTGTGTTTGTAATAATATTTTATATTCCAAGACTTCCGCTGTGCTATTCTGTGTATGTTTGACTATGACGATATCAATCTTACGTCACGATACTCCCCACCGGGCTGAGCTGCAAATATCGGGATGTGACAGGTTGGTACCAGAGCCAACGTTTGAGTGAATTAAACACTTGCCTTTAGTGTTTAATCTCAAATGACACAATAGCATATTCCTTAGACCTTCCGAGTCTAGACTTAACATAGGAATTCTCTCATCCCTATTAAGTAAACATTGTTTTCGATTTTATGTGTTTTAAATATGTCGCCAACAAAGAAGCCGTTGATGGAAATTCTCCACATCCGAAGTCTAGAAATGCCAAGCTTCGTACCACGGCTAGGATAAGCGTGCAACCGGTTGGAGGAAAGACCTTATGGACCTATTCCCAAAACCAAACTTGTTTAAACCCTTAACCAAACTTCGGAGCCCATACCAGTATTCCCTGAGGCTCCCGTATTAAAGATGATACCAGATAATACCGATGATCACTATTTCTTATCTTCAAGTTTTGGAATTCCAAACGTGGACTATGCTTGTCAAACTTCAATCCGTGATCCAATTTTAATTTTTCTAATCATTAAATCTTTGGATTCTACTTCTGCAACGGATCCTGATTTGAAATGTTTTCTTTATTCACTAATATTTTCAGTGTCGCTACCGCGTACGATAAATAAAGAAGAGAAACAATCGGAATAAAGCAAGGAAGACATTAGAGAACTCGTCTTCTATTATAATTCATTTTCCTTTAAGTCCCTCTATGGGCATTTGATTATAGTAGTCCCTTGTGGACATATTATTTCATCATAGTCCTTGTGGACCTACGTCTCCTGATAAGACTCTGTATATACGTTTATCTATTATAGTCCCTTTGAGGACATTATATTTCAATATAGTCCTTTCGAGGACATTATATTTCAATAATAGTCCCTTCGTGGGCATCATACTTCAAAATAGTCATTTCATGGATATTATACTCATGGACATGTTATTTCAATAAAATCTTTTTGTGAACATGTCATTTCATTAAAAAAAATCTTTTGTAGACATGTTATTTCATCAAAGTCCCCTGGCGAATATAAAAAAATTCTTCATAGTCCTCTCGAGGACATATCGTTACACTATAGTCTCAATGTTAACATAAGTTATAGACCCTATAAGGACTTATATTTTTCCCTTCGTCTCCGCGTGGACAGGTATTGCTTCAAAGTCCCTATACGGACCCAACTCTTCTATATAGTCCCAGTATGGACATCTGTTTATTATAATCCTTATATGAACATATCTTTCGATTTGAGTCCCTGTGAGGACATCTGTTCAGCAAAGCCCTTTAGTGCGCACGCTGTATCGATATAGTCCTTTATGGACATGTTATTTCATTAAAATCCCTTTGGGGATATACTATTTCGAAATAGTCCTTTGTGGACATGAGATTTCACTATAGTCCCTTAGTGGACATGACATTTCATTATAGACCCTTCGTGGGCAAACTGTTTCAATATATAGTCCCTATACGGACTTATAATATTTTGAAGTCCCTATACGGACTTATAATATTTTAATAGTCCCCATACGGACTTATAATTTCCTTTTAAGTCCTCTGTGGACAAATATGATACTAAAAGTCCTGATTAAGGCACTATTGTAAATTTCCTAATAATATATGGGAAGCTTTGAAAATTTTATATAGGTATTCATTTCGTCCTTTATCAAACAATAGTATCAATTTTATTCGAACTTTATCGATCCACTAATTAATTACAAAAGATCTTCTTAATGGTATAGCCTAGCCAATATGTTAATACAGACATGCTATGATGGTAAAACCCTCTTAAGACAATTAATCCTTGTTAACATCTAAGAACATGTTAACACTCCTAGCAGTGTGACTTGAGAAACCACACCAGCCGTCAAGGTATTTGGACTATGTCCAAGCCTTAAAGCCTATATGATCGAATTAGATCATGGCAAGGATCATTAACGTGATGATCATAATATAAACGTCCATTAGTGATGAAGTGCCTACGGGCTAAACTTGTTGTCCAATCAGACAACGGCAATTGTGGTCTATGACCCCCTGTCTAAAGATATTGGACTATGTCCAAGCATAATAGTCTATATGATCAATGCGATCATGACTAATATCATCTGATACGATGATCATATTATTTAACATCCTTTAGTGATGTTTCGCCTACGGGCTATATACTATATTGTCCATTAGTGACATTGACAAATGTGACCGTTATGGTTCACCGTCAAAGGTGATAGGCAATGCCCAAGCCTTATAGTCTATAAGATCGATAAGATCATGACTAATATCCTCAAATACGAAAATTATATATATATATATATGTATATATATATATATGTATGTATATATATATATATGTATGTATAAACATCCATTAGTGATGTCCATTGATTTGCCTATGTGGCAAAATAAATCGTCTTCCAAAAGTAATAACAGAAGTAGTCTATGACTCTCTGCCGGAAGGTGAAGAACTATGTTCAAACCTTAAATTCCCTGATCAAAAAATATTGCGGCTTGTATATTAATGTCCTCTGTGACAAGCCTTTTGTGCCATATCCTATATGTCCTTTGCGACAAGGCCTACGTGCCTTATGGCTATTAATGTCCTTCGCGACAAGCCTATGTATTACATTTATATGTCTTTCATGACAAACTCATGTTTCATATTTTAGAAGTCCTTGTGGCAAGCCTTCAAACTATCTAAAATCGTCAATATGACAAAGACAATTGTGACATTTTGATCCCCTGTCAAAAAGGTAATGGACTCGGTCCAAACCTTAAATTCCATTGTTGGTCCTTTTGTGACCTAGGCTAAATATAATTGATATACATACAAATAACATTCATTAGGAATGTTCATACCCTATCAGCCTATACGGTTTAATGATACCATGGCTAATGTATGTTAGGTCGTCAGGATGATGACTAGCTATCGTAATGCAAGTAAGCAACTGTTTAATTTGGTGTTTAGTACGAAGATTCGAGTATGGCAAACTCGGATCAGACAAACAACAGTCGCGATACTATTGATGCGACAAATGCTAATGATGCAACAAATGTAAACCTCAATGTTAATGGAGTTAATCTCCAAGCTGTGATTGACGCAGCTGTTAGAAAGGCTATGAGAAAGGTCATGAAAAGGTTCAAAGAGCCGAATGCTACGCTCTAAATCACATTCCTCTGCTTATGAGAAGATCTTTATTTATACTTAGAATGCGAAGAATAAACCAAATAAGATGACATATAGTGAGGAGCCCCGTTCCTCTAAAGGATGTACTTAAAAGTACTTTGTCTCTTGCAAGCCAAGAGACTTCAATGGCGAAAAAGAGAGCCATTGATTGCATAAAATTATTGGATGAAATAGAACCATGGTGTAAATCAGCGTTTGTGCTGAGAAAGACATTTTGAGGTAAGTATCACAGTCATTCAAGGGCGATGCCTTTAGTTGGTGGAAACCATTAATAAAGTCACAGGAAAGATACTCTTATACAATATGGGATGATCTAAGTTTATAGACCTTATCAGAAAAACCTATTGTCCGCGACACGAAATGGAAAAAGGTGGAATCAAAATTTTCTGACTCTCACCATAAAAGTTCTAGACTATCGACACTATGTTACAGACTTTAATTCATTGTCTGGGATAGTGCCCTGTTTGGTTAACCCAGAATCTAAGTATAATGCAATATATTGGTGGTTAGCATCGGAAATTAGAGGGCATATTAAGACTTCAAAGCCTGCTTCTTATAAATCCCTAATGGATCTATCTCAGCCACTCACATTAGATAGGTTAGGAAGTAAATCGGTCAAAGCTGAGACTGCCGAAAAAAGGAAAAGGGAGAAGGATAACTCCTAGAAATCTAAGAAGCCTGTATGCCAGACCCGCAACAAAAAGCACTGGGACAGTGTCTAACAGACCAAAGGTAAAAGCAGTGTGGCATCTGTAGTTCTCTGAATGTAGGAACATAAAGGCTGCAGTCTGTTTCGACTATGGTGTATAGGGCCACATCAGAACTAAGCGCCTTAAAACTGTCAAAGAGGGTGTAGTTAAGTATAGAAGGACCAAGAATGGAGGCGACTAAACCCTCCTGATAAATGTCAAAGGCAGTTCATATCAATAAATGAGACAAGGTACATCCATTATCGTGATATTACTGCTAAGAAATTATGTTTTGATTCAGGTGCTACTAAGTCTTCCATAGATCATAAGCATAGCAAACTTTTAGAATTTTTCCCATAAGGACTCCAGATATTTAGTATAAGGTAAAACTTACCGACAAAAACCATAGAAACCATTTCTTCTTTTCTCGTCGAATAATCTCCATTCCTAAGATCTGGAGTACTCTATCTTCAGATAGAGTACGACAATGTTATGTTATTTTATTTGTTTATCTAATTGATTTCTATCAACTGCGAATGCAAGACTATGCTTGATAAAAGCGCCATATGAGGATTGGCGTATCCTAGTATGTCCCATAGATTGCTTCCATGCCTGATCAGTATGGAGGTTCAATGCATGGAACCACTGAGATATCCCAATGGTCATATTGTACTAAAGTCGACTAGTGGTATTCAAAGAAGATATCCAAAATAGAAATGTCCAATAAGTGTCACAAATTAAGCATCCATGCATTCGTAAATGAAATGTGTCATTTATATGACACAAGTATCGATAGATGAATTGAGGCCTGAGATTCAGAACATCTCTGTCATCCCTGTGAATCTCGATTGTCCTCTTAGTAGAACTACCTTGTTTACCTCTTGGGAGGCAAGTAGAGTTAAGATTAATATCCCACTTGGGGTTGCATCTATTGAAAAATCTCCATATCGGTTAGTACCGACGGAAATGGAAGAACTAAGAACCAATTAGATAAGCTGTTAGAGAAGGTTTCATAAAGCCTAATTCAAAATTCTGAGAGCTCCGATATTATTAATTAAGAAAGACGGTTCATTATGCTTCTGCATTGATTACCGCAACCCTACTTAGGTAACAATTGAGAATCGCTATCAGCTGCCCAAGATCATCGATTTGTTCAACTAACCGTGAGGTTAGCTATTCTTTAAGATTGGTTTAAGCAGTAGTTGGGATAACCATCTCACCTTAAATAAGCTCTCCTATAACTAATAGTTAGTATATAAGCATCAAGGCTGCGCCCTTGGAGACGTTGTATAGATGGAATGTCAAACGTCCGTTGTTGGACAAAAGTTTGGTAAGTCCAATTAGCAGGACCTGGAATTATCTTGGAAACAATGGATAAGATCATAAGAATTCATAATCGTCTGAAAATTTTCCAGTAATCAGCAGAAAATCAATATTGATGAAAGTCGCAAACCTCATGAGTTCTCAATAAGGAAAAAGATTCAACGAAAAGTACCACCCTAGAAAGGTGTACTGCATTTTGATGTAACAGAAAAGTTAAACTTTAAAATATATTGGACCATTCAAGAAAATTGAATATATCAAGATCGGTAGCCTATAAGCTAAAACTTACCTAAGGAACTTGATAGTATTCAATGTGTTCCACACTGGTGATTTAAGGATATGCTTCGCCGATAAGTCAATAGCATTATCACATAATGATATGCAGATTAATGAAAACTTATGGTTTTATGAGAAACCAGTATCGATTAAGGATCGACAAGATTAGAAGCTCCGAAGGAAAATATGTACCTATTATAAAGGTCAATTGGGGAGCCCATAGAGGCCCGAATATGTTGTGGACATTAACTCCATTATTCAACAGAAAGTACTTCCATATTTTGAGCAAATCTCGAGGTTGAGATTTCTTTTAAGGGGGTGAGGATGTAACACCTCGTAAAAATCGTGTCCAATGATGTGTTGACATGTATACTAAACCCTAATAAAGTCAAACGTTGACTATGAGGGACTAATTTCATCAAAAACGAAAACTATGAATATTGAGGGACCCAAAAGTGTCAACATGCCAAATTTGTGTCTCTGATTGACCACACATGATGAATTTATTCTTAAACAAGTAAATATTCGGACGTGAGAAGCCGTATTGAAAGTAAACGAAAGTTTACAAGACAAAAGGGGTTAAACGTGTCAACATGTTAATTCTTACCTCTGAGTGACCTTTTAACGAACCCGAAGAATCGTAATGTTCAATTATACTCTCGGGAATACCCAATATGGATAACATAGGGCTTTAACGCAATAAAATGATAATGCGCACAAGTTGTGCTTAAAGGGGCCAAAAGCGTCAAACTCTAAAACTACACCTTTGAGCGAACATTTAAGCGAACTGGAGTAAACTGGAGTGTCGTAATATCCCATCATACTCTTGAGAATGCTTGTTATTGATCTAGAAAGGCTTTTATGCTATTTCGCGTTAAAACGCACAAGTTCGCAAATTAAAGGGGTTAAAATCATCAACGAAGGAAACTGGTGTCTTCGGGTGATCTTTTGACGAATCCGGAGCTTAACGGTGTTTGTTATACTTCCATAAACACCTACAATCTAACTTGAGGGGCCATAAGTGCTGAAAATAAAAGTTATAATAGGTTTAAAGGTTTAGGGGCTGAATTTGCCAAACTTTAAACAAGTTTGGCTGATATGGGTGGTGGTCGCGTGCCGCGACAGGACCCCCTGTCCACTGTCGAGTGCCGCAAGGACTACATCTGTGTAGAAACTAGTTTTGAGCTGTTGTTTTGTTTTTCCTTGGCCACACACAATATCCATTGATGCGTGTGAAGTGTGTATATAAGTTTAAGTATATTTTAAGCCCTTTTACACTTTTTTAGCCAAGTTTTAAATTTATAAAACATGATATTTACTAACACTAAACACACATATGGGCAAGTGCACCCATCGTGAGCGTAGTATAGTGTTGGTAAGATACCGAGGTCGTCTAAGGACACAAGAGCTTTTAGTACCGGTTTATCCTTAACGTCTAATCAAATCAAAAAGTTTAGAAAAAAGGTTTTTAAACTAGAAAAATAAAAACTAACTAAAATGCTGAAAAATAAAATAAAAATAAAATAGATAGACAAGATGAATCACTTGGCTCCGACTCGTGTTTAGTGTAACCTTTGATTATTTCCGCACTTTTGCACTTTTTAAGAGATTATCTTAGTTATTGTAGTAGGCCCCTCTTTTGAAGGTGACGTTACCCTCAACCCAGTAGTTTGAGTCAGCAAGGATACAATCCTTAAGGGTCGGATTATTGAAAGATAATTAATAAAGTTATTAATGCATACTATGGTAGGCCCCTCTTTTGAAGGTCACGTTACCCTCAGCTAAGTAGTCTGAGTCAACAGGGATACAGTCCTAAGTAGCCGGGTTAAAGTATAAATAGTAGCTTACATATGAGGGGATCAAAGAGTTTGGACCCCCGCCATCCAATACCAGTGGGTATTGAAGGAGGTCCTACTAAATTTGACCCAGGTCCTTGCAGGATCTATACACTGAACAAGGCGAGACTCTTACCAAACCGTTCCCTTAACCCCCGACCAGGTAGCCAACATACCTCCATATAGACCGTAGAGATATGAATGGTGAAAATCTTTTATTTTATATAGACAGTAAAATAATGCCAAGACACCACGGACAAACGATAAGGAAGAATCACCTTCAACATAAGAAACTAGTTATTAAAGTCATTAATACATAACCAAGTAAAAAGTGCGAAAAGATTAAAAATAAAAAGTATTACACTAGACACTTTGTCTTCACCAAGTGATGTAAGAGACTTAGGCAAACATGGCCTTGATTGTCAAGAACTCTTACGATCAATCTTGGTTCCCGAGATGACTCACACAGTCTATGGTGGACAATGGATGATGGTGGTGGATGATGTTGTTGTGATGGTGGTGGGTGGTGGGTGAAGTGTGAGAGAGGTGGTGTGCCAAGGGATGGTTTGCAAATGAGCCAAGCACCCCTATTTATAGCCTGAATAGTAGCTCGGGCACGGCCCCGTGTCCATCCTCTTCTCTGTCTTCATTAATTGCAGTTTGTCTGCAATAGTTGACCAGGCCCCCATGTCCGCTGGGCACGCCCCCGTGTGCAGAAGCGTATCTGTACTATCAAGATTTGCCTGGATTCTGCGAATCTTATAGTTGACCACGGCCCCGTGTCCGCTGAGCACGGCCCCGTGTCCGCTGAGCACGGCCCCGTGGTGGGCGATAGAAGCTTCTATAGCTTTGTCTTTTATGCTGGCACTTGGGCACGCCCCCGTGTTCACTGAGCCAGGGGCGTGTTCAGCCTTCTGTTCTCTTGTTTTGCTTGGGAAGATGTTGTCGGGGAGGTCGGGCATGCCACGTTTGTTCCTTTTCTTGTATTTATGTTAGATTTAGCTTCCTTTTTGCTTCTTTTGTTAATTTGAGCTCATTTAATCCTGAAAATACAAAAGGAAGATAAAAGCACACGTTTTCCAACATTAGTACTAAAAAGGGTTAGTTTTATGCCACAATTGATGTAATTTATATGTTGCATTTTGTGCACATCAAATACCCCCACACTTGAATCTTTACTTGTCCTTAAGCAAAACTCTTTACAATGTGGCTTTACACTCCCAAATGGAATAGGTAGAAGAGAAGGTTTTTGGGCTTGTCATAGAGTGTCGAGATTTCCAAGATTCTTTATTAAGTTTTATTTTTATTTATTTACAATCCTATTCGTCATGATTTATTTAAAACTTTTCATAAGATAAATTACTTATTAGAGCATAACATGCCTTTTTTAAAATTCTATTTATATACAAGTTCACATACCTCACGGGGGATCACTCAACACTCGGCCAAAGATGTACTTTAGTGAATCACTCGAGAGCGGCAAGGAACTTACTCCTACCATAGGCTTGCCAAGCAATCAATCCTCCTCTTTTTTAACTATAAACCTTTGTAAATATCAAGAGGATTTTTGGGTGAAGGGTTAGGCTTGGGTTAAAGGTAGGTGGTTGGGTTAGTGGTTAGTAGAAAAAGGGCGAAAAAGCGTAAAAAGCGTCGGTTTTCGTAAGACCTTTTATTTTTGCAATTTTTTTTATTTTGATGAAGCCATTATTCAAACAAAGTTATTTTTGATGAACTTGCTTGTTTATTTCTTTTGCTTCATCATCAACATTTTTTTTTTGAAAAGTCATACGAAAAACCGAGCTTGTTACTAAAACAAAGGGTTAAAAATAAAAAATGTTTTGGTGGGTGAAAGGGTGTTTGGTTTGGGTTAAGAAATGAAAAGGTTTAGACTCAAAGGGGTTAACTAGGGGGATTTTGGGTAGGTGGTAAAAAAAAGAAAAAATAATGGTGTAGAAATAAAAAGGGCTAGCCCTAATGCCTCCATCATTTACTTACTCGGGTTTAAGTTGGTAAGGACCGGGAATGTATCGTCATGGCAAGTTCTAGAGTTGTAAGAACCAAGCGGCTATTCACACAAGAAACGAAAAATGAGCATTTAGTTTAAAGATATGTATTTGTATGCTCAATAAAGGCTCAAAACTCACTTTTGTGGGAATGGGTTTTTATGTGATCAAGTATATATAATTAAATTTTAAGTAAGTTTGTCATGCCTTTTCATAATTTTCTTATGTTAGTTCTTTTTATCACGACGCTATCGGTTGTAAATTTATAAAAATATAACCTTTTTAGAACTTGAAATTCCCAAGTTAAACTTAGACAAGTAAAAAAAATTGAATTTTTTTTGAAAAAAATTTGGGGTGATTAGCGGTTCTAATAGAGTTTTGTGTAAGGCTTGTAATTAGGACTTGCAAGATTCAAAGTTTTAGCATCCCCCACACTTAAATTACACATTGTCCTCAATGTGTCCCAAAAATAAGTTTTTAGGTTGATTGAATGTGTAAAAAGGTGTTAAAAAGCAAAATTTTATGTTACTGGGCGTCTGGACACGGCCCCGTTTTTAGGTGCCAGTAACAAAAAGTTGAACAAAGAAACAGAAGCCTGGACACGGGGGCGTGTTGGGTGAACACGGCCCGTGTCCAGTTTACCTGAACTGGGCATTTTCTGCAGACTGTGCAGCATGGGGCCGTGTTGGGCGGGCACGGCCCGTGCTGAACCTGCTGTAATGAAGAAGTTTTTTTTCGGATGGCTCTGTTTTCGTGCATGGGGTGCTGCTCCAAGTTTCCCTTGTTATCCTTCACCATCCCGAGTGTGTTTTACTCATTACAACATCATCCAAACACCAAATTAGCTAAAACCATCATTCATTTAGTCATAGAGAGAATTACATAATAATCCTAAAAATTTAAAATACTAGATAATTAGGTCAAAGAAACACAAGAAATCTAAACCAAGAAGTTCTAGCCTACTACTTATTCTATTAGCAAAATTTCCGAAAAGATAAATCCCTCGGTTAGATGTGGCTTAAAAAACTTCTTTCTCCGGGCATGGGTTCCTCACACATCAGCGATCCAGTCTTCTATCTCCCTAGGGAGAAGAAAGGAGGGCTCATTGGCATTGGTTTGAGGGGGTGCAACCTCCACCGGGACTTCTTGTAGATCTTCAAGAGGAGGTTCCGCTGGAATGTCATCCCAACCGGTAGGATTGTTGATTCCAAGTGCTAGGTTCCAATCCTCTTGAGGGAGGATTGGTTCCATGGGAGGTGTTACAAGAATGTTTAACCTCTGGTGCAAGAGGTTTATTTCTTAAAAATTGTTTTCCAACCCCACCGTAAGATAATTTATACGGTCTATTAGGACCTCCTCTACCGAAGTCATCTCGTCAAGAGCTTCACGTAATGCCATCACGTAACGTACGAGAGTCGCTTCGATTGATGACCTTCTCTCCCTTCGACTGTTTCTGGAGTGCACAGAAGAAGTTCCACTATTTTGACTAGACATTCTACGAAAACAAACCAGAAATAGTTCATTTTAATGAAACAATACATCGGACATGGCCCCGTGCTCAATGAGCACGGGCCCGTGTTCAACTTTCTGCAGATTTTCGGAACAAGGAATCTTGGAGTTTTAAATTATTTTTCCAACTTATGAAGCATTTTTGAACATAAATAACTTAAAACAATGTTGCACAACTTATTTTTAGCAAGATTCTTTGGATAAAAATCTAATAATGAACACAATAAAGCTTAAGAACAAGCTTCAATGGAGGTGTTGAGACAAGAAAGATGAAGAAGAAGGCAAAGGATAAAAGAGGAAAGGACAAGATGGTTGTTAGAACCTTCTTTTAGAAAATACCTAGGATGGTAGGTGAGAAGATCCTCTCAAATCTTTGTCCCTGGATGGTCCAAATGTGCAGGATTCTTGGCTGCATTTATAGAAAACGACAGCATGCTGGACACGGCCCTGTGTCGGCTGGACACGGCCCCGTGTGCAGGCAAGATCCTGACACATTTTGTCCGTATTCTGACTAAAAGTCAGAAAGGAATCTTTTGGTGGACACGGGGGCGTGTTGACCTGGGCACGGGCCCGTGTCGAAAGGCTGTTTATGAAGTTTGTCTATTTTTAAGAAATTTTTCCGGATCGGCGGTTCCTTACTGGATGGAACAACCCCAAAGTGCCTAAGATACCTTAATTGCTCTAGATTAAGATGCGAACGCAAGAGGTTGTTGGTGAGGGTGATTCCTATGCTATATGTAGGTGGACAAGTCCAACCCTTTCCCGGGCTCTCGTTAAAGAAGGTGTATGCCGATCACTCAGGTCTATGTATGCATCGAACGAAGTCGATGGGGAGTCCTTCACGGCACAATTGACACAGGGACGACTATCGCTCAAGTCCTCACTAGAGGTAGAGGTAACATTGGGAACAACGACGTTGTTTTTATTTGAATGCGATCCCAACAATTATTCTTGGTTATTGTCTTGAGATAAATTATTGAAATCTATCCTAAGTTCTTCTAACCAATTAAGAATTAGATCTTCCATTTGAAATAGTTCATCAAGAAGCATTTCTCCTAGAATATCCGGTTGAGAGCATTCGAGGGAGAGATAGGGATTATTTTTACTTTCGCCCCTCTTAAGGCTACATGAAAACAATGGGTCTATATAGTGGGGCTTATAATTTAGAAAATAACATTCTAATTCTTTATGGGGGCCGCCACATAATTGACACCACGTACCATAAGAGTTCCGAAAGTAAAAAATATCATTATCACTCATGTTTGTGTCAGAAATTACCAACCGTCGGGATCTTACGGTTCTGTTTTCAGTAACTGAATCTTAGGCATGGGGTGTGTTGAGTGGGCACGGCCCCGTGTTCAGCTTACTGTCTGACTTAAAACAGGATGGCCAGTTCCAATGATTGGGCACGAGGCGTGTTCAGCGGGCACGACCCGTGCTTAGTTCTGCAGAAGCTGAAAAACTAAGAAAAATCCTAAAAAAACATAAAAATAAGAAAAACGATTAGGCCGTTGATTCCTAACTTTCTTAAAATCCTTGTGTCCCCGGCAACGGCGTCAAAAACTTGATGCGTGTGAAGTGTGTATATAAGTTTAAGTATATTTTAAGCCCTTTTACACTTTTTTAGCCAAGTTTTAAATTTATAAAACACGATATTTACTAACACTAAACACACATATGGGCAAGTGCACCAATCGTGAGTGTAGTATAGTGTTGGTAAGATACCGAGGTCGTCCAAGGACACAAGAGCTTTTAGTACCGGTTTATCATCAACGTCTAATCAAATCAAAAAGTTTAGAAAAAAGGTTTTTAAACTAGAAAAATAAAAACTAACTAAAATGCTGAAAAATAAAATAAAAATAAAAACAGATAGACAAGATGAATCACTTGGCTCCGACTCGTGTTTAGTGTAACCTTTGATTATTTCCGCACTTTTGCACTTTTTAAGAGATTATCTTAGTTATTGTAGTAGGCCCCTCTTTTGAAGGTGACCTTACCCTCAACCCAGTAGTTTGAGTCAGCAAAGATACAATCCTAAAGGGTCGGATTATTGAAAGATAATTAATTAAGTTATTAATGCATATTATGGTAGGCCCCTCTTTTGAAGGTGATGTTACCCTCGGTAAGTAGTCTGAGTCAGCAGGGATACAGTTCTAAGTAGCCGGGTTAAAGTATTAATAGTAGCTTACATATGAGGGGATCAAAGAGTTTGGACCCCCGCCATCCAATACCGGTGGGTATTGAAGGAGGTCCTACTAAATTTGACCCAGGTCCTTGCAGGATCTTTACACTGAACAATGCAAGACTCTTACCAAACCGTTCCCTTAACCCCCGACCAGGTAGCCAACATCCCTCCATATAGACCGTGGAGATATGAATGGTGAAAATATTTTATTTTATATAGACAGTAAAATAATGCCAAGACACCACAGACAAACGATAAGGAAGAATCACATTCAATATAAGAAACTAGTTATTAAAGTCATTAATACATAACCAAGTAAAAAGTGCGAAAAGATTAAAAATAAAAAGTATTACGCTAGACACTTTGTCTTCACCAAGTGATGTAAGAGACTTAGGCAAACATGGCCTTGATTGTCAAGAACTCTTACGATCAATCTTGGATCCCGAGACGACTCACACACTCTATGATGGACACTGGATGATGGTGTTGTGATGGTGGTGGGTGAAGTGTGAGAAAGGTGGTGTGCCAAGGGATGGTTTGCAAATGAGCTAAGCACCCCTATTTATAGCCTGAACAGCAGCTCGGGCACGGCCCCGTGTCCAGTGGGCACGGCCCCGTGTCCATCCTCTTCTCTGTCTTCATTAATTGCAGTTTGGCTGCATTAGTTGACCACGCCCCCGTGTCCGCTGGGCACGCCCCCATGTGCATAAGCGTATCTGTACTATCAAGATTTGCCTGGATTCTGCGAATCTTATAGTTGACCACGGCCCCGTGTCCGCTGAGCACGGCCCCGTGTCCGCTGAGCACGGCCCCGTGGTGGGCGATAGAACCTTCTATAGCTTTGTCTTTTATGCTGGCACTTGGGCACGCCCCCGTGTTCACTGAGCACGGGGCTTGTTCAGCCTTCTGTTCTCTTGTTTTGCTTGGGAAGATGCTGTCGGGGAGGTCAGGCATGCCACGTTTGTTCCTTTTCTTGTATTTATGTTAGATTTAGCTGCCTTTTTGCTTCTTTTGTTAATTTGAGCTCATTTAATCCTGAAAATACAAAAGGAAGACAAAAGCACATTTTTTCCAACATTATGCCACAATTGATGTAATTTATATGTTGCATTTTGTGCACATCATCCATACTCACATAAAATGATTCTATGGGTTCTTAGATGGTATTACAACCTGGTAATACACCTGTAAAGAACTCATAACACCCCTCAAACACATGTCGATAATCCGCAAACTATCCAAATACTATAAATAGGGGTGATCACCCACCTTCAACCTTGCACCATTAAATCTTTCTTCCTATCTTATCTAAGTTGGGAGCTCCTGAACATTTGGAGCATACCTCTGAGTTATATTCAATCCCTAGGACCATATGTAAGTGTCCTTTCGTGACTAGTTTATTTTATTTGGCGTTTAAAGCCGAAAAGTTAAGCGTTTACGATAAACCCTTTGACTTTTAGTTAGACCGCAATCGGTCAAGCCATTTTTCGCAACGAACATGGCTACGTGATCATAATTAGGTAGGTGATAATCCCTCAAAAGGGCACCTCCTAATTATCACGTTTACTTAGTCAATTGTCGGGTCAAAGTAATGAACAGAAAAGTCAAATGAGTCAGTTTTTATAAAAGAATTCATAACTGATAATGTAGAAGCTATAAAATAAGTTTTATCACTTTAATAACTTGGTAAATAATATTAGAACATGTTTAGACATGTTCAACCCGACAATTCTGATTTTAGTCTCGGTTCGCAACCGAAAGTCGCAAAAGTTGACTTTTGCTTTGACTTTCAGTTCTGACCCGATTTAGCTTAGTTTCTTTGTGCCTTAGGGTTCCTTTGTGGCCATATTATATCTTGGTATAACCCTATGAGGTTATACTTCATGGTCCCTTAGAAATCATAGTTCATTGCATGTTTCCGTTATTTGCTTAAAATTGACAATTATGCCCTTATGTTATAAAAACGAGATTTTTGAAAATGTGAGAGGACAAAAAGCTTTATTACTGATATATAAGTATGTCAAATGAATTTGACATCAGTTTCTGCTCTCAAACTAAAGTTATGCAAGATAGCGTAAAATGAAACTTTTTGTTAATTAAATTACATTTTTAACATAAATCATGTTTAAACCCAAATTTTGGCACCAAACCCATCACCTACCATTTTGATATTATTTTTAGGGATTTTTGGAATTTTTGGTCAGATTATAAACTGACCTTATCATTGAGTTCTCGTGTAATTCGATAAATGACGATAATACCCTTTTCATTCATAAAATGAGATTAACACATGATTAACATGCCAAACCTTTTCCTACTGATGTTATATGTTAAATAAATTATTTTGAACATTAAGGGCTGATCAAAATCTCAGATTCATAAACATCTCAAATATCGTCAATTATCGACTTTTACGCAAATTAGGCGCATAGTATGGTTTAAAACCATATTTAACACCTAAGACTTGTTACCTACTGATTTTATAAATAATTTTTAGTACTTTAGTATAATTCTTGAACTCAGACTTACAATTTTGTCCTTAAAAGCATATGTGAAATGACCAAAATGCCCCAACGGTGCATAGTTTGGATGTAAATGGTAAGCCACACATATGTATGATATCCTACTGTTATAACTTTATAAAATAAATATTTTTACTGAATACTATAGAGCAGAACCTCAGTTTGCTATTAAACCTCTTTTATAAATCTTAAAATGACCAAAATGTACTTACAAGACTTAATTTAGTTTTAAAATCCTTTTGGGCATATTTGTTGATATCCTACTGATATCGTAACATATTTTAAGCATAATAACTTATGGGACTTGTATATGACTCATCCGGTTACCCGTTTATGCTTATACGCGTTCGGTACGGTTTATGTAACTAGTTTGCATAAATTAGCCGAAACGGGTCAAACCTTATCATTTTTACTTCAAAATCCAGAATGTATTTAGTTTACCCATATTATACAAGCCTTCATACGTGTTGGGTCTAACTTACATTTTATTCCGGTTATCGCTTAATCTAGCGTATCGTACCGTTTTTAATATATCCAGCTAACCGGTTTAAGTCTATGACTTAAATAAAACCCGTTAGCATTCTAATTGGTTATTTATAAGTGGTCATCAAAACACTATATGCGTTTTACAAAGCTCACAAAGATGTTAAAGAGTAAGATATACCTAAATATGTTAGGTGTTAAAATAATTGATTGTAAATTTTGTATATATTAGTACACAATCAATGATGTTAATATGAACGTTGATAGTTTTGATTCTAAAATGACTGATAGTAAATTTTCCGTCGTATTATTATAAAATCAATCGTGTTATTATTTATTTGTGCTAGGTACGTGATAGACCCGCTGGACAACACACACTCACATGAAAAGGTTTAGTCTATGTAACATTGTAGAACTTTTGTTGTGGAAATTAAAACAATCAAAGCGGGATACCATATATGATTTATTTGTATAATTGTATCCTGATCTGCTACTTGTATAATTGTATCAAGATCTGCTACTCTAAAAAAAGAATTAATAATAAATCGGAGTCTTTGACATGAAATAAAATATAAATGAAGCTAGAATAATTAACCGAATATTACTTGATAAAGTTTATTAATCGAAGTCCAAATACAAGAAAGAGCTAGTGACACTCAACATGCCTAGTGGCTAAACTTGAAACGAAATTATTATTAGGTTACAGGAACTATAAATGCTCTTGTCACCGGAACCAAACAGACACGTACGTAACCATGCCTGATGCAAACAAAGATTGATGATGCAGTTACATCGACGAGTTTTAAGCGGTGGGTACCAGCTGAATCTTGATATTGGAAATGGTGGCATCTTCTGCCCCTGCCCTTGGCACTAAAGTAACCAAAACATACTCATCATTTTCAGCTTCAAGGTCCTCCAAAAGCTGTTTGAGCCCAAACGCGCTCCACTCGTCATGACCACATTCCCTCCTCCGAGGCCATGTGGCACCTGGGCGAAAGTACCCGCAAACTCGCTTGAAACTGGAGTGGTCTCGATCCCATCGTCTACATCATTCACCAACACGTCAAACTTGAAAAACTGCTCACAATTGTATTTGATCCCCTCCAAAAACAGTATTTCACTAGCTTTCATCTTGTCATCCTCGTTCCTCTTTGTTGCTGGTCTCTTCACTAGAACCTTCACCGTCTGGTCTAACTTCACAGGAAACTCAATCTCCTCCACCTTCTTCACAACCCCAACTGACTTAGCTGCAATGTTGGACGCCTTAACTCGAGGAATCGGGCGACCCTGGAGCCATGTGAGTCTTGAAGGTTCGTAAGTGTATCCCATCTTGTTGATGTCTACACAGTCTTTGTTATAGACACGTACAAGTTTTTGGTTCTCATCGTAAAACACGAATGATGCATTCAGCCAGTCGCCGTTACTTGGATTTACGTTTCTGACGTCCAGCTCGTTCCAGATTTGCCACATGCGGTCGACATTGGAATGATGTACGTAAAAGGCTAGTTCATACCCGGTCGAGTAAAAGTTCCCCAAGTCCTCATTATTAGGCAACCTAGGGTTACCCACCCATATGTGCACCGCTGTGTGAACACCACTCTCTATATTCCCAGCCAGAATCTTGGAAGGATCTGGATCAGGATTGGTACCGAAAAAGGCATCTGGATGTTCCGTGGTGGTTCCAATCATTTGAGTGTACATTCCAGATAGATTTTCTCGTATTTGGTGTACACAACTTTTGTCACCAGCTGCACTTGTAGTATCGAGATCGACGATGGCGGGAGGTAAGTGTGCGACATTTCGGTAAGGGTCAAACAATGGGTTGAATTTGGGATTGGGTGGTTGAGTAGGGTTTGGGTTAGGGTAAGGGGCTTCAAACATGTCCGGAAGCAACATTCCCTTGGGATTGTCCCAGTTCCAGTATGGTAAACCGAAAGTTGGATCATCGATTAAGCTACCCAAGATCCGCTCATAGAAATATAGGTACCAGCGGTGGAAAGGAAAGAAAAGCGAGTTGTTGTGAACCTGGATTTTTAGCTCCGGATGACCATTCATATATTGATTGTAAGCTCCATTGCAGTACGCGCAATGGATCTTACCTTGTTGTTTCCAGCTGCGTGGATCTTCATCTGGAAGTTCCTTCATGCGCTTGATCGCTAATTGATACTTTGCGATGTACTCTTCAGAAAGTCGATCTGCCGCAGGTCGAACACGAAGTTTGGTGAACTTAGGCAAGACGTAAGGAACTGCGGTAGTCTGTGTGGTTGGAGGGCAACAAGCATTGCCTCTTACAGCGTCTACGGGGTTAAAGCCGTCTTCCGCAGGAACACAGTTTGAAATATTGTCTGGAGCAGTGATGGGGTATGCTAAGGCCGAACCGATGTTGGTCAAGTTGGCCGCACCGTATAGACTGCCAAGGCCCAGGAGCATGTTTCTCCGGTCTACGTTCTGCATGGGAAGTATGAGCTTCGGGTTGTTTTCCGAGTGGTCATCTGTGGATGACTTGCATGAGACGTTGACATCTAGAAAAGTGGTCATTTTGCTATGGAAATTTCCTACGCAAAAAAATGTGTCGCAAATTCTGACACATTTACTACGCATTTCCTACGGAAAAAAGACCTTGATTTTTTTGGGCAATTTGTGACACAATAGTGACAAATATACTAATTCTAAGTATTGTGTCGGAAATGCGTAGCAACTTGCTACGCATTTCCGACGGAACCATTATTTATTTGTTGGAATTAGATTTATATGTTAAATTCATTTAAATATTAATTGTTGCGTCAGAAATGCGTAGCAACTTGCTAGGCATTTATGACGAATTGTTTATTATTATACTTAGATTATATTTTAATGTTTAATCAGCATTATTATTAATTATTGCGTAGGAAATGTGTAGCAACTTATTACGCATTTGTGGTGGAAAATTTATTGTGTAGAAAATGTGTAGCAACTTGCTACGCATTTGTGATGGAAAATTTATTACCATATTGCGTAGAAAATGTGTAGCAACTTGCTACGCATTTGTGATAGAAAATTTATTACCATATTTAAATATTTAACTAGTTTTATTATTACCATATTTTATTATTACCATACATCTCTTAATGCCCTTTCAATCATTACTATCCACCATATTAATAATAAGTTTAAAAGTTTTCAAATTTCATCCTTATAAAAATCCTTAATCTTTTTATGAATGGTTTTATTTTGAAAGAAAAAGGATTCAAATTATTTTCTGTATGGTCGAGTCCGGAACATCATAAAGTACAAAATCAAATAAAAAATAAATATATATAAACATTAGTAAACACTCAAAAGTTAATGGCTTTCTTTTCGATAATAGTTTCATTAACCTTAAACTTCAGCTGGAGTCAGAGAGTGACTGGCGTCCAAAGGAAAAACCCCACAGGTGCCTCGCCACATCGAATAGAGCTTGACGGATTGAGGGCCGCCACAGAGGGGAATAACCCGCCTCAAGTGGGGATCGAACCCTGGTGCATAAGACCATGGGGTATGGGGCTTGGGTTGGGGCGTGGGTTGGCTGAAAACGCCCAAATCACCACCCCAGGGGCTTGGGTTGGGGCTTGGGTTTTGGGCGTGGCTCTTGGGGCTTGGCTTTGAAGCCGGGCGTGGGGCAAAGAAGAAAGGTGACATGGCAGACTCTCAATGGCCAATGCCCCAACCCAAGCCCCACCATACCCCACGGCCTAAGTTGGACTGGAATCATTTGCACGGGGATGCACTAATTGTGCCGGATTTATGTTTTTATGATTTTACTGAAACCATCCACTCGTGGGAATAACAAGTCTCTTAATTATTGTTTTACGTTTTTATTCTATTAATTAATATATGATATAATGTGATTTTTCTATTATAATTAACTTGTGATATTTAAGTTTTTAAAAAATCTAAATACACTGTCGTGTTTGGTTTTTTTCACAAGGATTTCAATAAGTTTTTGAGCCAATCAAAAGCTTTACTTCAATTTCACATGGATCACCATCCTATGCTCCATTGTTCACCTAATAATCAATCTAACGGTTAAAAATACTCTAAAATCAAAAGCTTTAGTTTAAACCCTAAATTCCTTTCACTTTGAACAGCAGCACACCACAAACCCCCCCGCCCCCTTCTCTCTCGATCAGCCTAGCCTATCTCCGGCGACATGCGCCGGCCGCTCTCCGACAACCACGCCCCACACTGCGTCTCCTTCTGCCTTGAAGTTATATACGAATCTGGAACAAGTTCATCAACAGATCTGGAAGTTATATACGAATCTGGAACAACAGATCTGGAACAACAAGTTCATACGAATCTGGAAGTTATATACGAATCTGCATCATTTTCATACAAATCTGGAAGTTATATACGAATCTGGAACAACAAGTTGCTGATCCTGTAGAATTGTAAGCCACATGCTAATCCGGTCGGTTGGTATCGGTCGTTTAACATGTTCAATAATTGATAAGAGGTTTTTGTACCTTAAAAGGCTTATAGTATTTTCATAGAAATTAAATAACATTTTTGATCTGTCACAACCTTCAAATTTCATGATGCATCCTAATAAATCTTATGATATATTCTCACAGATCTTATAAATATGCATCAAAAAGCACGTTCTCAAGGCTTCATAATACTTGTTTTGTCACAAGAGATGATTGTTGAGTTGCTGAGTTGCTCGGAAGGTGTTCGATGTTGGTTTCGATTCTCCAGAGCTGAAAAATGAGATGGGTGTGGGTTAATGTTATTGAATTTGTTAAAGGAATATGTAATTTTATTTTATTTTCTTTATGTTAGTAGATTTTATACATTTTTTGTTTGTAAATTTGTATAAATTTATGATTAATGTTATTGAAATTTTATAGTTTTTAGTTTTTAGTTTTATTTGCTTTTGTATCTGATCTCTCGGATGTTTTGTAAATATACTAAAGAGTAAATTGCCATTTTAGTCCCTGAGTTTTGTCCAAATTTGCCAGTTTAGTCCAAATAGTTTTTTTTGTGCATCTGGGTCCCTGACTTTTACATTTTGTTGCCATTTTGATCACAATGCCTAACTCCATCCATAAACCTCATCTGTAACCAGGGGTATTTTGGGGATTAACTTAAAAAATGTTTTCAGTTGCCATTTTGAACCAATTCTAAAAAATAAAAAAAATTCCAAAAAATCAAAAAAATTCCAAAAAAAAATCTAAAAATCAAAAAAATTCTAAAAAATCATAAAAATACTAAAAAATTCTAAAAAATCATAAAAATTCTAAAAAATTCAAAAAAAACTAAAAATCAAAAAAATTCCAAAAAATCATAAAAATTCCAAAAAATTCAAAAAAATCTAAAAATCAAAAAAATTCTAAAAAATCATAAAAAATCAAAAAAATTCTAAAAAAAATCCAAAAATCATTAAATGTTTCGGCACGAACCGTTTCGACCCGTACCGTTTCGAACGCGAACCGTTTCGAGCCGAACCGTTTCGACGCGAACCGTTTCGACGCGAACCGTTTCGACCCGTACCGTTTCAAACCGTACCGTTTCGACGCGAACCGTTTCGAACCGAACCGTTTCGAGCCGAAGCGTTTCGACGCGAAGCGTTTCGACCCGTACCGTTTCGAACCCGAACCATTTCGAGCCGAACCGTTTCGACGCGAAGCGTTTCAACCCGTACCGTTTCGAACCGTACCGTTTCGAACCGTACCGTTTCGACGCGAACCATTTCGACGCGAACCGTTTCGAACCGAACCGTTTCGACCCGTACCGTATCGAACCAAACCGTTTCGACGCGAACCGTTTCGAACCGTACCATTTCGACCCGTACCGTATCGAACCGAACCGTTTCGACGCGAACCGTTTCGAACACGAACACGAACCGTTTCGACCCGTACCGTTTCGAACCCGAACCGTTTCGAGCCGAAGCGTTTCGACGCGAAGTGTTTCGACCCGTACCGTATCGAACCGAACCGTTTCGACACGAACCGTTTCGACCCGTAACGTTTCGAACCCGAACCGTTTCGAGCCGAACCGTTTCGACGCGAAGCTTTTCGACCCGTACCGTTTCGACGCGAACCGTTTCGAACCGAACCGTTTCGACCCGTACCGTATCGAACCGAACCGTTTCGACGCGAACCGTTTCGAGCCGAACCGTTTCGTACACGAACCGTTTCGTGCCGAAACATTTAATGATTTTTGGATTTTTTAGAATTTTTTTGATTTTTTAGAATTTTTATGATTTTTTAGAATTTTTTTTATTTTTAGATTTTTTTGAATTTTTTGGAATTTTTATGATTTTTTGGAATTTTTTTGATTTTTAGATTTTTTTGAATTTTTTTGAATTTTTATGATTTTTTAGAATTTTTTAGGATTTTTAGAATTTTTTTGATTTTTAAATTTTTTTGAATTTTTTTTTATTTTTTGGATTTTTTTTTATTTTTTTGATTTTTTGGAATTTTTTGATTTTTTGGAATTGGATCAAAATGGCAACTGAAAACATTTTTTAAGTTAATCCCCAAAATACCCCTGGTTACAGATGGGGTTTATGGATGGAGTTAGGCATTGTGATCAAAATGGCAACAAAATGTAAAAGTCAGGGACCCAGATGCACAAAAAAAACTATTTGGACTAAACTGGCAAATTTGGACAAAACTCAGGGACTAAAATGACAATTTACTCTATAATAAAACTAGAAAAAACATTAAATTTCGTGACAATTGTGTAGCAAAAATATAAAATTAAGTTTCGTTAAATGGGTAGGAAAATGCGTAGAAAAATGTGTAGCAATTTCTGACAGCCCTTTTCTGTCAGAAATGGGTAGGAAAATGCGTAGGAAATGCAAAAAGAAACCAGTTTCCTACGAGTGGTTTAATTACATATGCATTTCGTCACAAATTCGTAGAAAAATAAATTTCGTGACAATTGTGTAGCAAAAATTAAAAATTAACTTCCGTTAAATGGGTAGAAAAATGCGTAGAAAATGTGTAGCAATTTGTGACAGCCCTTTTCTGTCAGAAATGGGTAGGAAAATGCGTAGAAAATGCGTAAGAAACCAGTTTCCTACGAGTGGTTTTCCTACATACGCATTTCGTCACAAATTCGTAGAAAATCGCGAGTTGTGACGCATTTCCTACGGAAAATGGTGTCAGAAATTTTAATTTTTCTAGTAGTGTATTTAGTTTACCCATATTATACAAGCCTTCATACTTGTTGGGTCTAACTTACATTTTATTCCGGTTATCGCTTAATCTAGCGTATCGTACCGTTTTTAATATATCCAGCTAACCGGTTTAAGTCTATGACTTAAATAAAACCCGTTAGCATTCTAATTGGTTATTTATAAGTGGTCATCAAAACACTATATGCGTTTTACAAAGATGTTAAAGAGTAAGATATACCTAAATATGTTAGGTGTTAAAATAATTGATTGTAAATTTTGTATATACTAGTGGGGAACCCGCGCGTTGCAGCGGAGTGGACAAGTTGCAGCACTATAATCATTTTCCGTTAGTTTATCAATTTTTTTATTGCGCGTTGTGGCAGAGTGGATAAGTTGCGGCATTGTAATCCTTTTCCGTTAGTTTATCATTTGTTTTATTTTATGTTAGGTTATTAATCACTTAAAAGAAGTAGTAATTAACAATTTCGTAACATGAGTACATGACAAGCGGATTATTTTTGCATTAACACGTAGTGGTAATGTTTCGTAAATAGAGGTCCGAACGTGTTAAGCTACTTGAGTTGGGCTAAAAAAAAAGTTTGAGAGGAGCCGAGCTTTAATGAGCACGAGCCTAAAAGTAAGCTCGTTTAGTAAACGATCGCTTATAGAGCACGAGATGTCTCACGAGCGTAAATGAGCTCAATGTTTGTATAATTTTAAGTCAATACATTAAACATATATTTAAATAATACTATTTATATAATCATGAAAAAAATTACCAAATTACATATTAACTAATAAAATAACAAAACACTTGAGCTCGAGGTAGGGTACAAGTAAAATTGTGGATCAAAACATCCAGGTAGGGTACATATCCTTCATCCTTAACAAAATTCAAAAATCTAATATTCCATACTTAAATGTATTTCCATTTGGCAGGAATTTACGTAATATATCAATTTATTTATATTTATTATATTTATACACTTATAATTAATTTAATTGTAGATGGTGATGCTCTCTGAAGTGGCTGACAAAATTCCATGTATAGAACAAGTAAACAAGTTATATAACTGTTTTCATGAATCTGAATGCACCCAGTTAGTTCTTTCTATATTTCAGTGCCAATTTTAATAACAAATTGATGCTAAGCTAAACTTGATGATAGTTTTGCCCTCACAAAGAGATTTTTACTCCCCGTGTTTTAGCAGAGAGAGACCCCCGTGAGTACCTAAAGTGGCAAAAAGGGCGGGTCCGATAAGGGCTCAAAACGAGCCATTCCAACAAACAGGTCATGGCCTGATCGGATTTGACAACTAAGTTTTTCACATTCTTTCGAATTCCACGACCAAACAGTGAGCGTATTACTAAACACTAAAATTGTAGCCTCAGAAGTATTAAACTAATTGCCATGGCCATGTAATGGGTCAAAACATAGGAGTATTAGATGCTTAAAGTTTTTTCTTAAATCATTAGCATGATAGAATCATCTCACCTGTTCTGCTTCTCTTATCTTTCAGGTGGTTTCCTTACATTCATCACATGAAGTCCCCATATCTAACAATCCGAGGCTCTCGACGCACAGAGTCAGAACATACATGTTACAAGAAACATTCGATCCCACATATCTCGTTTGTGTTGGTGTCTCAGGGTTATAAATTGTGATCCAACAATGGTTTTGTTTGATCATGATCAAAACATCATTGGAGGTAACTTGAAAAACATTTAATACATGTCCAAATATATGCGGATTAATTAGTTTATAAGCTACTGACCAAGAAGCAGTGGTGTTACTCCTCACTGAAATCCATATGTCATCATGTTTTGAAGATAACACAGCTAGCGAACCATTGATGATTGTCACTTGATTGGTTTCCCAACTTGGTTCTGGTAGCTTGATGGTAGAAAAAACCTCGGAGCTCAAATTGAATGTTAATATATAACTACAGAAATCATCACCTGAATCGGTTAAATCCCTCCTTACCACCCAATGCAATACTCCATTAAAAAGACATTAACGGAGTAGTCGGAAAAGCAATCTCACGCCAAGAGTCTGTCTTGATGGTGTAAACAAACGTACTTAATACATCTCTCTTTTCAGGTCTCATCAAAATCTTGTAATTGTCAATGATTGGGTCGAAACCAAACCCTAGTGGAATATATCACAGTCCATAATCACTCCAATAAGGACTAACATGTACGGTTACTTTGCGCCTAATTGACGGGTTCCATAGATGAATACCAGGCTTATATTTTTCATAAACACACAGAATTCCATTACATGAACCAACAATAAAGCTGGGATACTCGACTAATGGTATGCCGGTAATGTGAAAACCACTGCAAAAAAAAAAAAAAAAAAAAAAAGTAAGGGGATTAACAGTTAACAGATTGAGTTGGCTAGTTCTACCCAACATTAACCGCAATAATATTAAGTGATTGATTTAGGTTATAATACACATATACCTTAGGGGTGTAAATGAACCGGGCCAAGCCAGAGCCTTTCACTACACGAGCTCGGCTTGTCATGATTCTCTTCGGTTCAAGTCTACGTATTTGAGCTCGAGCTCGAGCTCGGCTCAAGCTATTTTGTCAACAATCACAAATGAGCTAAATGTTCGGCCCGAGCTCGCTTCGAGATCCCGACTATGCTTATTAGGATTGGGTATTTGGGTTATAATCATCTCTATCATTATATTAACAATGTTGTTTGTCACTGTAATAATCCACCGACAAATAACAGATCCAAACACTTTTTTCTACAGCTCGTTTGATTCGAGTTGGTACCTGATTCTGGTTATTTAATTACAAATAGGCATTTTCAAAACACATACCCAAACACACCTTAAAAATTATATGCCATACCTCAGAAGCCCATAGGCAGTCTCGGGCCCTACGGAGAATTATATGCGGAACCAAGAACAATAACAAGATAATCAGTTAATGTTTATAAAATGTATATAAATGAATAATTTGACTTTTTTGACATAGAATCAGGGAAACCCTAGTTTTATTTCTTGGTTATTCCTACTTACATGAAATATAACTTGCCCTACATCCACACCACTGTTGACTAACAAGTTGAATGAAGCTGAGAGTTTTATTAGAATTGATGTTAAAAGTATTATAAGAAAAAGATTAGCAAAATAAAACATTGTAAGATTAACCAAATCAGCATACAAACATCACAGAAGCATTACCTTTAAATAAATTGCTTGCACAGGGGAACAACCAGTTAGCAGCAAATGGGTTGATGGCAATGATTCAGGTTTGAAGGGCGAATGGTAGAACACATGGAAGTGGGCTTAAAGTAGGCTTTAATTGAAGCGGATAGGGGATTCAATCGCGGGTAAATAGAAAGGGTAGGGTAATCTGAAGCGACGCAGGTGAAGCACTCAATCGCTAGTGAAGCATTCAATCTGGTATTCAGTTGCCAACATAGTGAAGCATTGAATGTCGCATTCAATTGTAGGTGTCGATGAATGAGGGTAATATCAGAAGAATTGGGGGTAACTGATGTAGCGACATTGAATGACCTGATGATTCAGAGGACGGTAGTATTCAATGGCCTTGTTAATTGTTAATAGGTCTACAGGGGTTTAAGATTAGGTATAAGTTGAGGGAGAGAGGGGCAGGATGGGAAGAAAAAGTGTTAAAAATGAGATTTGTTCTTGCCTTTTGGACTCCCATCTTAAAATTTTATTGAAAATTACTATTTAGTACATAGGAGATGCTTATTATAGGTCTATAGATTAGTACACAATCAATGATGTTAATATGAACGTTGATAGTTTTGATTCTAAAATGACTGATAGTAAATTTTCCGTCGTATTATTATAAAAGCAATCGTGTTATTATTTATTTGTGCTAGGTACGTGATAGACCCGCTGGACAACACACACTCACATGAAAAGGTTTAGTCTATGTAACATTGTAGAACTTTTGTTGTGGAAATTAAAACAATCAAAGCGGGATACCATATATGATTTATTTGTATAATTGTATCCTGATCTGCTACTTGTATAATTGTATCACGATCTGCTACTCTAAAAAATGAATTAATAATAAATCGGAGACTTTGACATGAAATAAAAGATAAATGAAGCTAGAATAATTAACCGAATATTACTTGATAAAGTTTATTAATCGAAGTCCAAATACAAGAAAGAGCTAGTGACACTTAACATGCCTAGTGGCTAAACTTGAAACGAAATTATTATTAGGTTACAGGAACTATAAATGCTCTTGTCACCGGAACCAAGCAGACACGTACGTAACCATGCCTGATGCAAACAAAGATTGATGATGCAGTTACATCGACGAGTTTTAAGCGGTGGGTACCAGCTGAATCTTGATATTGGAAATGGTGGCATCTTCTGCCCCTGCCCTTGGCACTAAAGTAACCAAAACATACTCATCATTTTCAGCTTCAAGGTCCTCCAAAAGCTGTTTGAGCCCAAACGCCGCTCCACTCGTCATGACCACATTCCCTCCTCCGAGGCCATGTGGCACCTGGGCGAAAGTACCCGCAAACTCGCTTGAAACTGGAGTGGTCTCGATCCCATCGTCTACATCATTCACCAACACGTCAAACTTGAAAAACTGCTCACAATTGTATTTGATCCCCTCCAAAAACAGTATTTCACTAGCTTTCATCTTGTCATCCTCGTTCCTCTTTGTTGCTGGTCTCTTCACTAGAACCTTCACCGTCTGGTCTAACTTCACAGGAAACTCAATCTCCTCCACCTTCTTCACAACCCCAACTGACTTAGTTGCAATGTTGGACGCCTTAACTCGAGGAATCGGGCGACCCTGGAGCCATGTGAGTCTTGAAGGTTCGTAAGTGTATTCCATCTTGTTGATGTCTGCACAGTCTTTGTTATAGACACGTACAAGTTTTTGGTTCTCATCGTAAAACACGAATGACGCATTCAGCCAGTCGTTGTTACTTGGATTTACGTTTCTGACATCCAGCTCGTTCCAGATTTGCCACATGCGGTCGACATTGGAATGATGTACGTAAAAGGCTGGTTTATACCCGGCCGAGTAAAAGTTCTCCAAGTCCTCATTGTTAGGCATCCTAGGGTTACCCACCCATATGTGCACCGCTGTGTGAACACCACTCTCTATACGCCCAGCCAGAATCTTGGAAGGATCTGGATCAGGATTGGTACCGAAAAAGGCATCTGGATGTGCCGTGGTGGTTCCAATCATTTGAGTGTACATTCCAGATAGATTTTCTCTTATTTGGTGTACACAGCTTTTGTCACCAGCTGCACTTGTAGTATCGAGATCGACGATGGCGGGAGGTAAGTGTGCGACATTTCGGTAAGGGTCAAACAATGGGTTGAATTTGGGATTGGGTGGTTGAGTAGGGTTTGGGTTAGGGTAAGGGGCTTCAAACATGTCCGGAAGCAACATTCCCTTGGGATTGTCCCAGTTCCAGTACGGTAAACCGAAAGTTGGATCATCGATTAAGCTACCCAAGATCCGCTCATAGAAATATAGGTACCAGCGGTGGAAAGGAAATAAAAGCGAGTTGTTGTGAACCTGGATTTTTAGCTCCGGATGACCATTCATATATTGACTGTAAGCTCCATTGCAGTACGCGCAATGGATCTTACCTTGTTGTTTCCAGCTGCGTGGATCTTCGTCTGGAAGTTCCTTCATGCGCTTGATCGCTAATTGATACTTTGCGATGTACTCTTCAGAAAGTCGATCTGCCGCAGGTCGAACACGAAGTTTGGTGAACTTAGGCAAGACGTAAGGAACTGCGGTAGTCTGTGTGGTTGGAGGGCAACAAGCATTGCCTCTTACAGCGTCTACGGGGGCAAAAAAAAAATTTTTTGTGTGTTTTTAGGCTTTTTTTAGTTAGTTTTCGAGTTTTCGCGTTAACTAGTGGTTTTCATTTGAACCTTCCCCTATATATATATATATATATATATATATAGGAGAAGGATTCGTTAGGAACAACCCTTTATTGCGAGAACCGCGAGAACCAGTGTGAACACAAACAGTAATACATAAAAAAAATAAAAAAAAACACCCAAATTTTTTTTTCTTTTTTTACTATTTTTTTTGAAAAAAGCGCTATATTTTGTTTATAAAAAAATAAAAAAATTCCGAGTAACAGTTATCCATGCACATGTGCATTTGTATCATTTCTTTGACAAATTCCGTATTTCATTACAAATATAAGACAATTGCACTATCATTTACACTACCACGTGTAATACACTACTTTTTACGTTAACAATATTAAAAATGCACATGTGCATCTATATGTATCAACATGAAATAAGGTGTGTAGGTACACTACTTTCTCTTTTATCTATCATTCCATCCATAATACACAAACATGCACATATGCATTTTTGTCATTTCTTTGACAAATTCCGTAATTCATTACAAATATTAGACAATTGCACTTTCATTACATTACCATATGTAATACACTACTTTTTACATTACAAATATTAGAAATGCACATGTGTATCTATATGTATCAACATGAAATAAGGTGTTTTGGTACACTACTTTGAATACACTTTCCCTTTCATCTATCATGCCATCCATAATACACTACCATTACAAACTACCATCCATAATACAATACCATTACATCCTATCATCCATAACACAATACCATTACCAATATTTTCACTTTATTACATGTATATCAACACCATTTATATCATCCAATCAACATATTACATCATAAATTGACAACTATAACCAAACCTTCAACCACTAGATATAACTAACCAAAAAACATGTATATGGGCCTACTTCTCTATTCAAAATCACAAACTTTTTGTACCAAAACACGTTATATCATGGTTATACATAATGATGCACATGTGCATTTTGAATCTTGATAATTTAAAAAGTAGTGTATTATGGATGGTATTGTAAATTAAAGTGTAATTGTCTATTACTGATGACGTATTACGGAATTTGTCGAAGTAATGATACATATGCACATGTGCATGTATAACTGTTACTTGAAAAAAAAAAGTTTTTTTTTTTGCTAACTAAATATAGCGATTTAAAAAAAAATATATTAAATTTTTTTTTTGAGTGCTTTTTGATTTTTTTAGATTTTATTTTGTGTTCACATTGGTTATCGCGGTTCTCGCAATAAGGGTGGTTCTCGCATGAACCTTACCCTATATATATATATATATATATATATATATAGGTAAAGCGTACTGTACAATATTGCTTATCGTACATTACGTACGCTTCAATCTCAGCCGTCAAATCATCTTCCCGCATTTTAAAATCGCATGTTGTTTTTTTTATAACAATTTCGAATGTGATAATTTTTTATGAATTCGCATGTTGTTTTTTTGTACCAATTTCGCACGTGATAATTTTGATGAAATAGCATGTTTTTTTTATAACAATTTCGCATGTGATAATTTTTGATGAATTCGCATGTTGTTTTTTTTACCAATTTCGCATGTGATAATTTTGATGAAATAGCATGTTGTTTTTTTGTAACAATTACGCATGTGGTACAAAAAAAACAACATGCAAATTCAATGCGGGAAGATGATCGGACGGCTGAGATTGTAGCGTACGTAATGTACGATAAGGGCATTTGTATGATAACCGGCCTCTATATATATATATATTATATATATATATATATATACTAAATTGAAAGATGACACAAACAAACTCTTGTTGGAGTGGTCATTACCTTGCTTAAACAAAAAGGAGACGTGGGTGCTAATCCCGGTGTCTCCAAATTATCTATTTTAGCTTCATTTTTTTTGTTTTTTTAGCTGCATATGACATTTATTGCTTAATTTTGTCAACTACATTTTTTTCTTTAATTAATAAATTACTAAATACACTTAGCTAAAAATAACTATTTAAATTACTTTCATAAAAATTTTAGTGATTAAATAATTGATGAGTTTATAATACATGAAAATTTGCGAATAATGCCTAAAATTTTTATCCCGCACAGGGCAAAAAACAATTTCGGAGACGAACCTGTATTATGATCAAATTGATAATTTATAAATGCACCGCAATTACTAACACACAGTAGAAGATCGACCATTTTTTTAAGAATTTGCAAACTCTTAATGAACTTTACTATTAGTTTGTTATTTTCTTATTTAAGACTTTTAAAAGTTAATTGAAAATTAATTAACAAAAACTGTTGACAAACAAATATAAAATCTCTACAAATTAATAATTTTGGGACCGACATATTTAATTAATTTAGCGGGATATTATTATAATGATAAATTAGTATTTTATTAATTTAAAGAGATACGCATGACCTTTAAATTTTCAAGTCTAATGTACATTTACAAATTAATTGAATTTGTTAAGTTCATCGTTTTTAATACAAAAAGTTAGTTCGGTTACCAAAAAATAAATTAGAAAAAACAAGTTTCAATACACATTTCTTCTCCGTGTACAGTACAATAAACATTATCTTACAAAAACGAGTTTCAATGCATATTATTTTTTACTAGACAATCTTAGAATTTGGAATCTTTTAGTAATAATTAATTTATAGTTTCGTTGGGATCAATATATATACACTAGGATTTCAAAAAAAACCATTATCTTATTATTTTATCGATTGGGGTCCAATTTTGTGCTGGTCCCAAGTTGAGACTGAACAAATTATTAATTTTATCGTGGTAATTTATTTATCGAGTATTAATTTATATAGGTTTTACTATATTATGATTTATAAATGTTAAATTAGCTAACATAACTGGAGAATAAAATATTTGTTTGAATCACTTTTTTTCCAATTTAGGGTATTAGGGAGATTATCACGCTGATTGATATGTATGAGCTTTGCATATATTGTATTGTTGAAGACAATATGTAAACGAGTTTACCGATCCGTGCGTTGCAACTGAATGTTATACAAGCTATAATGAAATAGGCCTTAAAATTATATATGCTTTTTTGTTTTACATATAATTTAACAACTTATTATATGTGTATAAGGGTAAGGTTATTGTAAAAAAGGTTAAAAGTGTGAGAAAGGTGAGAAATATTGTGGAGATGACATGTGTCCTAAATCTAAATTAATTCAAAAGGGTAAACAAGTAATTTTATCATTAATTTAATTAATTAAAAACTTCCCATAACCGCCACCTTAATTATAGGAACTAGATTTTTTTTAAAAGATCTCTATAAACACCATTCAGCAAGTATATAACCCATTCAGTAAGTATATAACATCATTCAGCAAGTATATAACACCATTTATGAACCAAACATCAGATCGAAACATATTTTTCTCTCTATATAAGTATAGCAATATGATACTTATATTAAAGATTAAAAAACGCTCGTGTAATTTTTTTTTTAAAAAAGTTACGTATAAAAAGTTATTGACGTTTAAAAAAGACAGGAGGAAGTTATATGTGCATTAATGTTAGTTTCTTAATTTAAAAATGTTAAATTTACCTATATACCCTTAATCTAGAAAATTAATGTTTAATAGTAAACATTTTTTTTTTTTTTTTGGTTAAAACGAGTGATGATTATTGATTTTTTTTTTAACCAGAAAACTTGTTAAGTTACATCAAAACAGAAGGTAGACGGGCAACAAGCTGCGCCGCCAACCCTTTCTGAATTGTAAACATTATTTACAATTTTGCCATTATGATCTCAACCATTAGATCAAAGATCAAATGGTGTAGATTATTTTTTACCTTTCTCACAAAAAAATTTTTTTTTACAGAAACCTCTACCTGTATACAAAAGATATATATTAGTGTTCCTTTAGGTTCAATTAATAAGCAATAAAAAAAATAAAGTTATTTGATTCCATGAAATTTAATTTTTTGAAAGTAAAACGTTGTCTTTGATAGTTCAAAGACAACTCATGTATTTGAAATTTTTTAGTATAGTTTTGGAGAATAAAAATTAAATCATTTACAACACCAAAGAAAACAAAGTACATGTTTTCAAACACATAAACATTTAACATCAGACTTAAAATTATGATTTTCCTTTTATATTAAAACCAGCCAATGGTTTTGTAAAATCAACCAATGGTTTTGTATAACCATCCAACATCGTAATATCTACTCTCTTTTTTTAACATCATTTATATAGGGGCTGTTTGGTTAAGCTTATTGGAATGACTTATTTACTTATTTGAAAAGCAAATAAGTCATAATGGAATGACTTATTTACTTATTCCTCTCACATAATAAGCTAACCCAAACACCTTTTAACTTTTCAAAAAGTAAATAAGTAAATAAGTCACTAAAATAAGCTTAGCCAAACAGCCCCATACTATCTTCTCTTTCTTTTTTTTTTTCTTTTTTTTCTGATTGTACACAAACATACTAAATGGCTAAAAAAACAATTGATTATAAAAAACGATAAAAGGAACCAAAAGATTCAAGAAATAAAGATCTTTAATTATAAATCAACCAAAAACTAACTAATAATAAACCCTAAGGATCCTATATATATATATATATATATATATATGATAGGAATTATAATCCAAAAAGAAACTAAATAACATAATATTAGAAAATTAAATTTCAAATAAATATAAAATAATATCCATAGATATCTCTACATCATACTCTCTGTCTTTAAAGAAAACTCGTGCTTGAGTTTTATATTAAATCCAAAGCTACCTGGATCAAAAAGAACATCAACCCGAAACTTTTGCACTATGATCACAACCCACCCAAATTGTTCAACTTGACGAGTCGTCTTGCATGGCTCTTGACTTTTATTACCTAGGTCGAATGGAGCATTGAACCGCTTCTTGTTCAATATATGTTTTGCCTTTTCACCAATTTGATCAACATGAAGAAGGCCATATAACAAGTGACTTTCTCCACCCTCAACACCTTGACTATTAACCAGCTGGCAAAGCAATTCCTTGTTCCACATTTTAGTTCCCATAGAAAAACTAAGTTCGCAACTTTGCTCACCCAAACATAAATTATCGATACGATTTATATTGAAATTGAAATCAATCCGTTGTATTGTCGGAATAGAACCAAAATGAAGATTCGGCGCGACGGATCCGAATTGAATATGGGAGCCCTTTTTAATTGGTTCGGACGATCTGTATGTCTAAAAATTTCGTTCATTGCATAAAAGCCAGCCATGTTTTGCCTATTATTGTTGCAATAGAAGGCCCATAATGTCACAACCCCAAAATACCACATGCGGGAATCTCCGCGAGGCGTGTGACGTACCAGGATCTAGCCACCAATCACATTGAACTCATACATGATTTAAGTAAAAACTTTCATTTATTAAGGTAAGGTATTACATTACATAAAGCATAACTCATTGTATTCAGCGGAAGCATAAATCATAAGTGTTACATAAACAGTATAAACTAAAGCCATTAGACTTGTCTTGCAATCTCATGCTTTACGACCCATGACTACTCCAGCATCCCAGACAGCAAGTTCCAAGATCCACATAATCTATAACCTGCGAGCATGCACACACGTGTATCAGACAACGCTGGTGAGTTCATACTTTTACGAAAACGTTAGTTACCAAGTGTTTAGTTACGTTCATTGATTACAATGTTGATAATACCTCGGATACAAGACGGCTCCAGATTTATTTTTCCCTTTCCCCAATGCTCCTATCAAAGCATTGGTCATGACTAGGTCATTAGTTCACACACGTCCTCTCCGGTACGGGGTGAGGGTGCCAAACCTAAGTAGCGCTACCAACTAATACCCCGTTACCTCTCCGGTAACAAACAACAAGGATGGACTTTAATGGTGATAGGACGAGTATATTATCCAACATTCCAGATTTACCCAAAAGACTTATCCCTCCCCGGGATACCCACTGACTGTCCCAACCACCGGGACGCATGCTCAAGAGTAGTGAACTCACCTTAGATTGCTCGGATTGTTAAGTTACTTTACCCGTTCCAAGTTGGTCAACCAAACCCTACCGTGGTTACCAAAGACGGTCAGTTCCGTATATACATAAATCACGTATCAATACACATATACTAGGAAGTTATATCCAAACGTATTTCACAGCAGACAACACATATATGCACGTTTAAAGTCCAACAGTGTACTTGTTCAAGTGTACGACCCAACATAGAGTCCATTAAGAGTGTGCGAATGGGTCTTTGTGTGTGGTGTAACATAACAGTCATGAATTTTACAAACAGTGTGCAACTCAGCCCATTCCACTTACTGTGCGGCCCAAACAGTGCTCATGTGGCCCAATTAATTAGCACCCAACCCAGGTCCAGTCCGTCCGACGAAACCCCTCAAGTTTCGTCATGACTGCCCGACGAAAGACCCTCAACATCATCTATCTCACCCTTAAATTAGTTTTGATTAAACAAGCATAGCATTCATACAGAATCCAAACTTTATTTCCTCAACCTCCTACATTCTATATTAATCTTAACATCAAGTAGCTCTCATCAACATATTAGTAAACATCATCTTTAAACAATTTTTCACCTTAGACCAACGAGCAGTAACAAACATCCATTTTCTAACAGATTGCACTAAATCAGATTCTATTATCATTCTCATACAATATTCCCAAATTAACAAGATCAAAACACTAAATGTAAACAAACTGACCGAAGGGTGTTGAGAGCAAAAAAAAAGAGGACCGTCCGCTGTTGCTGCTGCTTCGCACGAGCCACTGCTCCGGCAATCGTCGTTGTCGTCAGCTCCGTCACCACTTGCATCCCGGCTCCGATTGCCGGTTTTGACGGCTCCTCCGTCTGTTTCCATCTCTGCTCCCTAATCCGGCCACCATTGTTTTCCGTCTTCTTCTACTGTTGCCGTCGATGTTGTTAAGAAAGAGGTTTAAGTGGGTGTGTGTGATGGTCGGAGCAATGTGTGCCGGAGTCTCCGGTCACCAGACGTGAAGGAGAGACAGGGAGCAAGGGCTGTAGGTTTCGTCGGAATCCTATCGCAGGCCGGAGAAGTCATCGGATTCAAGAACGAGAGGGAGAAAGGGTTGTTGTCGGCTGAGAATTGACAAGTGGGGTTTAGGGTTTGTGTTTGTTTTTAAAAGAAGTTGCATGCACCTCCCATGCAATCTCGTATACAAGGAATAAGAGAAGGTGGGTCGGGTTTAAATTGGGCTGCGAGTGATCAGACCATGAGTCCAAAGGAACACCCAAAGTGTGAGAGTGTGTGGCCGACATAAGAGGGGCCCATTAGCCAAGCAGTTTGTGTGTACGGATCAATATAATAATCATTCAAGAGTTATCGGTCCAATAGCAATTGATATAATTCTGTTTTAGTCAAACATCTTGGCACAATTTAATCATAGATCATCACGTGAAGGTTAGTTGTCAGATTTTGTTTTGGCGGCTCATTAATCAACTCAAGAACTCATCAATTGTATTAATTTAATGTCTGCATGTGAATAATTTGCATGTGAATAATAGTTAATGGTAGCCCATGTAAGAATCATAACATTCAAGCGGCCCAATAAGACTTTATTGTTTGAAATCATTGTCAGGTCCATGCTTCGAGTAAATGTGTCACACCCTGGCTTATGCGGAAGCGTGGGTTTATTTGGTGTGACTTCTTAATACCATAGCAACAATCACAACAATGCTATATGATAAAATACGGGGTGTTCATCCATTAAAATAGTTTAGAAAATGTGCAACATATTGTCTTAAAACATCAATCCCAAAACATATTACAAACCATGACTTGTTTAAAATGAGTTCATAAGACTCAACGAAAAGCTACCAATAAAACGAGAATTTAAGACATGCAACCCGTCCAGGAAGGAGTTGCACCTCCCAAACCCTACGACCCTGGATGACATCCTTATTTAAGTACGCAGCTTAATGTGCATCGCCCGCCAGATCCTATTCATTCCCTGAAATACATGTAGTTTAAAAATATCAACAAAAGTTGAGCGAGTTCATGTGTAAGTTTGTGTGTATAAGCCTTTAAAATAAGTCTTGTCTGAATAAAAGTCTCTGGTATGTAGCAATAAGGAAAAAAATGATCACCATTGGGTTGCAAAGCCAATAGTATGTGTGAAATGATGCAGGAAGACTCAAACCTAGCAAATTTGTCTCCGGTATGAAGACATAGTCACCACTATGGGCCGCCCCGGCCTCATGGGTGTGGGCTCGCTACACCCAAATAGATCTATCACTCATATCCCTTGGTCCTACAATGAGGATTAATGGCCTTAAGTGTCATGCCCACCACTCACTTGATCGCGTAGTAAAAACCCTCCTTAAGCTAACCATACCATATAAATAAATGTCTGTAAATGTCTGTAATAATTGTAACATGTATTTCACCCCCGAAGTATAAAACTGAAAACAGTTAAGAGAAAAGGGGGCGTGAACTCACAGTAGTGCGTCTTGTATTGTATCTCAAACTCTGTCTTCTACACGACAACCTACACGTACTAATGTCTATTAGACGAACGGGCCGTGCCTTGGCTTAGAGTTTAGTGTTTTGAGTTGCGTTACTTTGGTATTATTTTTGTTAAAATAATAATAATTATTTTAACTTAACTATCGTCTTTATGAAAATAGTTAGGCAACTATTTCGTATCTACACTTCTCAAATATTTATGTGTGTATTCTCTTCCCAAGGATGGGAGCCTTTATACAAGTATACAACTAACCTCCCATACTCTGCATTTCGTTATAAAAATTATGGCGAGTTTTATGTTTGAAAAACATAGTCTAAAATATGCTAGTAACCACTTGTCTAGAAAATGTTTACTAAGTGTTAGGATTTTCGGAAAATTTCGCCATAGTCTCCTTTGTAAATAGAGGTGTCCATTCTTAATAGCATATCATTTTCTTTTACATATATCCCGTAGATTGTTCTCACATAGCCAACCCGACAATCATACATGCAATATACCACTTATGTCATTTCAGCTTTATTAATCAAAACTGGACTGTTTTCGAGCATTTTAATAAAATAGTTAACCTTTTCCAAAAATTCCCAAATTTTTACAGAATTTCATATGCATTCAAAATTTTATTGTGTAAAAATATCAGGGTCCAGTTCATTACCAATATTTTATAGAAATTCATTTACCGGGCTGCAATCAGATTTGTCACTTTCTGACTGTAGTCTACAGAATAATTCACTAAAAATTATTCGTAAGTCCGATTGACGAAATTCCAGTGGGAGAATTATGGAGATAACAGTGACCATCTACAGTAAAAATTCCATGAGCTAATTCTACTCAGTTTCTAAGGTATGACTCCGAATACAATACGCTTTTTCAGCAGTAAAATCGCAGCTTGAGCTGCTGTCTAAAAATAGTTCTTTAAAAATAGTAAACGAACTCGAAAAAATACGATTCTAGTGCCATTTGATCCGGTTTTCGAAAATACATAATTTAGGCTTCAGAAAGTCAGTTTTTCGATTTATAATGACCCAGTTACAGCCTGTTTAAGTTGGCTGAAAATACCAATCAGCATGCTTTTTACAATGTAAATGTTACTAAAACGCATCACCAAGTGTCCTAACAAAGGTTTATCAATAATTTAATGATCAAACATCATGCATGCTTTAACCAAACCTAATCCAACCTGATTTCATCTTCATGCAAACTTCTTATGTGTGATTTTATGTAAGGTGCCATGTTCATCTTTTTAGTGTTTTTGTTTTTGTGATTTAAACATTATCATCCTACTACATATCATAACTAAGAATAAGATGGAACAAGGTGTAGAGACTTACTACTAGCTTCTAGCTAGGGAAGAAGTTTAGTGCCAAAAATGATGAGAAAAAGATGGTGATAAAGACTTGAACAAAGCTTCCTTGAAAGCCCTTCAACTTGCAACTTCTATGAATCAACTTTGGAGCTTTGAGAGGAACTTGTTAGTGAGGAAGATGAAGATGTGCAAGTGATGGAGGTGGGTTCGGTTTGGGGGAGCCGAAATAGGGAGAGAGAGGTAAGGTTGGAGTATGGTTTTCAATCTAATGATGAGATTTCTAGGGAACATGCTCTTATAAGATGCCATGCATATCTTGGATAGATTATTAAGCAACAAATCTATTATTTTAATCAACCAATCAACAAAACATGAAATGGAGGTGAGGTGGGTCCACCTAGGACCGAAAATTCGGTTGGGGGGGGGGGTATGTTTGCAAATTTTCCAACTAATTAGCAATTGGTAGTTAGAATGCAAGTACTTGATGTTATATGTCAGATATAAGGTTTTTAGTGGGTGTTATGGTAAACGGGTACCATGACTAGCCAAAATAGTAAAACAATGTCATTGACAATAATTTAGTGTCCCGGGTAATGTCCGGTTATTCGGTTAGGTACCGTTCCGTTTAAATGTTTAATTAGTCCAAATAATGTCTTTTATATATATTTTTGTAACACAAATTATTCCCGGCACTTAGGAAAGTATACAGGACCATTCTGCCATATTTTTGCACCCTACAAGTATAATGAAATGCTGAATTTTATAAAAGAATGCAGAATTCTGCTTTTAAAGTAGGTTTTTGGCACTTCCCGGCACTATAACTATCACCTAGTGACGTAGTTTTATGGTCCTCACTCCCCTACACTCCATACTAGTGTAGTACCTTATCCCTGGCTCATACTGGCCATAATAACACTGTCTGTCTAAGTGCTGCCATTGTCAGCCTTAATTCTGAATCAACCGTTCAGTGTGTTAACTGTGCTGTGTGCATCAACTATGTCACTAATGTTTGTGTGTAATGAATGGAGTGACTGTATAAAATATGATGCATGTGTATGTATGATATAAAATCATAGAGCAGTTTAAATTGTCAGTTGTAATCAAGCACAGTCATTAAGCATGTAATTAGGTTAATTAATTGTACAGTACCTGTAATTTTGAGGGTTGTCACATTCTCCCCCCGTTAAGAAAATTTCGTCCCGAAATTTTAGGTTCTGCGCCTAGTTACATGGGTCTTATGGAATAAATGTGGGTATTTGGCCTTCATACGATCCTCACGTTCCCACGTGAATTCTGGCCCATGTCTAGCATTCCATCGAACTTTGACGAGCTTGACACTACTCCTGCGTGTTTTGTTAATCTTCCAATCCGTAACCTCAACAGGTTCTTCAACAAAGTGGAGTGTGTCGTCGATATGAACTTCGTCAGCAGGAATGACAACTGTCTCTTGAGTTGGACTCTTTTTCAGGTTTGATATATGGAATGTATCATGAACGCCATGAAGTTCAGCAGGTAAGTCCAACTTGTATGCTACAAGCCCAATCCTTTGCAGGATTCTGAAAGGGCCAATGTAACGCGGATTCAACTTCCCACGCTTCCCAAAGCGTGCCACAACAAAACCATATCCCCAACTTGAAACTTTAAAGGTTTCTTTCTTCGGTTTGCATAGGCTTTCTGTCTGTCGCGAGCCGCCTCGATGCGCTTTCGAATTTGTGCAATCTTGTCTGTCGTCTCTTGGACTATTTTGGGACCAACAAGCTGTCTATCACCCGCATCAGCCCAACATAGCGGTGATCGGCACTTGCGTCCATAAAGCACTTCAAATGGTGCGGCTCCAATACTTGTGTGGTAGCTGTTGTTGTACGAAAATTCAACCAATGGTAAATGGTTATCCCAGCTACCACCTAAATCCATTACACATGCTCTCAGCATATCTTCCAATGTCTGAATAGTTCGTTCACTTTGGCCATCAGTTTGTGGGTGAAATGCAGTGCTCAGATTTAACTGAGAACCAAAAGCTTCTTGAAAGGATTGCCAAATCCTTGACACGAAGCGTCTGTCTCTATCAGAGATAATCGAGAGAGGCACTCCATGACGTGCAACTATCTCTCGCATGTATATTTCAGCCAGTTTGCTCGTGTTGTCTTTCTCTTTGATCGGCAAGAAGTGTGCAGACTTTGTTAGACGGTCTACTATCACCCAAATTGTATCATGGCCCTTGGATGTCTTGGCAGTTTCGTTATGAAGTCCATGGAAATCTGTTCCCATTTCCATTTGGGTATTTCAGGTTGCTGCAAGAGACCTGATGGTTTTTGGTATTCGACCTTTACCTTGGCGCACGTTAAGCATTTGCTAACATATACCGCAACGTCGCCTTTCATCCTTGGCCACCAATAGAAATCCTTAAGATCTTGGTACATTTTATCCGCTCCTGGATGAATCGCGTACCGTGACTTGTGAGCCTCATAAAAAATAACCTTTCTCAATCCACCAAACAGAGGAACCCAAATTCGTTTCATGAAGCATAAAGTTCCTTCCTCGTTTGGTACCAACTGCTTCTCCATCCCACGAAGATATTCATTCTCAATATTCCTTTCTTTGAGAGCTTCTCTCTGCGCGGCACGAATGCGCAAAGAGAGGTCTGTCTGGACGATCATTTCCAAAGCCCTAACCCTTATGGGCTTAATCCTTTCCTTTCGACTCAGGGCGTCGACGACCACATTCGCCTTCCCTGGGTGATACTTGATCTCGTAATCATAATCATTCAACAGTTCTACCCAACGTCTTTGCCTCATGCTAAGCTCTTTCTGATTGAATATGTGCTGCAGGCTCTTATGATCGGTGAAGATCGTACATCGTGTACCATACAAATAATGTCGCCAGATCTTTAATGCAAACACCACCGCGCCCAATTCCAAATCATGGGTGGTGTAATTTTTCTCGTGTATCTTCAGTTGGTGCGAAGCATAGGCTATGACTTTCTGGCGTTGCATCAACACGCAACCCAAACCTTGACGTGAGGCGTCACAATATACCACGAAGTCTTCCGTGCCTTCGGGTAGAGCTAGAATCGGTGCGTCACAAAGCTTGTTCTTCAAAAACTGAAATGCTTCTTCTTGTTTATCACTCCAATCGAGCTTCTTGTCTTTCTGTGTGAGTGCGGTCAGGGGTTGAGCTATTTTTGAGAAGTCCTCAATGAACCTTCGATAGTAACCAGCCAAACCTAAGAACTGCCGGATCTCGGTTGGCGTCTTTAGAGTCTCCCAATCCTTGATTGTCTCGATCTTTGTGGGATCAACATGAATTCCATCTCCATTTACCACATGTCCAAGAAATTGGACTTCACGTAACCAGAACTCGCACTTCGAGAACTTAGCATACAACTTCTCCTTTTTGAGTAACTCTAAAATAGCTCTTAAGTGCTGTTCGTGCTCGTCCTTCGTATTTGAGTAGATTAGAATGTCATCAATAAACATGATCACAAACTTATCCAAGTACGGCTTGCAGACTCGGTTCATCAGGTCCATGAAAACTGCCGGTGCGTTTGTCAATCCAAACGGCATAACCAGGAACTCGTAATGTCCATAACGAGTCCTAAAGGCCGTCTTCGGGATACTTTCCTCTTGTATCCTTAGTTGATGGTATCCTGAGCGAAGATCGATCTTTGAATAGAAGCTTGAACCTTGCAGCTGATCAAATAGGCCATCAATTCTCGGCAAAGGATATCGGTTCTTGATAGTCAACTTGTTAAGCTCGCGGTAGTCTATACACATACGAAAACTACCATCCTTCTTTTTAACGAACAGAACTGGAGCTCCCCAAGGTGAGAAGCTTGGTCTGACGAATCCTTTATCCAATAGCTCCTGAAGTTGCGTCGACAACTCGTGCATCTCCGACGGTGCAAGTCTATAGGGTGCCTTGGCTACAGGCGCAGCGCCTGGAACCAAGTCAATGTGGAACTCGACTTGTCGTTGTGGCGGCAATCCTGGCAAGTCTTCTGGGAAGACTTCAGGATATTCTCTTACGACCGGAATGTCTTCAATCCTTGGCTCAGCAGCTTCTTTATCCACGATGTGTGCCAAAAAGGCAACACATCCCTTCTGTAAACACTTTCTAGCCTTCAGACAGCTAATGATTCTTAGTGGCGTATCTCGCTTCTCTCCGTGTACTACGATCGTCTCCTCATCTGTCATTGGGATGCGAATGGTCTTTTCGTGACAAATGATCTCGGCTTTGTTGCTAGACAACCAATCCATCCCTACCACCACGTCGAAACTTCCCAACTCGACTGGCAGTAGGTCTAGCGTAAATTCGTGTCCTCCCAGTTCTATCATGCATCCTCTGATGACCTCTCCCGTTTCAATTAGTTTCCCATTTGCTAATTCGATCGAGTACGGAACGTCTAACTTACTAGTGGCCAACCCAAGTATATTCTTAAATTCTAACGATACGAAACTATAATCGGCACCAGTATAAAAAAGAACAGATGCAAAGCGTTGGTTTATAGGGAACGTACCGGTGACAACGTTTGGATCCTGGCGCGCTTCCCTCGCACCAATGTTAAAGACTCGGCCTTGCGCCTGATTTAGCTTTGGGCATTCCCTTTTGAAGTGCCCAACGTCCCCACAGTTGAAGCATCCTGGCCCTCGGCCATTTCCATTACCATTCCCGCCTCGATTTCCGTTTGTTCCCCGGGTACCAGCTTGATTCGGGGCATTCCCAGGATTACCATTTCCCCCATTGCTCCCTTGCAGCCGGTTTCCATTACCACGGTTGTTGTTATTGTAACCCCTTTGGCCACCCTGGCCTGATCCAACCCAACATGTCTCCTTTGAATGGCCCGTCTTCCCGCAAGATTCGCATTTTCTGAATCGACATGGGCCGGGGTGATGGAATTGGCATGTACCACACTTGGGCAGAGTGCCCATGTAACCCTTCCCTTTGTTTTCGCCACCGGTTGCGGCTCTGGCCGGTGTGCTTGACTCACCCTTCTTGCTCACATTGCTAGTACCTTGTTTGAAGTTGGAAAATTTTCGTTTGTTATCACCAGCCGACTCCACATGAGTCTCCTTCTTCTTTGGTTCAGAGATTGAGAACTTGTTTAACCTAATGGCCTCCTCAGTAAGCGCCACACTAAGGTCGATTGCTTCTGTAATCGTTGCAGGCTTTGACGTGGTAACCATACTCATGATTTGGGGTGCCAATCCCCAGATGAATCTCTCAATACGTTTGAACTAGGGTGTGACCATATACCGTACTACATGAGACAAATCGTAAAACCGTTGAACATATTCTGCAATCTTGGGACCGTCCATTCTTAGGTGCCAGAACTCGGTCTCTAGCCTCTGTATTTCAGCTCGTTAGTACTTTTTCCTCATTAACTCTTTTAACTCAGCCCAGGTTAACGCAAAAGCAGCAGCTTCTCCTAACGTTTGCACCTGCAAATTCCACCACGATAGGGCGCCATCCAAAAACAGCCCTGAAATGTAAGTGACTTGTTGATTGGGAGCGCATTTGCTCATTCTTAGGACAGAGTCTGTCTTCTCAGCCCACCTAACAAACGCAACAGCACCTCCAGTGCCGGCGAAATTCACGGGCTTGCAGTCGAGGAATTGTTTGTAGGTGCACCCATGAGGTGGATTGTTGTTGCCGTGGTTGTTTGAGATACTTCCACTGGTTCCTCCCTGGGAGGCTGCGTACTGGGCTATAGCCGCGGCAATTATTCCTTGGAGTTCCGCCTCATTAGTGGGCATACGTACATCGCGTTGTGGAGGCATATTCTAGAAGTTGTTCCATGTGGGTCAGATCATAGTAAGTATAATAAGCATGCATATATAGTAACATTCACCAACCACATAACATCTCATGTTATAATCATAAAACAAATAATGTTTTTAGAAAAGCATGTAATGAGAATACTGCGATTGAGCTTTTATAAAATCAAGACCACCATACAATGTTTACGAGTTTTCCAAATGTAACATACATCCAAAAGGGACTAAGGGTCACATCGCCCTTGTCTAAACTGTCTAACCATATACATCAACCAAATATCAAATATCAAAAGTCATCATGTCAAAATGCAGTCCTCAAAATGATGCATAGTCTGGCTCAATCGCTATCTTCTCATCAAAAGTACTCACTACCTGCAATAGACCAAAAGTAGCTAGGCTGATGGCGGCGGAGGAGGTGGAAAGTGAGAGAAAAGTAAGCAGAGCATCTGCACCAAGTCCTCCTCCAGAGCATAGGCAAAACGCAACAGGTAAGCAACCTGCTGGTCAAGAGGAAGGAAACGGATATCCGAATCAGCAAGTGATGGAAAAGGATGTGGTGCTGCGAACGGGGTCTGGCAATGACAGGATGGACGTGGAGCTCTCTCCAGATCCTGAATACGACGTGTCAAGGCATCCTGCTGTATCATCAAGGAAGTGAGAATTGCCTCTGTAGAGTACCCAACATGGTACGGGTGGTACGGATCAGACAGTGGTATGATAGGAGGCGTAGTCCATAAAAATGGCTCACTCGACGGCATGAAAGACGGTGCAGTAGGTGGTGCACCAGAAAGAAACTGAGACATGACCGGATTAGATGTCGATACAGATGGACCAAAAGTAGGATGAGGAGTCTGAGGTATAAACTGGCCGCCTCCTGACACGAAAGGTACATGACCAAAAGGCTGTCGTGAAGAACCCTCCCCAGGACGTGGCGGAGGAATGTCCTGAAGGAAAGTAATCGGAAGATCGGTATGCTGGCCATCGGTCGTGTGTGGGTGGGGGAGTGGAATGTCAGAAGACGCAGAAACAGGTGTGACGGGTACCACGTACGATGGATAGTCGTCATCATCGATCCACCCGTTACGGGTGTCGGCGTAACGTGGGTCTACCTGAGTAGCAAAAGGTGAATGGTCGAACAGTACCGGCACGGGATCGGGTAGTGATGCAATGGCTGGTAACTCAGCGAAGACGGGGTCAGGCAGAGGTGCCGTGACTGGAATCTCAATGTCTGGTGGTGGTATGGCAGGAGCATCAACCACTGGTGGTACAAAAATGGGAGCATCTGCATGAACGGGGTCAAGAGCAAGAACGGGCTCTAGAACTATATCAGGCTCTGGATCGGCAGGAGCAGGCTGATGATCAGCAGGAATATCAGGAATCTGATCATCAGGGAGAATAGGAGCCTCAGCAGGCTGCTCCTCGAGGACCATCTCGTCCTCCTGGTCTACGTCGTGATCAAACTCGTCCTCCATCTCTATATCCTCGTCATCATCAATACGAGGGATGAAACCGAATCCCAACGATGGAACAGAGGAAGCTACCGACTCAAGAGAATCAGGAACCGATGAATCAGAATGAACCTCCTCATCAGGAATCTCAACCAACGGAAGAGCGACATCATCCGCCATCGGGGCCCCGCCCTCATGGTGGTCCTCAGGGGGACCCTCGAATAGATTGACATCGTCATCGAACTCAACGTCCTGCGGCAAATCCTCTACAGGAAATGCAGCGACTGGAATAGGAGCAGGGATCTCTGCAAGTGGTAGATCCCCTGCTGGAATGCCATCAGCTAGTTGTATGTCGTCACCGAAATCTGGTAACGCGAATGTTGGACCGTGTCGTGACCCTAAACGATCAATCCGAGTAGCTCATCTTCATGTATGAAGGCGGAATCAACATATATGAAGTTACATCAGCATATCCTTTCAATTCCTATATTTTTATTGCTTTCTGATGATATTTTGACAGAGTTTCGGCTCCAAGCACACACATACACCTTTTAGACTAATGAACCTCTCACCTATTTATAGAGTTTCTGGTCCACTCATACGACATGCCATATGAGCGGTCCAGACTACTTGACATAAAAGCGAACCAGACTTAGACACATAAGCGAACCAGACTTAATTTCACACAATATTTACATTTTGACCCCTTGTTGACTAATCTTGACTTCATACTTTTTGTAGACGCAGTCAACAGACATTCCATGCATCAACAGACTCCCCCTTGGATGTTGACGTAGTCTTTTAGCATCTTCAGATCCGTAGTCTTCAGTCTTAGTCTTTTCACCAACTCTGTCTATCTTCACAAGCATTCTTCACAGGTTTCAGCATTAACACCTGACTCTAACATCAACTTCCCAATGATTGTTGATCCAGACTCCCCCTTTCACAGACTCCCCCTCTTAGTATGCTGGGATCTTGAGATATCTGGTTCAAGCTTTGACAATTTGCCTCCGTTGGGAAATAATGTCCAAACCTGTTACCCTGCACATCCTCTACCTCAACATAAGTTTCACAAATTTATAACAATTGAATTTAATAAACTTACTGGTAGAAATCATTTATTCAACAAACATACTAGTTACATCAAGTTCAAATGAATGACCTTGATTAACTAAACACACAATCTTTCAAAACATTTGTATATGACATTCAAAGTTTCAACATATTCTCCCAATCCAATTCATCATGTTTAGCACTTGGAATTTTGAATATCAGTCCTTCAACATCAGTTGTCGAAAATCTTTTTGAATTTTCAAAATTTTATGCTAAAACACTCCGAAAATATTTTTGGATTTTGAGTTTTTAAAAAAAAAATGCAGTAAGGAAATATATACAAATAATATTTTTGTGAGTTTGTGTAAGAGGATCATATCAGTTTATGAGACCAATCACAAACACCGTTAAGCTTTAATCATTTTAAGTTCTAAACGATTCACCTTGATTGTCGATATAATGATCCATCTTAAATTCTCACACAAATTTCAATTTACTCAGGATACGAATTAGATGAATTAAGAACTTAGATCATTCATGTGTCCCACCTCTTGAATATACTCCCGTATCTAGAATCTCAATAATCAGTCTTACAGGTGAGAATACTACAATGATATCTGTATATAATTTAGGTATGCGAGGGCCGAGGGATCTCAGGTCGATACTTCCGTATACGCAGAGAGATATCAGCTTCGACTTTTCGGTGTGTCCCCTTTAGAGGATCTTTTTGCTTACAACAGCAGCATTTATCAATTTTATTGTTTCAGCATGCTGAGGGTTTAATGCTGTGTTTCAAGCATTGCAGCAAGTATTAGCCAGGGACTAGGTCAGAACCACCGTTCAGCAGAAGTCCCGGAATAATACCCTAGACATCATTGAGTATAAAGACCTAGTATATCAGATTAAGAGACCTTTCAAACGAGATTTCAGGGGTTACCTATATATCCAAGTAGTGTTCCCCACGAATTCACAAGTTTGAATTTTAGGTTTATATCCCGAATAAATCTACTAAATGTATGAAAACCTATCGACACATCATCAGTGAGACCGTTTATCACATTTGACATTTCATATCTTTAGCATGCTGTGATAGTTCACTGATTTACTATCATTTCCTCTTTTTCACAACAAAACTCATTTTTGCTTTTTCAATGTTTTTGAAATTTTCAAATTTTCAAATTTTTTTAAAATTTTTCTCCCCCTAAAATCAAAATATGTTTCAATTTTGATTTTCTGGGAAAATTTGAAAAATAAACTGTACAAGAAACGTGACAAACTGATATCAAATCACTTCAATTCGCCATTCACCTCGCATAAACAATCAGAACTCCCCCTGACAACAAACTATTTTCCCATTATGATTTCAAAACATTTAAGTTTGTTTTAATCAAATGGTTTTTCCGGAAAATTAGTTTTGTTTGTCTTTTCACAAACTCGGGGTTTCATCACATTGTTTACCTTTAACCATTTTAAAAGATTTAACAGTTAAGACCCTTGTCAACAACAAACACTAGTAGAAAATCAAGTACAACTTAATGTCCCTGATTTACCACTTGTAAATCGAAATATCACAGTTACCAACCTGTGAATTTCTCAAGAAATATGCCGATTCATGTTCCACGCTTACCAACCTGGGAACTCCGGCAAGTCAGGTTTTTCTATTTGAAAAGATTCACCCAAGCCTGACCAGCCTTGGGTTTGACAGTTTTTACCTCAACAGATGGCTCTTCTGGTTTTGACAAACCAGAATCATTGCCTGATGGTGGCTTGTCTGACTTTGACACATCAGATTCATCGCCAACCATTTTCTTCTTCTTCTTTTCTTCTTTCGTCCTCAAATTTGCATCTGAAGAATTCAATTTACTTGGCTTTGCAGTCGAGTGAGTTGATTCATCAGAACTTTTATTCAATCTGTCCGGTGAACCCGAAGACAAAATTTTCTCGAGATACTCTCTCGCCTTCTTCCTTTTCTTTTGCAGTCTGTCTTTCTGCCTCTGTGAAAGTTTAACTTTCTTTTCTTGAATTGGCTGATCCTGAACTTTAGGTTTTAGAACCTTCTGTTCATGGGGCTTGACGTTGACTGGTTTCTTTGCCATTCTTTGAGAATTAACCCTCAATCTTTCATTTGATCTCCTTGGGCAATCTCTGGCAATATGTCCTTTGATATGACAATTATAGCATCTTCTTGTTTCATAACTCCAATTCTGGCAGTTAACAGCAATATGTCCTCTCACACCACAGGTGTAGCACACTCTATTATCGTACCATTCACCACTTTCACACCATATGCTTAGATCATAACATTGTCTAGCTTTGTGGTAATCATCACTCTTCTTGAAAACTAGTTTTGGCTTTGAAGCACTGTGGTCAAACCTGCACCACTTATTGCCAACATTTTGTGAGTTTTCATTTTTAGATTTTTGTGATTTTTCAAAATGATTGGACGACTTATCTGATGAGCTTTTATTTTCATTTTTAGGATTTTTCAAATTTTTATCTTTTTGTTTCTGTTCTACACTCTTCTTAACAGGTTTTTGTTTAGAACATTCACCTATTTCAGTAGATTGCAAAACAGTATTTTTAAATTTTTCTTGTAAATCTAAAAATATTTTTCTTTTCTTTTCTTTTTCATCATCAGATATTTCATCACAATCCTCAATTTTGACTTTGACTTTGTCAAAATTTGTGACATTTTCACTTATTGGAACAGAATTGATCGGTTTTGGAGAAACATGTGATGTAGAATCCACAAAACCTTTCAATTTCTCTTCAAGCTCGGTAATTTTATTTCGAGCAATTTCAGCTTCTTTTTCAAGCCGAATGATTTTCTGAAGATGAGAATTTAATTCAATCTGTTTTTCAAGATTATTGTTAAAAATAACAGATTTTTCATCTTCTAAGACCTTCATTTGACTTTGAAAATCTTTTTCAATTTTTAATTTTTCATTTTTAAACTCTTTTTCTTTTTCTTTCAAAACTTTGTTTTCCAATGTCAAACTGTCCACATCACTCAACAGTTTGACATTTTCAGTTTTTAGTTTTTCACAGTTCAAGTGCAACTCCAAAATATGTTCATCATCAGCTTTCTTTTTAGCTTTCAAATTCTGAATATCTTCTGTCTGTTTCTTCTCTTTCTGAACAACCTCAAAGACTAGTGTGTCTTCTGCAATCTCTTTCTTAATCACTGGTTCAGATTTCTTAGATACAGACTTATCAGATTCTTCTTTCTTTGAAATTACTTCCTCAAAACTCTGATGTTTTTCACTAACATCTTCTTTCTTAATTTCTTCAACATCTGCTGCCTTTTGATTTATCTTTTTCGCAGCAAGTTTATTCTTGAGCTCATCAATTTTTTCTGCAAAAGAATCATTAACCATTTCAGATGAAAATAACTGTTTATAAACCTCAAGTTTCTCAAGTTCTTTGCTATCATCATCACACTCTTCATCAGATGAGTATGAATGATCAAAAACTGAAACTTTTTCTGAAATAACTTCTGAAACTTTTTCATCTTTTTCAGAACTAACTTCAAAACTCTTTTCTATTTTATCCACAACAATTTTTGAATCAACAATTTTTGAATCCTTGTTTATTGAAAATGATTTTCTAGATTTTTGTTTTCCAGCAAGAATATCAATAATATCCATTGAATTATTGCTAAAAATATCATCTCCAAATGAACAACCATATTCATCATCACTATCTATATTTAGATAACAGTTTTCACAATATCAATCACTTTCAAATGAAATTATCCTGCTCAAACAAAATCGCCTTGAATCACCTGCAAACAAACAAATACACAATCAGTTTAAAATGAACTGAATATGTAAACGTGCGTGTTTGTGAAATCAATCTAAGATCCGTGTCAAAGATTCACAAATTTGTTTCAATGTTGATGACGTGAGAATACTTAATGAATGAACCTGAACAAAAACAATTCACAAGATACGGACAAAAGATGAACCAATCTGTGCTCGTGACAGATAAGCGGATCAAAACAGGTTCAGATAAGCGAACCAGAAAGTGTACTAATGAGCGAACCAGACAATGTCTGTTCGAGCGGACCAGACTTGTTCGTTCGAGCGGACCAGACTTGTTCGTTCGAGCGGACCAGACTTGTTCGTTCGAGCGGACCAGACTTGTTCGTTCGAGCGGACCAGACTTGTTCGTTCGAGCGAACCAGAAGATGTCCGGATGAGCGGACCAGTCAAATGTCAGATAAGCGAACCAAAAACTAGCGATGACCGTAAAAGCGGACCACAGTTTTTAACCAATTTTTAGTCCGAATTACAATCTGATACTTTCAAGGAATGATCTATACTGAATTCCGAACACAATGATATGATTTTTGTTCAATTTCGACCGCTAATTCGTTCCAGATCTGAAGATGAAGTTTCTGTGCGAAAACCGATCACGTTTTTGATGAAATTGAATGAGTTTTACTTTGTTTTAAAGGCTGATACTTTTACTGATTGTTTAATAACAAGTTTCGCTCAATATACTTGACTGTCAACTCATTTTGTCCAATAAAACTTGTTGAATCCGAAAAATAAAAAAGAAATATGAGTAGAAATGAGATAATAGAATCGAATCGGCTGATGTAGTATGAACTCCTCGTCCTGAAGCTCTGATACCACTTGTTGGACCGTGTCGTGACCCGAAAAGTCAGTCCGAGTAGCTCATCTTCATGTATGAAGGCGGAATCAACATATATGAAGTTACATCAGCATATCCTTTCAATTCCTATCTTTTTATTGCTTTCTGATGATATTTTGACAGAGTTTCGGCTCCAAGCACACACATACACCTTTTAGACTAATGAACCTCTCACCTATTTATAGAGTTTCTGGTCCTCTCATACGACATGCCATATGAGCGGTCCAGACTACTTGACATAAAAGCGAACCAGACTTAGACACATAAGCGAACCAGACTTAATTTCACACAGTATTTACATTTTGACCCCTTGTTGACTAATCTTGACTTCATACTTTTTGTAGACGCAGTCAACAAACATTCCATGCATCAACAGCGAAGGGCTGAAATCCGTCATCGTCTGTACTGTCCATGTCCGATGTGTAGACCTCCGGGTCTGAATGCATCGGGTCGTCAGAATCCACTGGCACTGGGTCAGAGACCCCACTCGAGAAGGCATCGCGTCTGTAACAACACAACCACAGAGTGTGCACATACATCAATAATAGTCAAGTAAGCATGTAAGTCACAAGTAATATATGCAAGTAATCATCCTAGTCTTCCCCAGACTATCCCACCCAGCCTCTCAGACTGAACTCCCTAGCCTCTCAGACTACCCTGGTCTCTAAGACCAACCTCCCAGTCTCTAAGACTAATTCCCTGGTCTCTAAGACTAAACCTCCCAGTCTCTAAGGCTAAACCTCCCCAATCTCTAAGATTGAACCCCTCAGTCTCAAAGACTGAAACCTCCCTCAGTCTCTAAGACTGAACTCCCTCAGTCTCTAAGACTGAAATATAAATTTTTGAAAAGTTTAATTGTGCCTTTTTGTTTGAAATAAAATGTTTGTTCCCTGGATCTGGACGTTTAGTGTATGCAATGTAAAAATGTTTGAAAACATTTTCGTGAGAGCCCTAGTGATCATAGTCTAGACTCGAGAATGAATCCTAGTTCGCTATGAACCTGGCTCTGATAACAAGCTGTCACACCCTGGCTTATGCGGAAGCGTGGGTTTATTTGGTGTGACTTCTTAATACCATAGCTACAATCACAACAATGCTATATGATAAAATACGGGGTGTTCATCCATTAAAATAGTTTAGAAAATGTGCAACATATTGTCTTAAAACATCAATCCCAAAACATATTACAAACCATGACTTGTTTAAAATGAGTTCATAAGACTCAACAAAAAGCTACCAACAAAACGAGAATTTAAGACATGCAACCCGTCCAGGAAGGAGTTGCACCTCCCAAACCCTACCACCCTGGATGACATCCTTATTTAAGTACACAACTTAATGTGCATCGCCCGCCAGATCTTATTCATTCCCAGGAATACATGTAGTTTAAAAATATCAACAAAAGTTGAGCGAGTTCATGTGTAAGTTTGTGTGTATAAGCCTTTAAAATAAGTCTTGTCTGAATAAAAGTCCCTAGTATGTAGCAATAAGGAAAAACTGATCACCATTGGGTTGCAAAGCCAATAGTGTGTGTGAAATGATGCAGGAAGACTCAAACCTAGCAAATTTGTCTCCGGTATGAAGACATAGTCACCACTATGGGCCGCCCCGGCCACATGGGTGTGGGCTCACTACACCCAAATAGATCTATCACTCATGTCCCTTGGTCCTACAATGAGGATTAATGGCCTTAAGTGTCATGCCCACCACTCACTTGATCGCGTAGTAAAAACCCTCCTTAAGCTAACCATACCATATAAATAAATGTCTGTAAATGTCTGTAATAATTGTAACATGTATTTCACCCCCGAAGTATAAAACTGAAAACAGTTAAGAGAAAAGGGGGACATGAACTCACAGTAGTGCGTCTTGTATTGTATCTCAAACTCTGTCTGCTACACGACAACCTACACATACTAATGTCTATTAGACGAACGGGCCGTGCCTTGGCTTAGAGTTTAGTGTTTTGAGTTGCGTTACTTTGGTATTATTTTTGTTAAAATAATAATTATTATTTTAACTTAACTATCGTCTTTAGGAAAATAGTTAGGCAACTATTTCGTATCTACACTTCTCAAATATTTATGTGTGTATTCTCTTCCCAAGGAAGGGAGCCTTTATACAAGTATACAACTAACCTCCCATACTCTGCATTTCGTTATAAAAATTATGGCGAGTTTTATGTTTGAAAAACCTAGTCTAAAACATGCTAGTAACCACTTGTCTAGAAAATGTTTACTAAGTGTTAGAATTTTCGGAAAATTTCGCCATAGTCTCCTTTGTAAATAGAGGTGTCCATGCTTTATAGCATATCATTTTCTTTTACATATTTCCCGTAGATTGGTCTCACATAGCCAACCCGACAATCATACATGCAATATACCACTTATGTCATTTCAGCTTTATTAATCAAAACCGGACTGTTTTCGAGCATTTTAATAAAATAGTTAACCTTTTTCAAAAATTCCCAAATTTTTAAAGAATATCATATAAGTTCCAAATTTTATTTTGTAAAAATATCAGGGTCCAGTTCATTACTAATATTTTATAGAAATTCATTTACCGGGCTGCAATCAGATTTGTCACTTTCTGACTGCAGTCTACGGAATAATTCACTAAAAATTAATCGTAAGTCCGATTGACGAAATTCCAGTGGGAGAATTACGGAAACAACAGTGACCATCTACAGTAAAAATTCCATGAGCTAATTCTATTCAGTTTTTAAGTTATGACTCCGAATACAATACACTGTTTCAGCAGTAAAATTGCAGCTTGAGCTGCAGTCGAAAAACAGTTCTTTAAAAATATTAAACGAACTCGAAAAAATACGATTCCAGTGCCATTTGATCTGTTTTTCGAAAATAAAAAATTTAGGCTTCAGAAAGTCAGTTTTTCGATTTATAATGACCCAGTTACAGCTTGTTTAAGTTGGCTGAAAATACCAATCAGCATGCTTTTTACAATGTAAATGTTACTAAAACGCATCACCAAGTGTCCTAACAAAGGTTTATCAATAATTTAATGATCAAACATCATGCATGCTTTAACCAAACCTAATCCAACCCGATTTCATCTTCATGCAAACTTCTTATGTGTGATTTTATGTAAGGTGCCATGTTCATATTTTTAGTGTTTTAGTTTTTGTGATTTAAACATTATCATCCTACTACATATCATAACTAAGAATAAGATGGAACAAGGTGTAGAGACTTACTACTAGCTTCTAGCTAGGGAAGAAATTTAGTGCCAAAAATGATGAGAAAAAGATGGTGATAAAGACTTGAACAAAGCTTCCTTGAAAGCCCTTCAACTTGCAACTTCTATGAATCAACTTTGGAGCTTTGAGAGGAACTTGTTAGTGAGGAAGATGAAGATGTGCAAGTGATGGAGGTGGGTTCGGTTTGGGGGAGCCGAAATAGGGAGAGAGAGGTAAGGTTGGAGTGTGGTTTTCAATCTAATGATGAGATTTCTAGGGAACATGCTCTTATAAGATGCCATGCATATCTGGGATAGATTATTAAGCAACAAATCTATTATTTTAATCAACCAATCAACAAAACATGAAATGGAGGTGAGGTGGGTCCACCTTGGACCGAAAATTCGGTTGGGGGGGGGGTATGTTTGCAAATTTTCCAACTAATTAGCAATTGGTAGTTAGAATGCAAGTACTTGATGTTATATGTTAGATATAAGGTTTTTAGTGGGTGTTATGGTAAACGGGTACCATGACTAGCCAAAATAGTAAAACAATGTCATTGACAATAATTTAGTGTCCTGGGTAATGTCCGGTTATTCGGTTAGGTACCGTTCCGTTTAAATGTTTAATTAGTCCAAATAATGTCTTTTATATATATTTTTGTAACACAAATTATTCCCGGCACTTAGGAAAGTATACAGGACCATTCTGCCATATTTTTGCACCCTACTAGTATAATGAAATGCTGAATTTTATAAAAGAATGCAGAATTCTGCTTTTAAAGTAGGTTTTTGGCACTTCCCGGCACTATAACTATCACCTAGTGACGCAGTTTTATGGTCCTCACTCCCCTACACTCCATACTAGTGTAGTACCTTATCCCTGGCTCATACCTTATCCCTGGCTCATACTGGTGTAATGATTCAAAACGTCTACAATAAACACGGTCGATTCCTGTGATCAATAAAGCTGCTGGTGTAACGATTAGCCCAAAGGTCATGGAATACATCGTCGTAAAGGCCACACTGCGTTTGATATGCCGTTTTAGGAACTTTCTCCCCCTTAGACTTCCCTCTAACAATAGTTCGTTCGCTAATCAATCCCCGAAAGGGGAGCTTGACCCTCGCTACTGGTTGACAGGCTGGCAATACTTGGCCGAGGCCAACGGTTCTTGACTGTCACCTTGTTGAGTTCTTGATAATCCGTACACATACGAAACGGCTTATCTTCATGGATAAAACTGGGGCTCTCCCAAGCAAAAAGATAGGTCCGTCAAAACGTCTGTCCAATAGTTCCTGTGGTTTATTAGACAGTTCTTGCAACCCTCCTGGTGCAAAACGATAAAGAGTACAAGTAATCAGGGCTGCCTTTGGCGCGAGATCAAACTGAGATTCTGTCTAACAGTCGTGGAAGTAATCCCGAAAGTTCTTCGGGTAGCTCATCTGAAGAAATCACAGACAATTTATGAACCCTCGATCCTCTTTTCCTTAGCCTTATTATCAGTGACGTGTGCTAACATAGCGGGGTAATCCCTCCGTAGACACTTCTGTGCTTTCATAGCTGAAATGGTGCTAACCTTTGTGCCACTCTGACGCTTTAGAACAGATAACGATCCTCCTCTAAGGAGAGGGATACGTAAAATTTTCTCCTCACAAGGTATATCTGCGCGATATCCTGATACCCAATCTACACAACCACTGCACCGAAACCATTAAGGATAGCAGAAGGAAGGTCGAGGTCGAACACTTGTCCCACAAGGTCGAGTTTGCATCCCAACGAACATACGAGGCTTCAATTGACTTGCCATCAGCAGGTTCCACAACAGGTTCGGTTTCGAGAAGCATCAGGGTTAAACAGAACCGAGACGAAGCGATTTGCTACTCATACAAGCTACCATGTTGCTATTACGCCTGGCGTCGCCTAAGCCAGTTGTAGATGCCCTTCCACGAGTACCACTTCCAGTGTTGTTGCTACTGCTACTAGAATTCCCAAAACTGTCATTGTTCCCTGGGTTGTTGGCGTCTTAACTTACATCGGCCATCCCTTGCTGAAGCCACCATCATTTCCATACCCAAAGTCATGACTTGCGAGTACCTTGATGTCATCGTGACTGTTGCTTCTAATGCCGTTGCTCGAAACGGAGTCCTGCGGCCTTACACCATTATGGTCCATCCTTTCACATTTCGTGTCACGTCCTAAGGCACTACTCCTGGTGCGGGCAGTTACACCTTCCACCCTATAGTCAATTGTCATCGATTACGTCCCGATTGATTCGTAAGTGTTGACTCCCAAAAGTTGCTTACTAGGGTTAAGGATTCGATTGAAGCCAATTTGCTGGTGTTCATTGCCAGGACTAAGGCCGTTCTAATACTGAAGTCGGTGACATACTACGATAATCCTCTTGCCCCTCGATTCTTGCAAGTTGGTCGAGTAATACACAGTACGTTGCTATGGTGTTGCAGAAACGATCACACTCACGGAATCTAAGGCGTCAATACACAGAGTTCCAACCAATGAAAAGGAGTGAGAAGGTATCGACCAATCATTCGACACTGCAACATCCAACTCAGGAATGTTCGTACAAGCACCTAACATTCTACACAGTTCGCTAGGCGTTCAGATGGATATTCAGGTAATACTCGATAGCATCGAGATTCGTAAGGATTCAGAGAAGAGTGAAAAGATCACGTTCAAGTTGGAGACAATCACTGCTACGACTTCTATAGACTGTTGTGTTTCACATCAATCAAATAACAGAACGGAACCCCTCTTTCACTTGTTAAGCCTCACTGGGACTCGCATGCACCCCACATTATTATTATGTGTGCACCCACAATAATACTGTGATTTGCATGCTCATCTCAGTTCCTCCTAACTCATGTCAAATGGTTCCTCAAACTCAAATGCCAAACAGAGGTTATCAAAACGATAGATCACAAGAATCTAAGGACTACGACATGCTATCAACGTATCACAATGTAAGCAAGCAATTCATGTAATCATGCTATAGTGATGTGTGTGTGTGTGTTTGTACGCTACATCATAAACAAATGTACACTACTCATGCAATGTATACCACAGATGAAAAGATGAACCTTGCAATCTAGAGCTGAGTGTCATGGTCGTATCCTCGTTTTCAGAACTGTTCGGTTATAGTCCGGTTTTATAAAAACATTTTTTTTAAAACCAAGTTCACTATAACCAGTGGTGGCTCTGATACCAAACTGTCACAACCCCAAAATACCACATGCGGGAATCTCCGCGAGGCGTGTGACATACCAGGATCTAGCCACCAATCACATTGAACTCATACATGATTTAAGTAAAAACTTTCATTTATTAAGGTAAGGTATTACATTACATAAAGCATAACTCATTGTATTCAGCGGAAGTATAAATCATAAGTGTTACATAAACAGTATAAACTAAAGCCATTAGACTTGTCTTGCAATCCCATGCTTTACGACCCATGACCACTCCAGCATCCCAGATAGCAAGTTCCCGGATCCACATAATCTATAACCTGCGAGCATACATGCACGTGTATCAGACAACGCTGGTGAGTTCATAGTTTTACAAAAACATTAGTTACCAAGTGTTTAGTTACGTTCATTGATTACAATGTTGATAATACCTCGGCTACAAGATGGCTCCTATTTATTTTGCCCTTTCCCCAATGCTCCTATCAAAGTATTGGTCATGACTAGGTCATTAGTTCACACCCGTCCTCTCCGGTACGGGGTGTGGGTGCCAAACCTAAGTAGCGCTACCAACTAATACCCTGTTACCTCTCCAGTAACAAACAACAAGGAGGGACTTTAATGGTGATAGGACGAGTATATTATCCAACATTCCAGATTTACCCAAAAGACTTATCCCTCCCCGGGATACCCACTGACTGTCCCAACCACCGGGACGCATGCTCAAGAGTAGTGAACTCACCTTAGATTGCTCAGATTGTTAAGTTACTTTACCCGTTCCAAGTTGGTCAACCAAACCCTACCGTGGTTACCAAAGACGGTCAGTTCCGTATACACATAAATCACATATCAATACACATATACTAGAAAGTTATATCCAAACATATTTCACAGCAGACAACACATATATGCACGTTTAAGTCCAACAGTGTACTTGTTCAAGTGTTCGGCCCAACATAGAGTCCATTAAGAGTGTGCGAATGGGTCTTTGTGTGTGGTGTAACATAACAGTCATGGACTTTACAAACAGTGTGCAACTCAGTCCATTCCACTTACTGTGCGGCCCAAACAGTGCTCATGTGGCCCAATTAATTCGCACCCAACCCAGGCCCAGTCCGTCCGACGAAACCCCTCAAGTTTCATCATGACTGCCCGACGAAAGACCCTCAACATCATCTATCTCACCCTTAAATTAGTTTTGATTAAACAAGCATAGCATTCATACAGAATCCAAACTTTATTTCCTTAACCTCCTACATTCTATATTAATCTTAACATCAAGTAGCTCTCATCAACATATTAGTAAACATCATCTTTAAACAATTTTTTTACCTCTAGACCAACGAGCAGTAACAAACATCCCTTTTCTAACAGATTGCACTAAATCAGATTCTATTATCATTCTCATACAATATTCCCAAATTAACAAGATTAAAACACTAAATGTAAACAAACTGACCGAAGGGTGTTGAGAGCAAAAAAAGAGGATTGTCCGTTGTTGCTGCTGCTTCGCACGAGCCGCCGCTCCGGCAGTCGTCATTGTCGCCGGCTCCGTCACCACCTGCATCCCGGCTCCGGTTTTCGGTTTTGACGGCTCCTCCGTCTGTCGCCATCTCTGCTCCCTAACCTAACCACCATTGTCTTTCATCTTCCGCTACTGCTGCCGTTGATGTTGTGAAGTAAGAGGTTTAAGTGGGTGTGTGTGATGGTCGGAGCAAGGTGTGCCAGAGTCTCCGATTACCAGACGTGAAGGTGAGACAGGGAGTAAAGGCTGTAGGTTTCATCGGAATCCCATCGCCGGCCGGAGAAGTCGTCGGATTCAAGAACGAGAGGGAGAAAGGGTTGTTGTCGGCTGAGAATTAACAAGTGGGGTTTAGGGTTTGTGTTTGTTTTTAAAAGAAGTTGCGTGCACCTCCCATGCAATCTCGTATACAAGGAATAAGAGAAGGTGGGCCGGGATTAAATTGGGCTGCGAGTGATCGGACCATGAGTCCAAAGGAACACCCAAAGTGTGAGAGTGTGTGGCCGACATAAGAGGGGCCCATTAGCCAAGCAGTTTGTGTGTGCGGCTCAATATAATAATCATTCAAGAGTTATCGGTCCAATAGAATTTGATATAATTCTGTTTTAGTCAAACATCTTGGCACAATTTAATCATAGATCATCACGTGAAGGTTAGTTGTAAGATTTTGTTTTGGCGGCACATTAATCAACTCAAGAACTCATCAATTGTATTAATTCAATGTTTGCATGTGAATAATAGTTAATGGTAGCCCACGTGAGAATCATAACATTCAAGCGGCCCAATAAGACTTTATTGTTTGAAATCATTGTCAGGTCCACGCTTCGAGTAAATGTTACTACTAAACATCTAACAACTCACTTATCAGTCCAAACATAATAACTATTTCAATCATTCACATATCGCACTTTTGTTACGACACAAAATGAATCGTGACAGCAAGTTATACATAGAAAAGAACCTTGAGATTTCGGGTAGTCACACATAATCTACCAATTTATTTTCATCTACATCACTTTGTAGACCCATTCCCAACTCAGCTTGAATGGTACTCTATTTTCGTTAGGGGGACGGGGCGCTACGTGGTTGGACGGTGACCACACATGGAACCCCGTGGAACACCGTCGCCACCCAACTTCATCACTCGTCAAATTGAAAACGCGTTATAGCCACAACGCGTGAAGATGATCAAGTGATGACTGTTGTTGAGTGTTGTTAGTGATGTGTATTGTTGGGTGTTATGAGTGATGGGCATTTCCACTAAAATCCATCACCAGTGATGGAATTGTAACACCTCGAAAATTCGTGTTCAATGAAATAACGACACGTGTCATGTTAGACAAAAAGCGTTATAAACCCGGATTTAATAAAAAGATGTTTGGCAGGATTTAAAAGTGTCGTCATGTTAATTTTCACCTCTGAACGACCTCATTTACAAATCCCAAGACCCTAATATATATTTTAAACATCTAATATACCTTCGATCCGGTAATCGCTGACAATAATTGAATTCAAAGTGCAAAATAGGATCCTATGGAATTTCTACGGTAAACCTTCGTTTATGGCACTTTTAAAAGAATCCAGGTAACATATCAAAGTGGTAGGGTATGTAACTGTTCAAGGCACATTTTAGAGGCCCCATACTGTTAAAACATGTCCCAAATTCAAAACCCACGTGTTGCCCCTTCAAAACCTGAAAGAACAAACCTTTTTTGTTTTCTGCAAAGGGCTTGCGCACCGCAAGCACAACCCTTACGGTGCGCAAGGTGTTGCCAGCGACTGAAAACGGGCCTGTTTGCTGTTTAAACGCAATAACTGACCTATATTTGATTTTCCCCATATTTAGACGACCCCTAAATGACTCCTAGACACTAGGGACACTTGTGGATGAGTTGTGGTCAGTTGTAGACTTGCATGTCAACAATCTAGTCGGTTTGTATCACTATATAAAGTCCCACATGTTGGCAACATTGATCATTCATTCCCATTTGCATTCCTGATCATTTCTGGAGCTCAAGTGCAATTCCAAATCATCTCTGGTCATTCATAGGACTCTTGTAAGTTTGCTTAACCTTCCTTAGTTAAGTTTTTGCTTAGTTTTAGCTTAAAAGTCAAACCGTCGTAATTAACGGTTGACTTAACGATTAATCACTAATGGTCCAGTTATTAGTCGAATTGAAAGTAGTTATAAGTTGGTAATTATGTGGGTAATAAACCCTTAAAAGGGTTCCCCCTGATTCCCACTCTAACTAGGTCAAATGTCGGGTCAAGCTTGTTATTAAAAAGTCAACAGGATACTTATTTTCTAATTTGTGCATAATTAACAATGTAGAACACATACAACCTGTTTGATCATTGATATAACTTGGTAATTAGTGTAAGAACATGTCTAAACATGTTCAACCCGACAATTTACTGTTTAGACCCGGTTCGGAACCGAAAGTCGCAAAGCTTTGACTTTTGCTTTGACTTCAGTTCTGACCCGTTTTGGTATGTTTTAGAAATGCCTTAGAGCTTTAATTGGACTAGGTTACATGCTAGTATAACCCTCTGTGATTATACACCTTGGTTCATTAGTTATCCAATTAATATGCATGTTTCCGTTAATTGCTCATATGTTGACCATTATGCCCTTTTCACCTTAAAACATGATTTTTGAAAATCTAAAAGAGTATAAACTTTAATTACTGATATATAAACTTGCACCCAAAATTTGAATTCAGTTTGAGGTGTAGATTGAGAGTTATGCTCATTAGCGTAATTAGAAGCTTCTTTAGCGATTAAACGGCGTAATTAGCGTATGGCCTATCTAAGCCTACTTTTTAATATCAAACTCACTACCCACTGATGTAATATATTATTTTGGGATTTTTGAAGATTTTTAATTAATTTTAGGCTGAGCATAACTTATAGTCATAGGCTTAATCCGGTAATTGTCGGTTTTGCCCTTACGGGCTATAAAATGAGTTTTACATATCTAATTGACTCCAAACCTTTTGATACTGATTACATAGGATAAATAAATTATTTTAAGCCTTCTGGAATAATAAAAATATCAGCTTTATGTATAGAACCCGAAAACGGCTCCTAATCGTCTTTTTAAGCGTTTTTAACGCATAGTATGTACTAGAACTATTTTAAACATACAAGGGTTGATACCTACTGATGTTTTAGGTAAATTATAATATTTTAACAGTAAGCAAAGGTTGTTAAACTCAGACTTCAGTTTTGAGCTTTTCGGCTTATGTGAAATTACCAAAATGCCCCTACGGTGCATAGTTTGGTTATAATTGATAAATTTCACATATATACTTTACCCTACTGTTGTAACTTATCAAATTGAGTATTTTTGCTGATTATATCAGACCTGTAACTCAGTTTAATACTTAAACTCTTTTATAACCTTTAAAATGACCAAACTACCCCTACGGGGCATAGTTTGTGTTTAAATTCGTTTCGGGCATAATAAAAGACATCTTACTGATGTCACAACATATTTGAAGCATATTAACTTAGGAAACCTGTATATGGCTCTTACGGATACCCATTACGCTTATTACGCGTTCGGTTCGGTTTATGTAACTAGTTTACATAAATTAGCCGAAACGGGTCAAACCTTATCGGTTTTATCTCAAAAACCAGAATGTGTATGAAATACCCATATTAAGCAAGTCTTCAAACTTGTCGGGTCTAAATCACATTCTATCCGGTCTTCGCTAAATCGTGCGTACGAACCGTATCTTTGAAACTAACCGGTCTAAGCTTAAGCTTAACTAAAGACCCGTTAGGATTCTAATAGGTTATTATAAACCTTCGTTCCAGATTAGGAGGACCAGTAAAAGCTACTTGCATTAAGCTTATTGTGATTATTACTTTGCTCAGGTAAATACTTTTACCTTATTTTCCCCTATACGGGCTTGGGTTACGGTATATAAAATACCGCTTGGTTGGGCATTAAATCTTCCATCGTTTGGTGGTTAATTGAATAATTTAATCAGCCCGTTTAAACTGTTTTGTTTGCTTAAAGCCTTTGGGGGGTTAATGACCATGTCCCGAATATCCTTGGCATCATTTTACAGAATGGCCACGACCTAAGCGCGGAGTGTAGGCGTACACTCGTCAGTGCATAAATAGTTGATGTGGTGTGTCTATTGATCTTTAACCCGGCACGATCCGGGCTACTGAACGCATAAGGAACATGTAATTCTCTTACAAGATTATATATTTAAATAATTATCCCAAGTATAAAATGTTTATGCCACGTGCATCCAAATCAATTTTCAATCATTTTTAAATGAGTCAGTTGATTGTATTTACCAGTGTAAACTGACGTATTTTCCCAAAAAGATTAAATGCAGGTACTAAGCGTAATAGGCTGGATTGTCTCCTTAGCATCAATAAAGAGTCTCGCAAGCTTAAGATGCCTACGTCTGTTGAACTACTGTTTCCATTTTATTTTCGACCCGTCTATGGATAAACAATCGACTATTGTGATACTTGATATTACAACATTATATTTGGTTGAATTATATCTTTCAATTGCTTCCGCTGTGCATATTAAATATTGTGTTGTTTGACTATTATGTTGCCAACCACGTCACGATACTCCCCACCGGGCCCACCGGTGACACGTGGAATCCAGGGTGTGACAGGTTGGTATCAGAGCCAACACTGAGTGAATTAGACACTAGCCTTTTGTGTTTAATCTCAGTTACACAATAGCACATTCTAAAACTTTCGAGTCTAGATAAATAACATAGGACAAATTCTACTTTGTTTTGTTTTGTTTTGTTTTATCCTTTATTTTATATATTCTTGTCGTTATCTCATGTTGTATTGACAGGATTAAAAATGCCGCCAAGATTCTTTCGACGAAGAGGAAGAGGCAAGGGGCCAATCACCGCCCCCAAAGATAATGAAGCCGGGCCTTCGCAACGGCGAGCTCCTTCTACCACAGAGAGTGACGATCCTCGACAGAATCGGAGAAACCTTTTTGAGCCGGCTAGACGGTCGGTTTGGCACAGTTCGACACCTCCTTTTCATAACCCTTATGGGCCACAGCCGGAATATGAGCCCGACAACCCTCAACCTTCTTACATACCTCTTCAACGATCCCTATCGCAGCATTCTTTTGGTGACCCTACACCTGTTTTTAGGGGCCGGTTTAACCCGGCCAACTACATACAAGAACCAGTGGGTTTTAACCCATTGGGACCGGAGGACCACTTCTCTGGCGATCATGCGGAAGATATGGACGAGGACACGGATCCTATCGAGATCTCCGATGGTTCGTCTTTCCACGAATCACCCTACGGTGGTCCAGACAGCTTTCAGGCGAGGTTTACCCAGCACGAGTGGTACTTCACACCTTCGCACCATTCATCACCTCACCAACAGCAGCAGCAGCAGCAACAGGATCCCTCTGGGGATTCACGTTTCGTGGCAGTCACGCCACCGCCTCCACCGCCGCCAGTTCAGCCGGCACCTCCGCAACCGCCGAGGCGTAGGAGATCTGGACCACGTATGTCTACACGGGGAGGGGACTTTCATTTCAGCTCTCCTCAACAATCGAGTGGCAGTCATTATCCGCCACTTCAAGAAGATCCACAAATGGGTGGATCTTCAAACCCCGTTGCACCACAACCACCGCCGATGGGTTTTGATAACCCGATTCCTGCCTACACGGGTTTGATGGCGTATAACCCGTTTGAGCAGCCGGTGCACACCAACTACAATTACGCTGAAGCCGACCCATACATGGTAGCGGCCAACTATAACGCCCTTCATCCAGAAGGACCGTACGGAGCTCCGTGGGGAGTAGGTTACCCAACACATGGGTACCAAATACCTACTAGGCCTATTATACGGCAACAATCACAGCCGCCAAGGTTCTCCCCACCAGAGCGTGAAGAAATTCTGCACAGGTTGGACCAAGTAGAGCGAGACTTTCACAGAGACCGCAGGGAGCGACAAAGCTTCTTCCAAGGATTGACAAGCCTAATAAAAGGGAAGAGCAAGAAGGACCATTGAATCCTTCCACTGTTGTTGTAATTTCCTTGTACCATTTGAGCCCCTGCGCGGGCCTGTCTTGCTGTATTGACCCCTGTGTGGGTATGTATGTTTGTTTGTTTTGACCCCTGCGTGGGTCTATCTTCCTGTTAACCCCTACGAGGGTATATTATTTGTTTAAGTCCCTGCATGGACTAGTATGTTGTTAAACCCCTGCGTGGGTGATTTGTCTATTTGAAAAGTCCCGTTTAGGGCGATATGTAATCTTTTAATAAATTAATGGAATGTAAGTTTATAAATTTCATTTTTGCTATTATATGCATAAATAAATTATATATGAAATAAATAATTTAAAATCATTCCTTTTAAATATATATATATATATATATATATATATATATATCTGCCTATTTAAATATTGAATAAGAATCTTAAGAGTGAAACCTAGCCTGAGTGTCATTGTAAAGACCTGGCCAAAATGGTAAGACCTGTTTAAAAGATTCAAACCCCTGTTAACATCTGTAAACATGTTAACACTCCTGGCAGATGTGATTCGTTAAAATCACACACGTCATTTTAATAGGATTCTTCAAAAGATTCCTAACCCAACTTAATGATCTCTGAATCATGGGTAAAATCATCAATTAAGATGATCATATTTTGACCATACGTTGGTAATATAATGCCTACGGGCCCTTCTCATTTTTATATGAGACAAAAGACAGTAATAGTCTATGACCCTGTCTGAAAAAGGTAATGAACTGTGTTCAAACCTTCATGCTTTGATTCTCTGAAATCATGGTTTATAATTTAAGATGTCCTTGTGACTAGGCCTTTTGTGCTACTAATAAAACTGTTATTGTTTTATAATTAGGATAAATTATAATAGAAATCCTAAATAAATGTGATTAATAAATTAACCAAATATGGTCTCTGTTCACCATGGTTAATGAATTGCCCTAAGGGGCAATTCCATAATAAACTCCCAAATAAATTATTGTCCTTGTTTTCTGTAACAGTTCAATTAAAATGGCTGACTCTGATGAAATAAATAGTCACCCAGTGGAGAATAATGATAACGCCCGAATTAATTTAATGGGTGCTGAATTGAAAGCGTTAGTGGACGACGCTGTTACAAAGGCATTGGAGCGGCAGTACGAAGAGTATAGTGGGACTCGGAGTAGGACCCTATCTACACCGCATTCGAAGCCACCTTCCAAGAAGGATGAACCCAAAAAAAGATGATGATAAACTCTCCTCAAACCACCACAGTGCTCCATCTCAACAGATAGTACTAAATCAAGGACCCAGTAATAAGGGTTGCTCCTATAAATACTTTGTTTCATGCAAGCCCAGGGATTTCACTGGGGAAAAGGGAGCCATCGACTGCATGACGTGGTTAGATGAGATGGACACAGTTGTGGATATCAGCTGATGCGCTGAGAGGGATGTGGTCAAGTTTGTGTCGCAATTATTTAAGGGTGAAGCCTTAGCCTGGTGGAGATCTCTGATTCAAGCCACTGGGAAAATCGCATTGTACAACATGTCATGAGAGCAATTTGTTGCCCTCATCAGGGAAAATTACTGCCCTCAGCATGAGGTGGAGAAGATGGAGTCCGATTTTCTATCGGTGGTTATGAAACCTTAACTGTCAAGCTTACCTCACGAGCTTCAACACAATGTCCCGGTTGGTTCCGTATCTGGTGACCTTGGAACCAAAAAGAATAGCTCGTTTTATCGGTGGTTTAGCCCCCGAGATAAAGGCAAGCGTGAAGGCCTCCCGGCCAGCTACTTTCAGATCGGTAGCTGACATATCTTTGTCCCTAACTCTGGATGCGGTCAGACAAAGATCGCTGAGGAACAAAGATGCTGAGAAGAGAAAACGTGAAGATGATAATTCACGGAGGTCAAACAAGAAGCACCGAGGAAACGGTGACAACAAGAAGGGATCTGAGTCAAGGAAAGATGGGCATCAGTCTGGTGAGAAGCCCAAGTGCAAGATTTGCAAGAAACAGCACTTTGGAAAGTGCAGACTCGAATCAAACTCACAGACTCAGTCAAGAACTTTTTCCTGTGGTATATGCAAGTCCAAGGACCACAAGACCTTGGATTGCAAAAAGCTGAAGGATGCAACTTGCTACAGTTGCAATGAAAAGGGGCATATCAAAACCAACTGTCCTAAATACGCCAAGAAGCCTGAAGAGGCCAAAAAGACCAATGCTAGGGTCTTTAGGATGGATGCGAAGGAGGTTGTGCAAGACGATAACGTGATCACAGGTACCTTTCTCATAAATGATATCTATGCAAGAGTACTTTTTGATTTTGGCGCTGATAAGTCTTTCGTAGATGATAAGTTTTGCAAATGGCTGAATTTACCTGTTAAAACCCTAAGAGTGAAATATGAGGTGGAATTGGCAGATGGCACCTTAGAAACCGCCTCAACCATATTAGATGGATGCTTCATATCCATTAAGAACTACTCTTTTCCTTTGTCCCTACTTCCTTTGAAGTTAGCTGGTTTTGACATCGTTTTAGGCATGGACTGGTTATCTCGTAACCAGGCCTAGATTGTCTGCAATAAAAAGCAAGTGGTGATCAAGACTCCGTTTGGTGAATCACTTACCATCCAGGGAGATACCCAGTATGGATTGCCTGAGCAAGTGACTATGCTCAAGGCCTCCAAGTGTTTGAAGAAGGGTTGTATCATCTACATGGCACAGGTGACTATTGATGAGCCGAAACCCAAGATTGAAGACATCCCCGTCATTTCTGAATACCCCGACGTTTTTCCTGAAGAACTACCTGGTTTACCACCAGATAGGCAAGTGGAATTCAGGATTGACATCATCCCTGGAGCAGCACCTGTTGCTAGAGCACCTTATAGGTTGGCACCAACAGAGATGAAGGAATTGAGAACACAACTGGATGAATTGCTAGCTAAAGGTTTCATCCAACCTAGTTCGTCTCCTTGGGGAGCACCAGTCTTGTTTGTCAAGAAGAAGGATGGATCGATGCGTCTGTGCATCGATTATCGTGAGCTTAATAAGGTCACGATAAAGAATAGGTATCCTTTGCCCAGGATCGATGATTTGTTCGATCAATTACAAGGGGCATGTTATTTCTCGAAGATTAACTTGAGGTCAGGCTACCATCAACTGAAGGTTAGAGATGAAGACGTTCACAAAACTGCATTTAGGACTCGTTATGGTCATTACGAGTTCCTAGTGATGCCTTTTGGGCTCACTAATGCACCGGCCGCGTTCATGGATCTCATGAATCGCGTTTGCAAGCCATACTTAGATAAATTCGTCATCGTTTTCATCGACGACATTCTCATCTACTCGAAGAACCAAGCTGATCATGAGAAGCATCTTCGATGTATTCTTTCACTACTTCATCAAGAGAAGCTCTATGCCAAGTTCTCGAAGTGTGAATTCTGGCTTCGAGAAGTCCAATTTCTTGGACACGTTGTTAGTGAACGCGGAATCCAAGTAGATCCCGCTAAAGTTGAAGCTGTCATGAATTGGCAAGAGCCAAAGACGCCTACAGAGATTCGTAGCTTTCTAGGTTTGGCAGGATATTATAGGCGATTTATTGAGAACTTCTCAAGGATTGCTGCACCCCTGACTTCGCTGACGCGTAAGAAGATTAAGTTTGAATGGGATCCTAAGCAGCAGGAATCCTTCGATATTCTGAAGCAGAAGTTAAGAAATGCTCCAGTACTGACATTGCCTGATGGAATCGAGGAGTTTGTAGTATATTGTGATGCATCACACACCGGGATGGGGGGTGTTCTTATGCAGAAAGGCAAGGTTATTGCCTATGCTTCAAGACAGTCAAAAGTGCATGAAAAGAATTACACCACCCACGACTTGGTGTTGGGTGCCGTTGTATTTGCACTGAAGCTCTGGAGGCATTATTTATATGGAATCAAGTGTGTGATCTATTCTGATCACAAGAGCCTCCAACACCTGTTTAATCAAAAGGATTTAAACATGAGGAAGCGCCGATGGATGGAAACGTTGAATGCTTATGATTGTGAAATCAGATACCATCCGGGCAAGGCGAATGTAGTCGCTGATGCCTTGAGTAGAAAGGAAAGGGTGAAACCCATCCGAATCAATGCCAAAAGCATTGAAATAAAGAATAATTTGATTGAAAGGTTGTTAGCTGCACAGAAGGAAGCTGTGTTGGAAGCCAACTATCCTGATGAAAAGTTAGGAGTAACTGAGGAGCAGTTATCTCTTAGCAAGGACGGAATTCTAAGATTAAATGGAAGAATATGGGTTCCAGTATATGGAGGACTTCGTGATGTTATTCTCCAGGAAGCCCATAGTTCTAAATACTCCGTTCATCCTGGAGCTGATAAGATGTACCAGGATCTAAGGGCAAACTATTGGTGGATAGGCTTGAAAAAGTCTGTAGCTGCCTATGTAGCTAAGTGCTTGACTTGTGCGCAAGTCAAAGCAGAACATCAAAAGCCGTCAGGTTTGCTACAACAGCCAGAACTTCCTACGTGGAAGTGGGAAATGGTAACTATGGATTTTATCACCAAGTTACCTAAAACACGGAAAGGAAATGATACGATATGGGTTATAGTTGATAGACCGACTAAGTCAGCACATTTCTTACCCATCAAGGAAACTTATAGCTCTGACATGTTAGCCCAATTATATGTGGATAAGATTGTAGCCTTACATGGCATACCTGTGTCTATTATCTCTGACAGAGATACTAGATACACGTCCCATTTTTGGAAAAGTTTCCAAGAATCTTTGGGCACACGTTTGAATTTTAGTACGGCTTACCATCCTCAGACAGACGACCAGAGTGAGCGTACTATCCAAACGTTGGAAGAGATGCTACGTGCATGTGTGATCGATTTGGGTGGTAGTTGGGATAACCACCTGCCATTGATAGAATTCTCCTACAACAATAGCTACCATACCAGCATTAAGGCTGTGCCTTTTGAGGCATTATACGGTAGAAAGTGTAGAACGCCTGTTTGTTGGGCGGAAGTTGGAGACGTCCAATTATCAGGACCAGAGATAGCCTTTGAAACGACGGACAAGATTGTCCAGATTCGTGACCGTCTCAAAGCTGCCCGCGATAGGCAGAAAAGTTACGCAGATCCAAAGCGTAAACCTATGAAATTCGAAGTAGGTGATAAAGTCTTACTTAAAGTATCACCCTGGAAGGGAGTGATGCGGTTTGGTAAGAAAGGTATGTTGAGCCCAAGGTATATAGGACCATTCGAGATTATCGAATGTGTTGGATCAGTGGCCTACAAGTTAAATTTACCTGAAGAGATCAGTGGTATTCATAACCTATTCCACGTCTGCAATCTGAAGAAATGCCTAGCTGATGAATCGCTAGTCATACCACACACAGATGTGCATATAGATGAGAGCTTGAAATTTGTGGAAAAACCATTGTCGATTGAAGACCGACAGGTTAAGAAGCTTCGAAGGAAGCATGTGCCTATTGTAAAGGTCAAATGGGATGCCCGGAGAGGTCCCGAATATACGTGGGAGGTTGAGTCCACAATGAAAGAAAAGTACCCTCATTTGTTTCAGTAAATCTCGAGGTCGAGATTTCTTTTAAGGGGGTGAGGATGTAACACCTCGAAAATTCGTGTTCAATGAAATAACGACATGTGTCATGTTAGACAAAAAGCGTTATAAACCAGGATTTAATAAAAAGATGTTTGGCAGGATTTAAAAGTGTCGTCATGTTAATTTTCACCTCTGAACGACCTCATTTACAAATCCCAAGACCCTAATATATATTTTAAACATCTAATATACCTTTGATCCGGTAATCGCTGACAATAATTGAATTCAAAGTCCAAAATACGATCCTATGCAATTTCTACGGTAAACCTTCGTTTATGGCACTTTTAAAAGAATCCAGGTAAACATATCAAAGTGGTAGGGTATGTAACTGTTCAAGGCACATTTTAGAGGCCCCATACTGTTAAAACATGTCCCAAATTCGAAACCCACGAGTTGCCCCTTCAAAACCTGAAAGAACAAACCTTTTTGTTTTCTGCAAAGGGCTTGCACACCGCAAGCACAACCCTTACGGTGCGCAAGGTGTTGCCAGCGACTGAAAACGGGCTTGTTTGCTATTTAAACGCAATAAGTGACCTATATTCGATTTTCCCCATATTTGGACGACCCCTAAATGACTCCTAGACACTAGGGACACTTGTGGATGAGTTGTGGTCAGTTGTAGACTTGCATGTCAACAATCTAGTAGGTTTGAATCACTATATAAAGTCCCACATGTTGGCAACATTGATCATTCATTCCCATTTGCATTCCTGATCATTTCTGGAGCTCAAGCGCAATTCCAAATCATCTCTGGTCGTTCATAGGACTCTTGTAAGTTTGCTTAACCTTCCTTAGTTAAGTTTTTGCTTAGTTTTAGCTTAAAAGTCAAACCGTCGTAATTAACGGTTGACTTAACGATTAATCACTAATGGTCCAGTGATTAGTCGAATTGAAAGTAGTTATAAGTTGGTAATTATGTGGGTAATAAACCCTTAAAAGGGTTCCCCCTGATTCCCACTCTAACTAGGTCAAATGTCGGGTCAAACTTGTTATTAAAAAGTCAACAGGATACTTATTTTCTAATTTGTGCATAATTAACAATGTAGAACACATACAACCTGTTTGATCATTGATATAACTTGGTAATTAGTTTAAGAAAATGTCTAAACATGTTCAACCCGACAATTTACTGTTTAGACCCGGTTCGGAACTGAAAGTCGCAAAGCTTTGACTTTTGCTTTGACTTCAGTTCTGACCCGTTTTGGTATGTTTTAGAAATTCCTTAGAGCTTTAATTAGACTAGGTTACATGCTAGTATAACCCTCTGTGATTATACACCTTGGTTCATTAGTTATCCAATTAATATGCATGTTTCCGTTAATTGCTCATATGTTGACCATTATGCCCTTTTCACCTTAAAACGTGATTTTTGAAAATGTAAAAGAGTAGAAACTTTAATTACTGATATATAAACTTGCACCCAAAATTTGACTTCAGTTTGAGGTGTAGATTGAGAGTTATGCTCATTAGCGTAATTAGAAGCTTCTTTAGCGATTAAACGGCGTAATTAGCGTATGGCCTATCTAAGCCTACTTTTTAATATCAAACTCACTACCCACTGATGTAATATATTATTTTGGGATTTTTGAAGATTTTTAATTAATTTTAGGCTGAGCATAACTTATAGTCATAGGCTTAATCCGGTAATTGTCGGTTTTGCCCTTACGGGCTATAAAATGAGTTTTACATATCTAATTGACTCCAAACCTTTTGATACTGATTACATAGGATAAATAAATTATAAAGAGTAGAAAATTTAATTACTGATATATAAACTTGCACCCAAAATTTGACTTCAGTTTGAGGTGTAGATTGAGAGTTATGCTCATTAGCGTAATTAGAAGCTTCTTTAGCGATTAAACGGCGTAATTAGCGTATGGCCTATCTAAGCCTACTTTTTAATATCAAACTCACTACCCACTGATGTAATATATTATTTTGGGATTTTTGAAGATTTTTAATTAATTTTAGGCTGAGCATAACTTATAGTCATAGGCTTAATCCGGTAATTGTCGGTTTTGCCCTTACGGGCTATAAAATGAGTTTTACATATCTAATTGACTCCAAACCTTTTGATACTGATTACATAGGATAAATAAATTATTTTAAGCCTTCTGGAATAATAAAAATATCAGCTTTATGTATAGAACCCGGAAACGGCTCCTAATCGCCTTTTTAAGCGTTTTTAACGCATAGTATGTACTAGAACTATTTTAAACATACAAGGGTTGATACCTACTGATATTTTAGGTAAATTATAATATTTTAACAGTAAGCAAAGGTTGTTAAACTCAGACTTCAGTTTTGAGCTTTTCGGCTTATGTGAAATTACCAAAATGCCCCTACGGTGCATAGTTTGGTTATAATTTATAAATTTCACATATATACTTTACCCTACTGTTGTAACTTATCAAATTGAGTATTTTTGCTGATTATATCAGACCTGTAACTCAGGTTAATACTTAAACTCTTTTATAACCTTTAAAATGACCAAACTACCCCTACGGGGCATAGTTTGTGTTTAAATTCGTTTTGGGCATAATAAAAGACATCTTACTGATGTCACAACATATTTGAAGCATATTAACTTAGGAAACCTGTATATGGCTCTTACGGATACCCGTTACGCTTATTACGCGTTCGGTTCGGTTTATGTAACTAGTTTACATAAATTAGCCGAAACGGGTCAAACCTTATCGGTTTTATCTCAAAAACCAGAATGTGTATGAAATACCCATATTAAGCAAGTCTTCAAACTTTTCGGGTCTAAATCACATTCTATCCGGTCTTCGCTAAATCGTGCGTGCGAACCGTATCTTTGAAACTAACCGGTCTAAGCTTAAGCTTAACTAAAGACCCGTTAGGATTCTAATAGGTTATTATAAACCTTCGTTCCAGATTAGGAGGACCAGTAAAAGCTACTTGCATTAAGCTTATTGTGATTATTACTTTGCTCAGGTAAATACTTTTAACTTATTTTCCCCTATCGGGCTTGGGTTACGGTATATAAAATACCGCTTGGTCGGGCATTAAATCTTCCATCGTTTGGTGGTTAATTGAATAATTTAATCAGCCCATTTAAACTGTTTTGTTTGCTTAAAGACTTTGGGGGGTTAATGACCATGTCCCGGATATCCTTGGCATCATTTTACGGAATGGCCACGACCTAAGCGCGGAGTGTAGGCGTACACTCGTCAGTGCATAAATAGTTGTTGTGGTGTGCCTATTGATCTTTAACCCGGCACGATCCGGGCTACTGAACGCATAAGGAACATGTAATTCTCTTACAAGATTATATATTTAAATAATTATCCCAAGTATAAAATGTTTATGCCACGTGCATCCAAATCAATTTTCAATCATTTTTAAATGAGTCAGTTGATTGTATTTACCAGTGTAAACTAACGTATTTTCCCAAAAATATTAAATGCAGGTACTAAGCGTAATAGGCTGGATTGTCTTCTTAGCATCAATAAAGAGTCTCGCAAGCTTAAGATGCCTACGTCTGTTGAACTACTGTTTCCATTTTATTTTCGATCCGTCTGTGGATAAACAATCGACTATTGTGATACTTGATATTAGAACATTATATTCGGTTGAATTATATCTTTCAATTGCTTCCGCTGTGCATATTAAATATTGTGTTGTTTGACTATTATGTTGCCAACCACGTCACGATACTCTCCACCGGGCCCACCGGTGACACGTGGAATCCGGGCATTAAATCTTCCATCGTTTGGTGGTTAATTGAATAATTTAATCGGCCCGTTTAAACTGTTTTGTTTGCTTAAAGCCTTTGGGGGGTTAATGACCATGTCCCGGATATCCTTGGCATCATTTTACGGAATGGCCACGACCTAAGCGCGGAGTGTAGGCGTACACTCGTCAGTGCATAAATAGTTGATGTGGTGTTTCTATTGATCTTTAACCCGGCACGATCCGGGCTACTGAACGCATAAGGAACATGTAATTCTCTTACAAGATTATATATTTAAATAATTATCCCAAGTATAAAATGTTTATGCCACGTGCATCCAAATCAATTTTCAATCATTTTTAAATGAGTCAGTTGATTGTATTTACCAGTGTAAACTGACGTATTTTTCCAAAAATATTAAATGCAGGTACTAAGCGTAATAGGCTGGATTGTCTCCTTAGCATCAATAAAGTGTCTCGCAAGCTTAGGATGCCTACGTCTGTTGAACTACTGTTTCCATTTTATTTTCGATCCGTTTGTGGATAAACAATCGACTATTGTGATACTTGATATTACAACATTATATTCGGTTGAATTATATATTTATCAATTGCTTCCGCTGTGCATATTAAATATTGTGTTGTTTGACTATTATGTTGCCAACCACGTCACGATACTCCCCACCGGGCCCACCTGTGACACGTGGAATCCGGGGTGTGACAGGAATAAAGCTCGATGATGTGGCGGAACTTGATTGGATGTTGTGAGTGATGAGTGGATGGTGAGTGATGGGCGCCCCACCCGCCCTTAGCATGTTCATGTTTCCCACATTTTTTATCCATTTGATTCTCATGCGATCCACGCCATCTTTAGTCTCGACATTACCAATAACTAAAGATAGATCAATTTTGTTACACAAATCAATATCTTCCATTTTAATTTGAAATCCCAGATTATTTAGTTGGGTATTGAAAATCACCGCACAACTCGGAATAGGATGTGGGTTTTCCAAACAACCATTAGCCATCTCTTTGCCCATCAATGGACCGTCATGAACCACCGGAGTTCCACTATTAACAACCTCTATTTGATGAAAAAATCGAACATACCTGATCTCATGGGTCCATCCTCTTGAATAGTAATTCCACTAAGAGCCTTTTGTATAAATAAACATTCTTCTTCATCGGGTTCAATCCCATCTTCATCAAATTTTGGTTCATGTACCAAGAAACATTCTTGACCAAATTCATCATCATAGATCGGTTCGAGAAACTGGGGTAAGTGATGTTCAAACGGATGCTCCTCTCCGTCGTCACCTTCATCCCAGACGACAATACTCGATTCAGTTTCCGCCTTGCACATCTCCCGTTGTAATTCAAGATCTCGGGCTCGTTGACGGAGCCGTCTAATCTCTTCAAGATCTCGGACTTGTTGTCGGAGTCGTCTAATCTCTTCAAGATCTCGGACTCATTGTTGAAGTCCTTTGATCTTAAGATCCTGTTGGTCGAGATAGACTCTATCGCTACCTCGGTCGGCGACTCTACGAGTTGGGTGTCGATCTTAACTAGAAGCATGTCACACCCTGACTTTTGCGGAAGCGTGATTATGGTGTGACTTTCTTAATACCATCGCATTCAATCATAACAACATCTATATGATAAAACCATAGATCATCATCCTTTAAATAGATTCGAAAACATCACAAACATCATTGTTTAAACAAGACTCCAAATTCAAGTTTTGCAACCCATGTAAATTGTTTAAGAGTTCACAAGGACTCATCAAAAGACTCTAAATAAAAACCAAGATTTAGGAGTGGTTTCTTGTCTAGGATAGGACACCCAAACCAAATCTCAAGACCATGGATGACATCTTTTATTCTTACAACACTTGAAACTTTTCGAAAGCCCGCCAGATCCACCTTAATTCCCTGAAATACATGTAGTTTGAAAACATCAACAAAAGTTGAGCGAGTTCATGTGTTTGTTTGTGAGAATGAAAAACCTTTGAAATTATTGAAAGTATGTATGTGAAAATGAACAGATCAATTAATGTGTAGCTAATACATTAACATGTGTGAACCGGTGTAGGAAGGCTCAACCCTTTGCGTATTTTGCACCGGACCTCCCGGCTGGAACAACATTGTCAACACATGATCCAACTCGCGGACTCATGGGTAGGGCTCGCAACACCCAAATAGATCTACCACTCATGCCCCTCGGTCCTTCTAAAGGATTAATGGTCTCAAGCTAACACCTACCCTTTCACATGATCTAGCAGTTCATTTCATTTGTAAACCATTTGTAATCGTAATCATTTGTAACATGTACTTCACCCCCGAAGCCATAAAACGAAAACAATTAAAAGAAAAGGGGGACATGAACTCACAGTCTTGCGTCTTCAGCAATCGTAACTCTAGCTTCTTCGGTGAACACGACTACTTACAACGTACTAATGTCTATTAGACGAACGGGCCATGCCTTGACTCAGTATCAATGTCTTTGAGTTACGTTTCTTTTGTGTCTTCGGTATTATTCCAAGTTACATAATTATTTGTTAAAATAATTAATATTTTAAATTAAATTATATTTATAAATTTTGGAATAATCGTTAAACAATATTACTGTGATAATACTTCCCACGTATTTATACTGGTATTTCCTTATGGGGGTATCTTATACATGTATATTTTTGCCATGTTTTGAGGTCGTATTCCGGTGTGTGTTTATGCGTACGAGGAGACGTATTTTCATTGTATTCGTTAAGTATCCTTATACTAAATTTCATGTTAGTTATTCCGGAATATTATCTTTAATATAAAGATCCAATATATATTTCCAATATATATTTCCAATATATATATATATATATATATTTTAAGGAATATTACTTAGAAAAATTATTTATAATTTTTCTTTGGCAAAAATATTTGTATTCACTTATAAGTTCCAAAAATAATATATTTTCAAGTCCACTTGGAAAATATATATATATATAAACTCATTTTTCCCAATAGTAATATGTTTCATATTTATTTAGAAAATATATTTCTCCAAAATATTGTATCTCATGTTTGTGTAAGAAAATATATATTTCTAAAAAATAATATATCTTCTAAAAATTTCAAGATAAATATATGTTTCATACTTGTCAGAAATATGATATATTCTTCCTTGTAAAAAATATGATATACTCTTGTGGTAATTGTAAAAATCATATTTTTACTTCTTTGGTGTCCAAAATATTATTTACCAAAATATTCTTTGTGAATAAATCTTCCGGAATATTTTGTAAGTCTCATTTCATAGTTCGGTTCTCCAATATTTTTGTGTAAGCTTGTATATTTATTCTTTGGAATTTTGGTAATATTTTGGATAGTAATTTCTTGGTATTTTGTAAGTTATAATATTTCAAGTCCTTAAATAATATTACTAATACACAAAGTATACAAATAATCACATATATGTGTCTTCTAATTATATACTTTCTAAATACGTATTTAGTCACTTTTATTTATAAAAACCAACCTTCAATATTTGTATTTTTGTAACCAAAATTTATGGCAAAGTTTATGTAACAATTTGTGGTTTACAATATACTTGTAAATATTTGTTAAAAATATTTTTCTAAGTGTTTATATTTTTAGAAAATTTTGCCATAGTTTCCCCTAAAAAATGGAGGTTTCCATGCTTTCAAGCATATCATTTTCTTTTGTAAAAATCATCACAATCAATTTACAATCATCAACAAACAACCTTTACTTACCAGTCTTGCCAAAATCATGCATATTCTACTACTTCATGAACTTGAATATTTGTAAAAATTTGTAGTAACTTACTAGTATTCTTAGTAAGTCTTGTTACCCTTTAAAATGTGTTTACTTCTTTAAAAACATCATTTCTAAGGAAGTTGGATGTTTACAACTTCAAAACATATTTTCTAAAAATATTTCTTTATGCAATCTTCTTGTTACACAAGTGTTCTTTCACTTGTTTAACCACCAAAAATGATGTTTGTTTATGCAAAAACCAAGATCTTGTAACACCTCGTAAAATCATGTCCAATGGTGTATTGACACGTGTAATAAACCCTAATGAAGTCAAATGTTGAATTTAAAGGACTAATTTTTCGAAAAATCAAAAACTTTGATTATGAAAGGACTGGGAGTGTTAGCATACCTAAAATAAGTTTCTAAATAACCTCTTACGATATTTATATTCACAAATGAGCTACTTGTTGATCAAGTGTAGCCGTTCGCGTAATTAATCGAAAGTTTGCGCAGTGAAGGGTTAAAAGCGTCAACATGTTAATTCTTACCTCTGAGTGACCTTTTAGCAAACCAGGAGCTTCAAGATATTTGATTATACTCTCAGGAATGCCAATTATTGGCCGTCTAAGGTTTTTATGCCTAAAAGTAAAGTTACGCGCAACTTTGCAAGTTAGAGGGACTAAAAGTGTCAATATGATTAATTACACCTCTGAATGACCTTTTAGCGGACCCGAAGCATCGTGATGTTTAATAATACTTCCAAGAATTCCTAATATGGATTAGATGAGGCTTCAATGCTATTAAATGATGAGATGCGCAAGTTTGCGCAATAGAGGAACCTAAAGCGTCAACTTTTGAATATACGCCTTTCGGTGACCATTTAAGCGAACGGGAGCATATTAATATTTAAGTATATGCTTGGGGATGATTAATATGGGCCATGGAAGGCTTGGATATCATTAAACGACATTTCGTGCTACTTTGCGCAATTAAAGGACTAATTGCGTCAAACTGCTAAACTATGCCGATTCGTATGGTAACGGACCTTCCGGAATATAACCATGAGTTAAAAATACCCTACTTATTCTTTATATAGCTTAGATATAGGCTTGGAGGTGTTTGGTGCGCAAAAAATAAACTTTTAAGTCATGCAGGGACTAAAAGTGTCAAAAAGTGCACAAGTTTGCATTTTCGCGCATATCTGACATTCTGGATATATCCGGAGACCCAAAAATTTATGTAAGCACTAAAATATTTTATTTTAGTGTTTGGCTTGATAAAATTTCATTCGTCGCGTAATTTGGACCGTTTTTCGCGTCCGTTCGTGTTTCGTCGTAATTAGACGAACAACGTGACTGTACGGCCAAACGAACCGACATCTGACATGTTTTTGAGCATGTTTCATGTCCCCTATGTGTGGGCATCATGGTGGAGCCTTGAAATGTGGTTAACGAGCATTATACGTGTCGGAAAAGGCTTTTAACATGTGCAGGGACTGTTCTTGTACTTCTGCCAAAGTTATTTCTGGTCTGGGCCAGCCACATGGGCCGCGTAGCCCACCAGGCATGCCTACGCGGGCCGCCTAACCTGCACAGATGCAGAACAGCTGCAAACAGCCTGTATGTTGCTGGTTTTTGGACTAGCTAGCTTCCATACTCACACTTCTTCAAACTAGGGACTTGCCCACAGATATATAAAACCTTTTGACATCTGTTTTGATCTTATTACCCCTCCCGATAAGTGTCACGATCATATGAGGTCCTGAAACCTATATATAGGAGTGGGTTCACTTGTTCTTTGTTCACATCTTTTCTCCAAACTTGCTTTCTCCCTAATTCAAGAGGGACCCTAAGCTTTTAGTAACCTTCATTCAGTTCATTGGACCCATTGTAAGTGTCCTTAACCTTTCTTAGTTCAGTTTTACTTAGTTAATTAGCCTAAAGTCAAACCGTCGTAATTAGAGTTTGACTTCGTGTTTAATTAAAATTTGTCCAGTCAAATATCGAATTGAAACTACCTATAAGTTGGTAATTATGTGGGTAATAAACCCTTAAAAGGGCACCATCTGATTCCCACTCTAACTAGGTCAATTGTCGGGTCAAAGTTAATCTTAAAAAGTCAACAGAAAGCTTATTTTCAAATTAACGCATAATTAGCAATATAGAACCCATGCAACCTGTTTTGTCACTAATATAACTTGGTAATTAATGTAATAACATGTCTAAACATGTTCAACCCGACAATTTTTAGTTTAGGCTCGGTTCGGAACCGAAAGTCGCATAATTTGACTTTTGCTTTGACTTTCAGTTCTAATCCAATGTAGCTTGTTTTAGAAATTCCTTAGAGCTTTATTAGGACCAGGTTTTATGTTAGTATAACCCTCTGTGATTATACAACTAGGTTCATTAGTTATCCGATTCATATGCATGTTTCCGTTAAATGCTTAAATGTTGACTATTATGCCCATATGACCTTAAAATGTGATTTTTGAAAATATAAAAGAATAGAAACCTTAGTTACTGATTTATAAACTTGTACCTAAAATTTGACATCAATTTGAGGTTTAGATTAAGAGTTATGCTCATTAGCGTAATTAAAAAGCTTTTTAGTAATTAAACGGTGTAATTAGCGTATAGCCTATCTAAACCTGATTTTTGATACCAAACTTTTTACCCACTGATATAAAATAATATTTTGGGATTTTTGGAGATTTTTATTTATTTTTAGGCTGAGCATAACATAGGGTTCTAACCTGGATTCGGTAATTGCCGGTTTTGCCCTTTTGGCCATAAAATGAGTTTTACATAACATTTTGATACCAAACTTTTTGCTACTGATTTTATATGATAAATAAAACATTTTAAGCTTTCTGGAATGATAAAAAATATCAGCTTTTCTTATAAAACCCGGAAATCGCCTTTTTACGCGTTTTTAACGCATAGCATAAGTTAAAACTATTTTTAACATATAAAGTTTGATACCTACTGTTGTTTTAAGTAAATTTTCATAATTAAATAGTAGGCAAAAGTTTTAAACTCAGAATTTTAATTTTGACCTTTAAAGCTTAAGTGAAATTACCAAAATGCCCCTTCGGTGCATAGTTTGGTTATAATTAATAAATTTCACATATATGTAATACCCTACTGATATAACTTATTAAATTAAGTATTTTTACTGATTATATCAGACCTAAACCTCATATTAACATTTAACCCCTCTTATAACCTTTAAAATGACCAAAACACCCCTACGGGGCATAAATTGGTTTTAAACTCGTTTTGGGCATAATGGAAGGTATACTACTGATATCACAACATATTAAAGGCATATTAACTTAGGAAACCTGTATATGACTCTTTTGGTTACCCGTTACGCACTTTTCACGTTCGGATCGGCTTATGTAACTAGTTTGCATAAATTAGCCGAAACGGGTCAAACCTTATCATTTTTATCTCAAAATCCAGAATGTGTTTAGTTTAACCTTATTACACAAGTATTCAAGCTTGTCGGGTCTAAAACACATTCTAATCCGGTTCTCTCTTAACCATGCGTTTTGAACCGTTTCCTCCTTTAAAACTAACCGGTCTAAGTCTAAGCTTAATTAAAGACCCGTTAGGATTCTAATAGGTTATTAAAAACCTTCGTTCCAGATTTAGGAGCCCAGTAAAAGCTATCTGTACTTGCTGATTTGATATACGGCTGGGATTGAATTTATATTTAGCTCAGGTAAATAGTTTTAACTTATTTTCCCTATACGGGCTTGGAGTACGGTATATAAAATACCGCTTGGTCGGGCATTGAATTTTTAATTGTATGAAGATAAATTTATTGAAATGTCCCGTTTAAATTGTTTTGTTTTCTTAAAGCCTTTGGGGGGTTAATGACCATGTCCCGAATATCCTTGGCATCATTTTACGAAATGGCCACGACCTAAGCACGGGGTGTAGGCATACACCCGACAGTGCATAAATAAATAATAAGGTATAACCGCCGCGGGACTATATCATGTGGTGTGTTAATTAATCTTTAACCCGGTGTAAATCCGGGCTACTGAACGTATAACGAACATGTAATTCTCTTACAAGTTTATATATAAATAATTATCCCAAGTTATAAAATGTTTTGTGCCTTGTGCATTCAAATCAATTTTCTAAACCTTTTCAAAATGAGTCAGTTAATTGTATTTACCAGTGTAAACTGACGTATTTTCCCAAAAAGACTAAGTGCAGGTACTAATCGGAATAGGCTGGCTACTCCTAGCATCAATAAAGAGTCTCGCAAGCTTAGATGTTAAAATCTGTTGGACAATTATCTTTTATTTGATCCGCATGTGGATCCTTTACATTCCGTTTGTAATACTTTGATATTACTTTATATCGGTTTGTAATATATTCATCTTTTGCTTCCGCTGTGCATTTAATTTTGTGTTGTTTGACTATGATGATATCAACTACGTCACGATACTCCCCACCGGGCCCACCGGGAATACGTAGAAATAACGGGGTGTGACAGATCTAGTAAGACTTACATTTTTAACTTGGTTTCTTTAGAAATCATTCATAAATATTTAGATCTATATGATCAACAACTTACTTTAATCATGGTTTTTCAAGAAAACATCATGTTCCTTCAAGTTCATGCTTTATGTGTGGATGATCCATCATCCTACAACAATTTTTTTTCTTACATCTTGCTAGATTATGTTTTTAATCATGATCTAGCAAGATCTTATGATGATCAACATCATTTCTACAAACAATCAAAGATCAACAAGCATAACAACTTATATTCGTAAAGATATCTTCATTAAACAAGCTTATGTTCATGTTTACTTCTTATGATCTTTAGTGTTCTTCAAGTTTTTGATCATGATTCATCTTTAACCACTTAAAATAGAAGTAATATAGATAGATCAAGGTTGTTACCACTAGCACAAGGCTAGGTATGATTCAAGTGAAGAAATGAAGAGGATAAAAGAAAACAAGAGAGGTCCTTCAAGTTCCACAAGCTCCAAGCTCCTTTGTCTTGCTTCTAGCACCTTTGTATGCTCTTGGAATGTATGAGAATGCAGGAATGAAGGTGATGGTGGGTGTGGGTGATCTCGGCCGAGAGCAAGGGAGGAGAGGGAGGAGGGTAAGTGTGTGTTTGAGTGTGTGTAAGTTATGAGTTCAAGATCTCAAGGGTTCTTCTTATAACCCATTCTAACATACTAACCTTTGGTCCTTATGTTCTAATTAACCCAACAAGATCAATTAAACAAATAAAAGAAATCAAGGGTGGGCCACCCTTGTCTAACCGTCCATAGGTGAGGGGGGGGGGGGTCTTGGTTAGGATGCAATGGTAGGTTAAGTTAGTTTGGTTGAAATCTAATGTCTAGTTAGTGTATTGTGTGTGTTATATCTTTATAGGATATGTTATGATGTTCGGGGACCATAACTAGCTTGGTAATGTTAAAACAGTGCTTCTAGTGTAATTTTGATGTTTCGGGTGGTGTCCGGTTATTCGATTAGATACTGGTTCCTTAAAGTGCTAAATTATACAATTTAGTGTTCTTTATGTACCCTTTTGTGACACTTTCAATTCCCGACACTTAGGAAAGCATTCAGGACCATTTAAGCATATTTTTGCATGAAATTAGATTGTTAAAATGCTGATTTTTGCTGAATTCAGCACTTTGGGTGAGTTTTAGGCACTTTCCGACACTTAAACTATCACTTAGGAAGGCAGTTTTGGGATCATTACTTTCCTACACACTATACTAGTGTAGTACTTAGTTTCTGGCTTATACTGGGTCTCAAAACACTGTCTGTCTATGTGCTGAGTTCTGTCAGCATCTTCCTGATTTACCAGATAATTGTGCTAACTGTACTTAATGCATCATTGGAGGCAATATAGCTTTAATGCAATATTGGTATGATATTAAACAATATATGATGCACATGTATCTGTATAGCAAAAATCAGAGAGCAGTTAATTGTAATTTAGCACATTCATTATGCACTAATCATGATTAATTTATTGTACGGATACCTGGATTTTTGACAGTTGTCACAAAGCACGTGAATCACCAATGTTCTTCTCGATGCCTCGGTCGGCGAATCTTCGAACAAGAAAACACCTGCCTTCACTGTCACACCCTGACTTTTGCGGAAGCGTGTATGTGTGACTTGATCAGTTTTCATTGCATTCGATTATAATAAACAACTATATGATTAAAAATGATGTTTATCCATTCATAAGTTTCAAATATTATTACAACACATAAGTTGTTAAGTTTCACCCCATCTGTTAGGACCGGTTTTGACTCCGAAACGATTGCGAACCGAACGTGTGACGTGCGGAATCCGTACACGAACATGACCGAACACACGAGAACGTAATATAATCAGTGATTCTATTGACAGATCTGAAATCGTACAAAGCACCTGAATCACGTGGAGCACTTTCTCTCTCTAGCTTCTCTCTCTAGATCTAGAGCTCTTCAAGTCTCCAAAATACCAAAAGTGTCAAAAGTTCTAAACATAACACCTTAGGTTCCTATTTATAGGCCAAGGATATAAGGAGGTTCTCCTTATTTACAATAATGCCACCTTGCCTTTCTAAACTAGATATTACAATAAAACTCTAGAAATAAACTGTTTCAGCTACGATTTGAGATGACGGAGGCGATAGACATAAATGCACTAACAGACTCCCCCTTGGATATTGCCGCAGTCAATCTCAAACATTTAGACAGACTCGTAGCATCTTGTCTATCTCTCTCTCTGAGTCCTCTTGAAGGTTTGACGTCTTTAGAAACATAGACTCCCTCTTGCTCGAACAGAATCCCGTTGGATCTGTCTTCAGCTTCAACTTCTCCCTCTCTGTAGACTCTTTTCTTCACTAGGCTCCCCCTTTAGTCAAGCTTCCGAGCTTTTGGGATCGACACCTTGCTTTCCGTATACAAGCTCCTTCAGGATAGTTTCCTGGCTCCTTGAATCCACGCATCCTCTTGCGTTGAGCTCGTCTTCAGACTCCCCCTTAGACTCGGCTATCGGGATCGTAGTCTGGAATCTGCAATCCTCAAACATTTATAAGTAAAACATTTTACAGTGAAAACATTTTCAGTTGTCCAGGTATCGTAACCTGGCTCTATTAAACTTTCTAAATCAAGATCCTGGCTTTAAAATATAATAATATGAATATATCCGGAAATACTTGATTCACTCCCCCTATCAACAATTCTTCAAAGATTTGGCAGTATTAAGCGAACAGGCTTCGAAACTGGCTCTATTCAATAGATTTTAACAATATGAGCATCCAAATCCTTCACGGTTAATCATCCAAGTTTGACTTAATGACCTTGGAGATATCACAAACTGTTTTTGATTTTTGATTTTAAAACTTCAAGTTTCAAATTAACGAGCTTGTTTATTTTCAGAAACACAATCAGCATACTTAGATTTTGAAACTCAGCTTCCCAGACATCGGTTGTCGAAAATAAAGCAGAAATCAAAATCTTTTTGAATTTTCTGAAATAGAAAGCAGTAACAAATATTTACAAACATATTTACACACAATGTTTTTGTTTGAGTTTGCGTCAAAGGATCATATCAGTTTTTGACAAGTCACAAGTACCATTGAGCTTAGTTACACATTAAGAATTAAACAATTCACTTAGATTGTCGATATACTGATCCACTTAAATTTTCATACAAATTTCAACTGATTCAGGATACGAATTAGGTGTTTTAAGAACTTAAACTCATTCATGTGTCCCACCTCTTGAATATACTCCCGTATCCAGATCCCAATATTCAGTCTTACAGGTGAGTATACCTAGATGATATATGTAAAGGGTTAAATTGCGAAGGCCGTGAGAGATCAGGTCAGAACTTCCGTTCAGCAGAGAGATAACGGCTTCGACTTTTGGTGTGTCCTCTTTAGAGGATCTTTTCTTCAACAGCACATGATTTACATATTTTTTTCAATGTTTCATCATTTTTTATGCTGAGGGTAGGCTATATTTCAAGCAAGCGTAAAGTTTCTCCGGGTACTAGGCCATTGCTTTCGCAAAATCAGAAGTCCCGGGATAATACCCCATATATCACTGAGTATAAAGACCTAGTATCTTAGAAAGAGGGGTCCTTCAAACGAGATTTCAGGGGTTACCTATATATCCAAGTAGTGTTCCCCACGAAATAAGCAAGTTTGAATTTAAGTTTATATCCCGAACAAGTTTACTAAATGTATAAAAACCTATCTGCATATCATCAGTGAGACTGTTTAACGCTATTTAAACAATACATTTCTTTAGCATACTGTAACTGTCTCCTGATGTACTATCATTTCCTCTTTTTACACAAAAACTCAATTTTGAATTTTATCATGTTTTTTACTTTTTCAAATTTTCAAATGTTTTTGGATTTTCAGACAATTTCTTACTCCCCCTAAAATGCAAAATCATTTAAAGAAAATTTGACAACCAATACTAATAGCTTTGTCTCGCCATCCATTTTCTGCTAAAAGTGTACTGATTTGCAGAAAATCTAACATACCCCCATGATTTACAACACATTGATATTTTACAGTTTGAAAACCGTTTTTCAATCTCGTGAAATTAATCAAGTTTGTTCAGCCGTGAGGGTTTCGGCGTATTCAATCAATATATTTTTGAAATTTTTGTTTTTTTTTTACAAAATAAAAACATATTTTTGGTTTTTACATTTTTCAATTTTTAGGGTTTTTGAAATATTGTTTATTTATTTACAGAAAACAACCAAACTTCCTGTTTCAACCAACACAGGATTCAGCAGCCTCCTCTGCTTGTTGTGCCAGGCTGCTCCGATTTCCATTCTCACAGTCTTCAGTTTTCTTCGGAAGCACCTGCACATTCAAATTACTCAATTACTTGAACAATTTAGCCCAGATCTGGACCTTAGGCATTTCAACACAATATGCATCATTCAACTTCGGAAAATCTTTGTCATTCTGAACAAAGACTTTTTCAATCTTAACTTCAACTTTTTCATCTTTTACCGAAGACTCTTGTTTCTTAACACTCCATGTTTGTCCTTTCGGAGTACCTCTTTTGTAAAAATGTGAATCCTTTTGAACATTTTGACTTTGAACAACAACTTTTGGTTTCCAAAACTCTTTAGGTTTTGTCATATCAACTGTTGTTTGCCAACTTTTCTTTGTTCTGAATCTGGGTGTGTGAGAATTCCAGGTCTGTCTTGAATCGAATCTATTCGAGTTTGATTTCCAAGTTTGATTCGAAGCAAACTTGTTTGTGTTATACCTCCAAGTTTGTTTGGAATCAAATCTGGTCGACCTTGGTTTCACATCCTCATATTGCTGTTTCTCAACATTTTCAGACTTCTTTTTGTCAACATCCACAGGTTTCAGATTCGGACACTTTCGTGCAAGATGTCCTATTTGATCACATTTAAAACATGTTCTTTTGGACAAGTCTTTGACCTATGGTTGTTGCTTCTTCTTTTGAGCATAGAACTCTTCATTAGACTGACGCCTAAATTTTAGTTCTTTCTCTTTTTCTGAACTTGTTCCATGAACAAAATTCATCTTTGTCTGAAAATTTGACGATTCATTTTTATTTCGATTTTGTTTCTTTTTATAACCCAACCCAGCCTTCATATTTTTCTTTTTGTAACCAGGTTTGTTATAAAAAGTTTTCTAACACTTACCTGCAAACTTTGGAATCTCAGATTTTTCAATCTCAACCATTTTGAAAACTTTTTCAATCTTTTCTGAAATCACATTCTGAATCGGGAATACAACATCTAAGAATAATTTGTCCGATCCAATCATGGAATAAACCAATCCTTTTGAATCATCATTCAAATTTTTCTTGGATTTTGAATTTTTAAGATATTCATCATGAAAATTTCCTTCATTTTCATCTTGTGATTCAGATTTACCTGTTTTGATAGACTCTTCTACTAAAACATTTTCAACAACTTTACCAACCACCTCTTAATCATTGATATCATCAGATTTGGTAAAAATCACATCGATGTTGTCGGGTAACTGGTCAACCATGTTTATTGCTTTTTCCACTTTCTCGCCATCATAGAATGTATAATTATTCTCCAACGGTGGTGGAACTTGATGGTATTCAGACCTAACTCCCTTTATGTTCTTTTCTGACTCTTTTCCATCGGGTGTGATGTTGAAAATACGTTCCAGAATATATGACGATGAATGGTAACTTTGCAATTTATTGACCAACTTTTATTTATCTGCCAATTCTTGTTTAAGCTAAGCAACATCATCAATATACCGATTTAAAACTATAACAACCCTCGGTAAAACCAACACCCTCATAAATATTTCCGACACTCAAGTATATTTTAAAATACCCTTATATGTCTCTAAATACACCCCGTATGTGAAAACCGAGCCCGAAGTATGTTATAACATTTAAAATAAATAAAAATCTAAAAACAATAAGTTGAGGCGGACCGCGTAGACCCACCCCAACTGTAACGACTCTCATCAAAAGTCATAATTATTAAATTAATTTGACCAATAGGAAACCCTAATTGAGACACCCAAGTGATTCTGTGCAAACCCTAGAATTTTCATAATTTTCAGAATCAGGATCAGGGCCCCTAAAACTCAGGGGGGGCATTCCCTAGTTGATAATTATCTATAAATTGCGTGCTCAGGAAGTTGAAATTTATGATATCGTCGACTCAGCAAGACTGGAAACACACGTGGCAAGCAGATAGCAAATTTTGAACCCATACGATGCGCAGGGGCTTTTCTGCTACGATGCGCAGGCCTGATAAAGTCCCATACGATGCGCAGGGCTTATATTGCTACGATGCGCAGGGCAGACCAAATTTCACCTATAAATAGAGGACATTGGCATTCGCTTTCTGGTGTTCAAACGACGAAAGAATTCGTCCAATTCTTCGAGTTCTCTTCTGTTTACTTCAATTAACACACACGAATCTTCAATTAAGCATAGCGGGGTGCTGCAGAACAGGGTATTAACTTAATCGCTATTACGATTCATTGTCCGATCGATCCATATATCCAATGGATGTTTAAGTGCCGCCCACATTAGGGTTATACTTTATCGTTCGTCATTAATTTGACGGATTGTCGTTAATTCGATAGGTAAAGTATTATACTTTGTCGTTCGTTGTTAATTCAACGGATCATCGTTAATTCGATGGATGAAGTATTGCACTTTGTCATTTGTTGTGAGAATATGATCTCGTGAGTTATCGTAAAATGCTATATTAAGTTACTTACCTAGTTCGTGTGCATTAGGTTAAAAAGGCTAATCACTAGGCTAGGCTCTGCTCAAATTGAATCTGCAATATATATCAAAGGATTATCTGTAGACTAAGCTTTGCCCGTAGAAATCTACAATGTGAGTTCATTTCTCTTTTCTCACAGTTTGTGAGTCCATTATATTTTCTCACAGTTTTATCACATTTTTGTGAAACAATTATATTTACAAAGATTTTACAGAATCTTAAATAAGTACCAGTTATACTTACAGTGATTAAGTTTTTATATTAACTACTGGTATGAAAGATTTTATATATTATTTGATTCCTATTATTAATTACCAGAAAGTGAGTTAATATTATCATGATTACAAATAACAGTGGAAATTATGCATTTTACTAAGATTATATTTTAGTCTTAGTCACATTGAAATATTAAATAATGATATTACAATTATTTAATTATCATATTTGATAAAGTTATATTAATTTGACATAAATTGATATATGTCATTATCTGGATTAAATGGTTTGATACCAAAAGTATATATTTGACAAAGAAATGTCATGGGACACAATTATGTCCAAAGACACGGGTTGAGAGAATGATCAACAGTGTTATGAATAGAAATTACTAGTTGAGAGAATGATCAACAGTAATATAATCTGAGTTATTAGTTGAAAGAATGATCAACAGTGACATGACCGAAAGCACTAGTTGAAAGAATGATCAACAGTGTTATAGAATCACTAGTTGAAAGAATGATCAACAGTGATATGACCAGAATCATTAATTGAAAGAATAATCAATAATTGATATGATTATAGTCACAGGAATCGCCTAGTGACAGATAAATTGAATAATAATCAAATACATTTAATTGATGAATTCACTATCAGACTAAAGTGAAGTCAATAATTGATATGATTACTGTCACATTGGAACTGTCATTATTTGACAAATACTGAGTGAATTGGGTAAATATAAAAACCTTAATACTGTAAGGTATAATAATATATTTATAAAATGGAATGAATTCACTCAGTGTTATCGCTGACAAAACCTTTTCCAAATATTTTTCAGGTAAGTGGAATAAGAGCTGGATACGACACTGAAAAGGCTTCAAGAAGTGGCTTATTTTATTTAAATCAAATTAAGAAATATTGTAAACAAAATTCACATTATAAAACATGGGTTTATCCCATTTCTTTAAATAAAATCCGGTGTTTTCTAAACTCTGATATTTTTCCTAACTCACGGTCCTGATGAAATTTCCGCTGCAACGTTTTAAAAAAAAAAACCGGTACCGCTGGACTGTTCATGGCACCCGATTCCGTCCAGGGTGGGTCGGGGGTCGTGACAGAAGGTGGTATCAGAGCCAAACTCAAAGAGCCACTTGTTTAAGCTGATTAGGTGTTCTTTTTAAATACCTAAACTTAAACAATAAAGTTAGGAAACTGATACAAATTAACATATGTGTTATATATGAATATATATATATGTTAATATGCACAGATAATATCCTGGAAATATTGTTTGTTTTCTGTGATGTTAATATGTGAAAATGTTTGCAATTCAGATGTCGAATGAAGTACCACATAATCCAGAAGTTCATGTTAATAATGAAAATCCTTTGGATAAAAATGCTATAGAAAATTTAATAGCTCAAGGAATAGCTAATGCTTTACCTTCAATAATTAAAGCTGTTAAAAATACCGTAGAACCTACCAAAGTTGTGAGTAGCAAGCATACTCGTGACGATGGTTTTAGCCATAGTGTCAATGGAGGTAATGATGATATTATCAAAACCCCATTTCCCAAGAAAAAGAAGGCGATGACTTTCGGGTGTACCTACAAAGAATTTCTAGCTTGTAAACCAACTGAGTTCGCCGGCAGTGAAGGAGCCACAGCTGCTTTGCGATGGTTGGAAAAGACGGAAGCTGTTCTTACAATCAGCAAATGTGCCGAAGAAGATAAGGTGATGTATGCATCTAATCTCTTTAAGGAAGAAGCCTTAGAATGGTGGAATACAATTCTTCAGGCAAAAGGAAGTGGTATGGCTTATGCCATGAACTGGGAAAAATTCAAGGAAATGACAGAAAGGAAATTCTGTCCTTCTTATGAAAAGGAACGAATAGCTAACAAGTTCCTAAATCATAAAATGATAGATGTGAATTGTCGTGAATATACGACAACGTTCTTCGAATATGCAAGAATGGTACCAACTCTGGCTTCGCCAGAACCTGTACTTATTTCTCGTTATATTTGGGGATTAGTTAGTGAAATCAGAGACATAGTCAAGGCCACTAGACCACAGACTATTGAAGAAGCAGTCGAACTAGCTAACATGTTGACAGATGGACTAATTCGCACCAGAGAAGAAAATAAGAAGAAAGAGTTATCCCAGAAAATTTCCCAAGAATTCTACAAGAAGACAGGAATTGAACAGTCATTGGATCAACCTATCTGCAGAAGCTGTAACAAAAAGCATTCAGGAAAATGCCGTTTTAGGAGAACATCCTACTGTAACTTCTGCAAGATGACCGGGCATACAGAGGAAGAGTGTAGAAGGAAAACTACTGTTTGTTTCAATTGCGGAGAAACAGGACACATCAAACCACATTGCCCTAAACTAACCAAAGCACCTGACAACAAGGCCAGAACAACAGACAAAGCTAAGAAGAACACGCGAGCATTCATACTTACTACGCAAGAAGCAGAAATGATTCCAGACGTAGCCGCTGATATGTAGTATCTAATTTAAGTTATTATTTAACCTTAGTACAAGTAAAAGTTTATAAATAAATAAATTCTGTTAAGAATTTCATTTATTCCAAAACCATAACAGAATTGTTTGGTTTTCACTTTCACTAAATCATTCATTTGGTCACGATCACCTTGTGGTGACGTTTTCACAAAATTTGAAGCCTGTGCTAATCTCGTTGCATACGGGTTTAATTATTCATTTCTATTGAATCCGTTTTGTTGGTTTATTCTATAAAATTAATCTTAACACAATCATGTGCTAAGATAATGATACACAATTTCATTTCATATTTCAGTGTATCTCTTAAAGAATTTTTATATCAACAAATCGAGCGTTTATTTTATCATCTTTGATCGAAAAACATTATTCAAGTATTTCGATTTCAATTCTACTCGATTTATTTGAAACATTCGGATTTACTTCATTTGATTTAAAGCATGGTGAAATTCGTTTCATTCACCACTATTATTCCTATGACACCTTGTGGTGGCATTTTCTTTAAATTTGAATCTTGAGATAATCTCATTTTCACTCCTGATGAACGAATTTTAATTTCTGTTGGTTCATCATCTTAAATAGTCTTAATACAAATATGTGTTAAGATAAGTGTACACAAATTCATATCATATTCCGGTGTACCTCTTAACGTTTCTTTCATCATTTATCGAAAATTTTATAATATTCATTTGGTCTTATCATTTGAAAATCCCATTCGAACTGAATATCCAAAATTTCTTCATTTGAGCTTTCAGTTGATTACACGGTGAAATTGTTCAGTCACCGTAATTATTGAATTATTTCAATCCTTACGACACCTTGTGGAGTCGTTATAAACTTGTAGCTTGAGCTAATCATAAGCATACGAATCTTTCAAAATCACGTATGTATTTCGTTTGACTCATCAATTGAAAATAGTCTTGATGCAATTATGTGTTAAGACAATAATACACTAAACTCTATTGTATTCCAGTGTATCCTTGCAAATTCAATAATGTCAACACACTGATTTTTTCTCTTGTTATGATTCGATAGTTGACAAAATATTTTCGTGCTTCTATTTCATTTTGAACTTGTTGATTCTGAGTCTTCTTCAGTTGCCAATCAAAGTAAGCTTTCTTTTGACAAAAGAATTTTATTGATTCTAAAGTTCTTCATATTCATTCTAAATATCTATTTGATCATATATCTTTTGGCTTGAAAATAGTCACATTGGAAATTATATCATTTCATCTCATTCATTTGACATCGATTTCTTCAATTAATTCAATTGAATCTTTGAATTCTACTTATGATACAACTAGTATTCACAAAATTTGATTATGTGTCATATACCTTAATATTGTTTTATTAACTAGAATATGACATAAGTCTAAAAGAAATATCATAACCCAAATACACTTGGAAGCTGGAACCTGAGATGAAGAAAACGTATTCCTACTTATTCCAGCAAATCTCGAGGACGAGATTTTTATTAAGGTGGGGAGAATGTAACGACTCTCATCAAAAGTCATAATTATTAAATTAATTTGACCAATAGGAAACCCTAATTGAGACACCCAAGTGATTCTGTGCAAACCCTAGAATTTTCATAATTTTCAGAATCAGGATCAGGGCCCCTAAAACTCAGGGGGGGGCATTCCCTAGTTGATAATTATCTATAAATTGCGTGCTCAGGAAGTTGAAATTTATGATATCGTCGACTCAGCAAGACTGGAAACACACGTGGCAAGCAGATAGCAAATTTTGAACCCATACGATGCGCAGGGGCTTTTCTGCTACGATGCGCAGGCCTGATAAAGTCCCATACGATGCGCAGGGCTTATATTGCTACGATGCGCAGGGCAGACCAAATTTCACCTATAAATAGAGGACATTGGCATTCACTTTCTGGTGTTCAAACGACGAAAGAATTCGTCCAATTCTTCGAGTTCTCTTCTGTTTACTTCAATTAACACACACGAATCTTCAATTAAGCATAGCGGGGTGCTGCAGAACAGGGTATTAACTTAATCGCTATTACGATTCATTGTCCGATCGATCCATATATCCAATGGATGTTTAAGTGCCGCCCACATTAGGGTTATACTTTATCGTTCGTCATTAATTTGACGGATTGTCGTTAATTCGATAGGTAAAGTATTATACTTTGTCGTTCGTTGTTAATTCAACGGATCATCGTTAATTCGATGGATGAAGTATTGCACTTTGTCATTTGTTGTGAGAATATGATCTCGTGAGTTATCGTAAAATGCTATATTAAGTTACTTACCTAGTTCGTGTGCATTAGGTTAAAAAGGCTAATCACTGGGCTAGGCTCTGCTCAAATTGAATCTGCAATATATATCAAAGGATTATCTGTAGACTAAGCTTTGCCCGTAGAAATCTACAATGTGAGTTCATTTCTCTTTTCTCACAGTTTGTGAGTCCATTATATTTTCTCACAGTTTTATCACATTTTTGTGAAACAATTATATTTACAAAGATTTTACAGAATCTTAAATAAGTACCAGTTATACTTACAGTGATTAAGTTTTTATATTAACTACTGGTATGAAAGATTTTATATATTATTTGATTCCTATTATTAATTACCAGAAAGTGAGTTAATATTATCATGATTACAAATAACAGTGGAAATTATGCATTTTACTAAGATTATATTTTAGTCTTAGTCACATTGAAATATTAAATAATGATATTACAATTATTTAATTATCATATTTGATAAAGTTATATTAATTTGACATAAATTGATATATGTCATTATCTGGATTAAATGGTTTGATACCAAAAGTATATATTTGACAAAGAAATGTCATGGGACACAATTATGTCCAAAGACACGGGTTGAGAGAATGATCAACAGTGTTATGAATAGAAATTACTAGTTGAGAGAATGATCAACAGTAATATAATCTGAGTTATTAGTTGAAAGAATGATCAACAGTGACATGACCGAAAGCACTAGTTGAAAGAATGATCAACAGTGTTATAGAATCACTAGTTGAAAGAATGATCAACAGTGATATGACCAGAATCATTAATTGAAAGAATAATCAATAATTGATATGATTATAGTCACAGGAATCGCCTAGTGACAGATAAATTGAATAATAATCAAATACATTTAATTGATGAATTCACTATCAGACTAAAGTGAAGTCAATAATTGATATGATTACTGTCACATTGGAACTGTCATTATTTGACAAATACTGAGTGAATTGGGTAAATATAAAAACCTTAATACTGTAAGGTATAATAATATATTTATAAAATGGAATGAATTCACTCAGTGTTATCGCTGACAAAACCTTTTCCAAATATTTTTCAGGTAAGTGGAATAAGAGCTGGATACGACACTGAAAAGGCTTCAAGAAGTGGCTTATTTTATTTAAATCAAATTAAGAAATATTGTAAACAAAATTCACATTATAAAACATGGGTTTATCCCATTTCTTTAAATAAAATCCGGTGTTTTCTAAACTCTGATATTTTTCCTAACTCACGGTCCTGATGAAATTTCCGCTGCAACGTTTTAAAAAAAAAACCGGTACCGCTGGACTGTTCATGGCACCCGATTCCGTCCAGGGTGGGTCGGGGGTCGTGACACCAACCATTCACGCGGGCGGTATCAGGGTGGAAACCTGATATCATTGATTTCTTTAGTTCAAACGGGCCGCGTAAGTGTTCGCGTTTAGTTTACGCGGGCCGCGAGTGCCCTGAAGTGTGGCGCAGCCCGGTGCGGCCACGTGGCCCAACACCCGGACAAGCTAGTAGATGACCCAGCTAAGCTACTGAGTTGACTAGAGTCAACGCGGGCCGCGAAGGCCTTATACTTCTCTTACGCGGGCCGCGTGAGAGTCGAATTCAGCAACTATAAATAGAACGCATCAGTTTTCTTTTTTCGTCGCTCACAATTCAATTCTCAATCTCAAATTCTGTAGAAGAGTTATAATAGTTGGGTATTATACCCCTAATTAGCGAGGTTCTGCTCCGTTGTAAGTATTATAACCCCAGTTTCATAACAGTTACGCTGCCCGATTGATTTAGGGTTCCGTAACAACTGTCGTGGTTCTGCCCGACGTAGTTGTTGGAATGCCGTCTCGGGGAGGGTATCATTAATATTTTCAAAGGGTTATGATACTAACCAATGTACATTTGTATAAATTATAGATTATATCCAGGAAACCCTTACGCGAAGTCTAAGATAACATTGTGAGTTTATCCTCTTTTTGTTAATATTTTTGGAATGTTTTACAAAACCTTAATTGTTTTACAATGCGATTAAGCGGTGATTGAGTCTTATAGTTCTTCAATTACTGCCGGTATGTTGGGGTTTTGTATTCAAAATTTACTACACTATGAGTAGTAAGTCGGGGATGACAGTACGTTACCATTGGACAATGAGTTAGCCAATGTGTAATATGACCCACAAGTCAGTGGATTGACAGTACTAATGGAGTAATTGTGTAGACATAAACAATGTGATCGCTCTCAATACTGTTCACTGTGACTTTTATTTAAACTTGATTAAACTGGGATTCACTCACCAGTATTTCCCACTGATAAATGTTTTTAAAACGTGTTTCAGGTAACCCAATGTGACAACCAATTAGTAAAAAGCCAGCTGGAGAGCATTGAAGGCTTGGGGAAAATGTGGCTATAAAAGTTACCTAATAAACGATGTTTTAAATTCAATAAAATAGGGTTTGTCCCTATAAATGTATTGTAATAAGAAACTTGGGTTTTACCCATGTGATTATTAATATTAAATGAGGTGGTTTTACTCTGATAAACATTTCCTTACTACGGTCCTGATGTAAATTCCGCTGCAAGATTAAATTGCTGATACCACCGAAACTCTGAGCTCGCGTCTGTCACACCCTGGCTTTGCGGAAGCGTGGGTTTATTTGGTGTGACTTCTTAATACCATAGCTTAATCAAAACAAAGCTATATGAAAATAAAACGATGCAGATCATCCATTGATTTAAGTTTGAAAAGTAAAATACCACAACATTGTCTTGAGGCGTTGACACATGCAACGAAAATTACAGCCTAATAACATAAAAACAATGTTTGAAAGAACTGGGACTCGTCCAGGTAAAATCCACAACCCCTAAACTTGGATGGTCCCATAACTCTAACGCAGCGTGAAAACGTAGCATACCATGCCTGATCCTTAGTTCCCTGAAATACATGTAAGTTGGAAAAATCAACAAAAATGTTGAGCGAGTTCATGAGTAAGTGAGTATGTAAAACCATTGTAAGTATAAAATCCCTAGTATGTAGCAAATATGGAAATAAAGAGATCACCAATGGTTTGCAAGGCCATTGATATGTGTGATGTGCTGTAGGAAGTCTCAAACCTAGCAGATTAACTTCAGAAAATCAACTATTTCGTAATTACACTTCGTAATTATTTTGTAAATATATTCCTTCCCAAGGATGGGGGTTTTAATACATGTGCGTTCGTATAACTTCGAAATATATTATTAAGTTTCACTTAATGTAATATATTTTATTTCATTTGTCCAAAATACTTTACTCCCAAAATATAAATATTTTTCCCAAAAATATTATAATTTATTCCATATAATTTTCCCAAAATAATACTTTGTCAAAATACACACTTATGAGTATTTCTGAAAATACGTAAGTTACGTTGTAAGGTTCGGGTGGTAATAAATAATACCGGTGTAACTTAAATATTTATTGTGAAGGCGTTCGCATTATTTTGGAGCCGTGAATATTCAGTGTATACGAGTTATATTATTTTTACCCTAAAAATAATACTTGTATAGTTCACAAAATAATCATAAAAATTCACACATGTGCTATTATGAAAAATATATATTCTAAATATATATTTAACAAGTTTTATTTGTGAAAATCCCACCTCCGACACTTGGTTATTTTGTAATAAAAATTCATGGCGAAGTTTGTTTGGAAAAACAAGTCGAAAATATATTCATAACACTTGTCGTAAAAATATTTTCCAAGTGTTATATTTCTGGAAAAATTTCGCCAGAGTTTCCTCTGTAACTGGAGGTGGCCACGCTTTCAATCTTATCATTTTCTTTTATAAATTCAACCAACAATGTTCCCAACATCAACAAACAATAAATAATCATAACAAAACTAGTTTCAAAAGTTTTACACTAACATTCATTCATTAACCACCACGTTTATTATTTTTAGTAGACTTTAAACTTTGATCTTTTATGTTCATGATTTTTATCCGACAAATCTCTTATTAACCACTTTAAACAAGATCAATAGGGTGTTTAGAGTCACTTACTACTAGCTCGTGGCTAGGGAAGAAACTAGACGAAAAATGAGTGGTTAAAGACAAGCGAGAGAGGTCCTTGATGATCCGAGTGCTCCACACCTTCTAAAACACTCTTGTGCACCTTGAAGTGGGTCTTGGGATGCTTGAACAAAATCGAAGAATTGAGGGTGGTGGCTATGGATTTCGGCCGTAGCTTTGATTAGTGGGAAAAGCAATTGTTTTGTGTTGTTGTTTAGTGGAAGAGATGGTGATTGTTTTAATATGCAAATCCTTTATCCATTGGATTTAATGTCAACCAAAGTACAAACATAATTATCCATGATCCCATAGTTGGATTGCATGGGGAAATGAAGTCTTATTCAAATATTGTGAGGACTAAAAATCGTATGGTGGGGGAAGGGACCACATAGGAGCCGATTACTTGAGTTGGGGGTGGTTATTTGAAAGTTATAAGGGGTGCTAAGTGTAAGAGTTTGTGAGTGTAAGTACAAGCATGATTTCTACACAATCCCAAGGTTAGTTTTGCATGGGAACTTGATATATTCCTTGAGTTGGCACATAGGAAGTCAAACGTTGAGAAGAGGGGCCATGCTTGTGCCGCCATAATCATATGGGGGGTTTCATAGTTGAATTTCAATCACTAGTTAAGTGACTTAGTTTGTTTAATTAGGAGATTAAAATTAGTTACTAGCGTGTAGCGTTTTGTAACGGGTGTTCGGGGACCCTAACTGGCTCAGAAAAGGATAAACAATGTCAATGTCGAAATTTTTATGTTCCGGATAAAGTCCGGTTGTTCGGTGGGATATTAATCCGTTAAAGTGCTAAATAAACATTTAAAGTGTCGTTAATATTATTTTTAGTGACACAATGAATTCCCGACACTGTGGAAAGTGTCTAGTATTATTTTCCCATGTTTTTGCACTTTACTAGTTAGCTTAAATGCTGAATTTTTATTTAAAGTACAGAATCTTGTACTTAAAGTACGTTATATGCCCATCCGGTCACTATAACTATCACCTAGTGACGCAGTTTAACAATCCTCATCTCCCTACACTCCCTACTAGTGTAGTAAATTATTCCCGGCTCATAATGGCCTCAGAGACAGTAATCTGTCTGATGCTGGCTATGTCAGCATGTTTACTGGGTTATCCGTATAGTGTGCTCACTGTGCTTTTTGTGCGTCAAGGTTGTCACTGATGTTTGTATATAAATAATAGAGTGACAGTATAAAATGTGATGCATGACTATGTATGTATGTATCGGAAATCAGTAAGTAGTTTAATCACAGTTGTAAGCAAGCACGGTAATTAAGCGGTAATTAAATATTAATTAATTCGTACGGATACCTGGTTTGGTGAGGGTTGTCACATTCTCCCCCCGTTAAATAAATTTCGTCCCGAAATTTAAGCTCTGCTTCTAGATGCAGGGTTCTTAGAAAATAAATGGGTGTATTTCTCTTTCATACGATCCTCACGTTCCCACGTGAATTCAGGTCCATGCCTTGCATTCCAACGAACTTTGACGAGTTTGACACTGCTCCTGCGAGTTTTATTAACTTTCCAATCCGTAACCTCGACGGGTTCTTCAGTGAAGTGGAGCGTGTCGTCGATATGAACTTCGTCAGCAGGAATGACCACTGTTTCTTGTGTTGGACTCTTCCTCAAATTTGATACATGGAATGTATCGTGAACACCATAGACTTCAGCAGGTTGGTCCAGTTTGTAGGCTACAAGCCCAATCCTTTGCAGGATTCTGAAAGGGCCAATGTAACGTGGATTCAACTTCCCACGCTTTCCGAAGCGTGCCACACCCTTCCAGGGTGAAACTTTCAATAAAACCATATCCCCAACTTGAAATTCCAAAGGTTTCCTCTTTGGATCTGCATAGGCTTTATGCCTTTCGCGAGCCGCTTCGATGCGTTTTCGAATCTGCGCAATCTTGTCTGTTGTCTCTTGGACTATTTCGGGACCAACAAGCTGCCTATCACCTGCATCAGCCCAGCATAGTGGTGATCGACACTTGCGTCCGTAAAGAGCTTCAAATGGCGCGGCTCCAATGCTTGTGTGGTAGCTATTGTTGTATCAAAATTCGGCCAATGGTAAATGTTTATCCCAGCTACCACCAAGATCCATTACACATGCTCTCAGCATATCCTCCAATGTCTGAAGAGTTCTTTCACTTTGCCCATCAGTTTGCGGATGAAACGCAGTGCTCAGATTTAATTGTGAGCCAAAAGCTTCTTGGAAGGATTGCCAAATCCTTGATGTGAAACGTCCATCTCTATCAGAGATGATCGAGAGTGGCACTCCATGACGTGCAACGATCTCCCGCATGTATATTTCCGCAAGTTTACTAGTGTTGTCTTTCTCTTTGATTGGCAAGAAGTGTGCGGACTTTGTTAGGCGGTCAACTATTACCCAAATCATATCATGGCCTCTGGGCGTCTTGGGTAGTTTCATTATGAAGTCCATTGAAATTTGTTCCTATTTCCACTTGGGAATCTCAGGTTGTTGCAGAAGTCCTGAGGGCTTCTGGTACTCAGCTTTCACCATGGCGCACCTTAAACACTTGCTAACATAAACAGCAACGTCGCCTTTCATCCTAGGCCACCAATAATAATTTTTAAGATCTTGGTACATCTTATCCGCTCCTGGATGGATAGAGTACCGTGATTTGTGTGCCTCATCAAAAATAACTTTTCTCAAACCACCAAACAGAGGAACCCAAATTCTTTTCATAAAACATATCGTTCCTTCCTCGTTTGGGACTAATTGCTTCTCCATCCCACGGAGATATTCTTCTTCAAGGTTTCTTTCCTTAAGAGCTTCTTTTTGCGCGGCACGAATGCGCAGGGAAAGATCTGTTTGGATAATCATTTCTAAAGACCTAACCCTTATGGGCTTGATCCTTTCTTTTCGACTTAGGGCATCGGCGACCACATTCGCCTTCCCTGGATGGTACTTTATCTCGCAGTCGTAATCGTTCAACAATTCGACCCAACGTCTTTGTCTCATATTCAGCTCTTTCTGGTCGAATATGAGTTGTAGGCTCTTATGATCTGTGAAGATTGTACACTTCGTACCGTATAGGTAATGTCTCCAGATCTTCAATGCAAATACCACTGCGCCTAGCTCCAAATCATGCGTGGTATAGTTCTTTTCATGTACCTTCAGTTGGCGCGATGCGTAAGCTATAACTTTCTGGTGTTGCATCAACACGCAACCCAAGCCTTGACGCGAAGCGTTGCAATATACCACAAAATCATCTGTACCCTCTGGTAGTGCTAAGATTGGCGCATTGCAGAGCTTGTCTTTTAATAGCTGAAATGCTTCTTCCTGTTTGATTCCCTAATCAAACTTCTTATCTTTTTGCGTGAGGAGTGTCAGTGGTTGAGCGATTTTTGAAAAATCCTCAATGAACCTTCGATAATAGCCAGCCAAGCCTAAGAATTGTCGAATCTTGGTTGGCGTCTTTGGGGTTTCCCAATTTTTGATCGCTTCAATCTTTGTTGGATCCACGTGGATCCCATCTCCATTCACCACATGTCCAAGGAATTGGACTTCACGTAGCCAAAACTCGCACTTAGAGAATTTGGCATACAATTGTTCTTTTTTCAGCAACTCCAAAATAGCTCTTAAGTGCTGTTCGTGTTCAGCCTTTGTCTTTGAATAAATCAAAATATCGTCAATGAATACAATCACGAACTTATCGAGATACGGCTTGCAGACTCGGTTCATTAGGTCCATAAAAACTGCAGGCGCGTTTGTCAACCCAAACGGCATAACTAGGAACTCGTAATGTCCATAACGAGTCCTAAAGACTGTTTTCGGAATACTTTCCTCTTGTATTCTCAACTGATGGTAACCCAATCGCAAATCGATCTTTGAGTAAAAAACTTGAACCTTGGAGCTGATCGAATAAGTCATCGATCCTTGGCAGGGGATACCTATTCTTGATAGTCAACTTGTTCAACTCCCGGTAGTCAATGCACATTCGAAAACTACTGTCCTTCTTCTTGACAAACAGGACCGGAGCTCCCCAAGGTGAGAAGCTTGGTCTGATGAATCCTTTGTCTAGCAACTCTTGAAGTTGTGTCGACAATTCCTGCATCTCTGACGGTGCAAGTCTATAAGGTGCCCTAGCTACAGACGCGACGCCTGGAACTAAGTCTATACGGAACTCCACTTGCCTCTGGGGTGGCAATCATGGCAAGTCCTCAGGGAAGACTTTAGGATACTCCCTTACGACAGGGATGTCTTCGATTTTTGGCTCAGCAGCTTTCTTATCCACAATGTGTGCTAAGAATGCAACACATCCCTTCTGTAAACACTTTCGCACTTTCAGGCAGCTGATGATTCTCAAAGGCGTATCACGCTTTTCACCATGTACCACAATCGTTTCACCATCTTCGGTTGGGATGCGAATGATCTTCTCGTGGCAGACAATTTCCGCCTTGTTACTTGATAACCAATCCATTCCTACTACCACGTCGAAGCTTCCCAACTTGACTGGTAGTAGATCCAAAGCAAACTCACGCTCTCCCAATTCGATTACACAACCTCTGACCACTTCATTAGCTTCTACTAACTTCCCATTAGCCAGTTCAATTGAGTAGGGAATATCTAATTTACTAGCGGCTAACCCAAGCATATTCTTAAACTCTAACGATACGAAGCTATAATCGGCACCAGTATCAAATAAAACGGATGCAAAGCGTTGGTTTATAGGGAACGTACCGGTAACAACATTGGGATCCCGGCGCGCTTCCCTCGCTTCGATATTGAAAACCATTCCCCGTGCTTGGTTCAATTCTGGGCAGTTCCTCTTATAGTGCCCAATGTCACCACAGTTAAGACAACCCGGTCTCTGCCCGTTTCCACCTCCATTCCCAGCTTGATTGTTGTTTGGGTTTCGGTTTACAGTACCAGCTTGATTCGCGTTGTTGCCTCGATTTCCATTCCCTCCGTTATTTCCTTGTGCACGATTTCCATTTCCACCCCGGTTATTGTTTCTATTTCCAAAACCTCCTTGGCCTCCCCGGCCAACAGTGGCCAGCAAGTATCCTTCGAGTGACCAACCTTTCCACATGCTTCATATACTTTTGACCCACACCGGCCAGAATGGTGATGCTAGCAGGTGTTACACTTGGGATGGGTACCCATATACCCCTTTCCTTTCTTCCCACCACCGGTTGTAGCTTGAACCAGTGCGCTTGGTTCTCCTTTCCTGCCATCGCTGCTTGTGCCTTGTTTGAAGTTCAAGAATTTTCTTTTGTTACCCCCGGACGACTCTACATGAGTCTCCTTCTTCTTTTGCTCAACATCAGAAAACTTGTTTAGGCGGATAGCCTCCTCAGTAAGAGCCACGCTCAGATCAATTGCCTCAGTGATTGTTGCCGGCTTTGAAGAGGTCACCATACTTATGATTTGAGGAGCTAAACCCCAAATGAAGCGCTCGATTCGCTTGAATTCCTGTGTAACCATGTAAGGAACCACATGAGATAAGTCGTGAAACCTCTGAACATATTCCGCAATTTCCGGACCTTCCATCTTCAAATGCCAAAACTCAGTTTCCAACCTTTGAGTTTCAGCGCGTGAACAATACTTTCTTCGCATGAGCTCTTTCAGCTCGTTCCATGTCATTGCGTAAGCAGCGGCTTCACCAAGAGTCTGAACTTGTAAGTACCACCAGGACAGGGCTCCGTCCAAGAATAGCCCAGAAATGTAAGTCACTTGCTGGTCTGGAGTGCACTTGCTCATTCGAAGAACAGACTCTGTCTTTTCGGCCCATCTGACAAAGGCAACAGCACCTCTGGTGCCGTCAAAGTTTACAGGCTTGCAGTCTAGGAACTGCTTGTAAGTGCACCCTGCACATACGTTAGAATATACGGATGGTATTAGCAAATGTGCTATAAAATGTATTGTAATCCATCTCAACGACTTAACATTACCATGCGGTGGATTGTTGTTGCCATTATTGTTTGAAATGCTTCTGCTGGGTCCTCCTTATGAGGCTGCGTACTGCGCTATGGCGGCAGCGATGATTTGTTGAAGTTCTGCCTCGTTGGCAGGCATGCGCGGATCGCGTTTCGGTGGCATCTTCTAAAAGATGTGTTCACGTAAGTCAGGTCATGGTAGGTAAAGTGTGCGTATATAACGATAGTAATAATACATAACATCTCATGTTAAAATAAACCAAACACATAACATCTCATGTTATAGAACATAAATAATCAATCAAACATCACATATGATGAGAATACTGCGATTGCATTGCCATGAATCGAGACCACAATGTAAAGTTTACAAGTACACAACGGTATCATACAATATCAATGACTAAGGGCTACATCACCCCAGTCCAAAATATCAAATCAGTGTCAACAATATCCAATATACATAACAACAAAAGTCAGGATCAATATGCAGTCGCCCAAAAGCTGTGCAATCTGTGCAATCGCCGTCTTCTCAACAAAAGTCTACCCATGTCGTACAAAATAGCCCTACGCTGATGGCGGTGGAGGAGGGGGAAAATGAGAAAAGAGCAATCGGCGTATGTGAAGCCAATCTTCCTCCATGGCTCGATGAGAACGTAACAGATACGCTATCTGCTGCTCCTGAGTCCAAAAACGAGCAGTAGAGTCGGGAGATAACGGACGAGGAGGGTGTGATATCGCAGGGTGAGTCTGGCCCTGGCACTGGCATGGTGGTCATTGTGCTCTCTCAAGCTCCTGCACGCGACGAGTCAGTGCCTCCTGCTGGATCATGAAAGAAACAAGGACATCCTCGGTAGAAGACCCCACATGATATGGGTGATACGGATCCGTCGGTGGCATGATGGGTGGTGAAGTCCAGAGAAAAGGCTCGCCAGGTAGAGCAAAAGGTGGCACAGTAAATGGTGAAACAGGGGGAACAGCAGTGCGATGAGAGACCTGTGGTACAAACTGATATCCTCCAGTCATGAGAGGTGCATGGCCAAAAGGCTGACGAGATGACCCCTCTCCAGGACGTGGTGGGGGTATGTCCTGGAGAAATGTGATAGGCAGGTCTGCGCGATGCGCATTAGTGACGTGTGCAGGAAACAAAGGTGCGTCAATAGGAACCGAAGCAAGTGCTGAAGCAGGTGTAACAGGTACCACAAAAGACGGGTAGTCATCATCATCGTCTATCCACCCATTTCGGGTGTGGGCATATCGAGGGTCAACATGGGTCGCAAAGGGCGCATGATCAGGCTATACAGGCACTGGGTCAGGAAGAGGGGCAACAACAGGATCAGCGGGTATATCAACAACATGAGGAGCATCAATATGAGCATCAATAGCAACATGACAATCCACCAACTGTGGAGCCACATCAGGATGATCATCGGCAGGTACATCGTCAATCAAAGGAGCAACAACTGGTGCATCAGCATGATCAAGGTCATGCTCTAATGCGAGGACAGGAGCATCAGCCGGCTCAGGGGCCACAGCAGGCTCCAGATCATCAAACTCCATCTCGAAATCAGCGGGATCAGCGAACATGGGATCAACGGGGTCAACAGGGTCCTCCATGGGCTGATCTAGGTGGATAAAATCAATCTCCTGGTCTGGATCAAAACCAGGTGGGAAAACGGGGTCTGAATCATCATCAATGTCATGATCGATCGCAAAACTAGGGGCAGGGGCAGGTGCAGCGGATGATGCTCTATCAGGGTATGTATCATGCGAATAGTGCTGCGTGCCCTGCGCGTGTGATGGTGCAGATGCCACAGACTCGAAAGAGTCTGGGACAGGAGAATGGATAGGTGCCTCCTCTGCAGGAGCATCCGCGAGAAGTAAGAGATCACCAGCAGCTATATGGGCATCGCCCTCAAAGTCATCCTCTAATGGATCCTCGTCAAACAAGTCGACGTCGTTGTCAGCGACTATGTCAAGGGGCATGTCAACAAAAGGGTACGCGGCAAGGGGTACAGGGGCAGGGATCACCGCGAGCGGCAAATCCCCAGCGATAGGGCCATCAGCGGGCTCAGCAACGACATCGGGCAGCGCAAATGGCTGGAAATCATCGTAGTCTGTGCTGGTGGTGTCCGAAGTATGCACCTCGCGCTCTGATGACACTCTGTTGTCCGATACTATGGGCATAGGGTCTGTGGTTTCCGACTCTCCGGTGCCGGATGAAGGCATGTCGTCTGTAACACAAGCACACATATGCACAAATAATCAATCACATAGCCAAATAAACACATCAGTCACCAATAAACAATCAAATAGTTCTCCTAGTCCCACTAGCCTATCCTCCCAGCCTCCCAGACTAATCTTCCTAGTCCCACTAGATTAACTTCCCAGCCTCCCAGACTAACTCCCTAGTCCCACTAGACAATCCTCCCAGCCTCCCAGACTGACTCCCTAGTCCCACTAGACAATCCTCCCAGCCTCCCAGACTGACTCCCTAGTCCCACTAGACAACTCCCTCAGCCTCCCAGACTGAGCCTCCTAGTCCCACTAGACCACTACCTCAGCCTCCCAGACTGAGCCATAACTAACAAATAAAATGTGCTCAACTTTTGTTTGTAAAAACGTTTTATGACTTGGATCTGGACTTAAGTGGTATGCAATGTAAAAATGTTTTCGTGAGAGCCCTAGTGATCATAGTCTAGACTCGAGAAAGAATCCTAGTTCGCTATGATTAGAGCTCTGATACCAAGCTGTCACACCCTGGCTTTGCGGAAGCGTGGGTTTATTTGGTGTGACTTCTTAATACCATAGCTTAATCACAACAAAGCTATATGAAAATAAAACCATGCAGATCATCCATTGATTTAAGTTTGAAAAGTAAAATACCACAACATTGTCTTGAGGCGTTGACACATGCAACGGAAATTACAGCCTAATAACATAAAAACATTGTTTGAAAGACACAACCACAAATTTAAAATAGACGTAGTTTAAGAACTGTGACTCGTCCAGGTAAAAGCCACAACCCCTAAACTTGGATGATCCCATAACTCTAACGCAGCGTGAAAACGTAGCATACCATGCCAGATCCTTAGTTCCCTGAAATACATGTAAGTTGGAAAAATCAACAAAAATGTTGAGCGAGTTCATGTGTAAGTGAGTATGTAAAACCTTTGTAAGTATAAAATCCCTGGTATGTAGCAAATAAGGAAATAAAGAGATCACCAATGGTTTGCAAGGCCATTGATATGTGTGAAGTGCTGTAGGAAGACTCAAACCTAGCAGATTTATACGTCGGGCACAAAGTCACCCCGAGGTCCGTACTGTTGGGCCTGGGGCTGGGCTCGCTACACCCAGATAGATCTACCGCTACTGTCCCTCGGTCCTACACTGAGGATTAATGGCCTTCAGTTCCCGCCTACCCACTCACATGATCTAAGTAGTAACCCTCCTTACGCTAATCATACCATGTGTAAAAAGTACTCATAATCATCGTAACATGTACTTCACCCCGCAGTTTAGAAAACTGAAAACAGTTAAGAGAAAAGGGGGACATGAACTCACCGAAATGCGTCTCTAACAAGAAATCTCTCGGTCAACCTGTTGTGCGATGACCTACACGTACTAACTTCTATTAGACGGACGACCGTGCCTTAGCTTAAGGTTTAATGTCTTTGGGAAATAGTTAGGCAATTATTTTGTAAATATATTCCTTCCCAAGGATGGGTGTTTTAATACATGTGCGTTCGTATAACTTCGAAATATATTATTAAGTTTCACTTAATGTAATATATTTTATTTCATTTGTCCAAAATACTTTACTCCCAAAATATAAATATTTTTCCCAAAAATATTATAATTTATTCCATATAATTTTCCCAAAATAATACTTTGTCAAAATACACACTTATGAGTATTTTCTGAAAATACGTAAGTTACGTTGTAAGGTTCGGGTGGTAATAAATAATACCGGTGTAACTTAAATATTTATTGTGAAGGCGTTCGTATTATTTTGGAGTCGTGAATATTCAGTGTATACGAGTTATATTATTTTTACCCTAAAAATAATATTTGTATAGTTCACAAAATAATCATAAAAATTCACACATGTGCTATTATGAAAAATATATATTCTAAATATATATTTAACTAGTTTTATTTGTGAAAATCCCACCTCCGACACTTGGTTATTTTGTAATAAAAATTCATGGCGAAGTTTGTTTGGAAAAACAAGTCGAAAATATATTCATAACACTTGTCGTAAAAATATTTTCCAAGTGTTATATTTCTGGAAAAATTTCGCCAGAGTTTCCTCTGTAACTGGAGGCGGCCACGCTTTCAAGCGTATCATTTTCTTTTATAAATTCAACCAACAATGTTCCCAACATCAACAAACAATAAATAATCATAACAAAACTAGTTTCAAAAGTTTTACACTAACATTCATTCATTAACCACCACGTTTATTATTTTTAGTAGACTTTAAACTTTGATCTTATATGTTCATGATTTTTATCCTACAAATCTCTTATTAACCACTTTAAACAAGATCAATAGGGTGTTTAGAGTTACTTACTACTAGCTCGTGGCTAGGGAAGAAACTAGACGAAAAATGAGTGGTTAAAGACAAGCGAGAGAGGTCATTGACGATCCGAGTGCTCCACACCTTCTAAAACACTCTTGTGCACCTTGAATTGGGTCTTGGGATGCTTGAACAAAATCGAAGAATTGAGGGTGGTGGCTATGGGTTTCGGCCGTAGCTTTGATTAGTGGGAAAAGCAATTGTTTTGTGTTGTTGTTTAGTGGAAGAGATGGTGATTGTTTTAATATGCAAATCCTTTATCCATTGGATTTAATGTCAACCAAAGTACAAACATAATTATCCATGATCCCAAAGTTGGATTGCATGGGGAAATGAAGTCTTATTCAAATATTGTGATGACTAAAAATCGTATGGTGGGGGAAGGGACTACATAGGAGCCGATTACTTGAGTTGGGGGTGGTTATTTGAAAGTTATAAGGGGTGCTAAGTGTAAGAGTTTGTGAGTGTAAGTACAAGCATGATTTCTACACAATCCCAAGGTTAGTTTTGCATGGGAACTTGATATATTCCTTGAGTTGGCACATAGGAAGTCAAATGTTGAGAAGAGGGGCCATGCTTGTGCCGCCATAATCATATGGGGGGTTTCATAGTTGAATTTCAATCACTAGTTAAGTGACTTAGTTTGTTTAATTAGGAGATTAAAATTAGTTACTAGCGTGTAGTGTTTTGTAACGGGTGTTAGGGTGTTCGGGGACCCTAACTGGCTCAGAAAAGGATAAACAATGTCAATGTCGAAATTTTTATGTAAAGGGTAAAGTCCGGTTGTTCGGTGGGATATTAATCCGTTAAAGTGCTAAATAAACATTTAAAGTGTCGTTAATATTATTTTTAGTGACACAATGAATTCCCGACAATGTGGAAAGTGTCTAGTATTATTTTCCCATGTTTTTGCACTTTACTAGTTAGCTTAAATGCTGAATTTTTATTTAAAGTGCAGAATCTTGTACTTAAAGTACGTTTTAGGCACATCCGGTCACTATAACTATCACCTAGTGACGCAGTTTAACAATCCTCATCTCCCTACACTCCCTACTAGTGTAGTAAATTATTCCCGGCTCATAATGGCCTCAGAGACAGTAATCTGTCTGATGCTGGCTATGTTAGCATGTTTAATGGGTTATCCGTATAGTGTGCTCACTGTGCTTTTTGTGCATCAAGGTTGTCACTGATGTTTGTATATAAATAATAGAGTGACAGTATAAAATGTGATGCATGACTATGTATGTATCGGAAATCAGTAAGCAGTTTAATCACATTTGTAAGCAAGCACAGTAATTAAGCAGTAATTAAATATTAATTAATTCGTACGGATACCTGGTTTGGTGAGGGTTGTCACAGCGTCCGCCCGTTCCCGGGACAGATAAGGGATCGGGGGTTGCGACAGAAGGTGGTATCAGAGCCTAGCCACTGGTCTGAGCCAAAGAAGTGTTCTGCTGACACTTAAATTCTAAATTTTGTTAGGAAATTACGGAAATAAGTGCATAACTGTAATTATTTGTTATGTGTTATTTGACTATCTGTTAGTTTACAGTATGAGTGATCAAGGATCCTCAGACAGGAGTCGTCAGTTGTCTGATTCCCCTAGGAGTGAAGGTACCTCATCACAGCCTGCCCTTTCTGGGTATTCTGCTGATCAGGAAGAAGGAGTGTTTGCTTTTAGAGCTCGGTCAGAAGAGCCATTCCCTCATAAGAAACAAGGATGGTTCAGTAAGGAAGCCTTTGCACGTAGGAAAAGAATGCGAAAGTTGCAACAGCAAAGAGTTTTAGCAGCCGCTAAGCGTAAGACAGATGCCCATACACAAGATATGCTTAATAGAAGCCTAGCTAATTTCCATATCCTAGCTACAACTGCTGCTGACCCAAGTCTGGAACAATTAGTAACCCCACAACCACAAAACCCAGAACAACCCATGGAGATAGAAAACCCGGAAAACCAAGTGGAGATGCATGACATTAACCCAGAAGAAATCCCTAGGATACCTGCACCAAACCCTCTAGACCCAAATTATGACCCCTGGTGGGACGATAATAGGGACTTTGTGCAACGTTACCCTATCCATGAAGAAACACCCATACGGAACATAGGAGCCTACCCAGGTATGGACCCTTTAGATCCCTATTACCATGATGAATATATTAGGGAGATCTTAGAAGATCCTTACCGATTTCAGACACTTTCACCCCCATATCAGGAACCCGTACCCCAGATTCCAAACCCAGTCCTAGAACCTGCACCCCCAATGAGTGCAGAAAATGTCCAAGAACTTAGGACTTTTGGGGAGGAAATTTTAGAAAGCAGTGAGAGAATGCGTCAGGTGGGAGAGCGTCTCGTATGGAAATACGATGAGCGCAATATGGATTTTTGGATAAATCCATATCCGTGATATGATGGAGGAGATGGTAACAATAATAATAATATAATATAATAAAATAAAAATAAAATATGTGTGTACGGATGCATATTACTATTAGTGTGATTCTATTTCTGTTGGTATTGTAATTTTATTTCAGTACTAAGTGTAATAGATGCATAATAGTATATGAATAGAGTACAAGTCGCAATGATCGACGCTTTTGGCTAGATTGTGTATCATGTGATTAACTATATTAGATATTATGTTGTGATATTAATATGGGGTAAATGTTTAAAATTCAGATGGCCGATGAAGGAAATCAAGGAAATCTGAATAATGATAACCAGAGTAACATTAACGTGGTTAATGAGAATCCAAGCATCAATAAGAATAACAATCAAGTGGATAATAGTGCTATCCAACACATAGTAGCACAAGGAATTATAGATGCAATGCCATTTATTCTTCAAATTGTTAAGGATGCTGATAATAAAAGTAAGCATAGCAGTAAACGACCAAGTGAACCAGAACATAGCGTGAACAATGGACCAATACTTCAATTGCCTATTCCCAAAAGAAGAAGAACCGTGCCTTACGGTTGTTCATATAAAGAATTATGGTCTTGTAAACCAATGGAATTCTCGGGCAACGAAGGGGCCATCGCAACCTTACGCTGGATAGAAAAGACTGAGGCAGTCTTAAGGATAAGCAAGTGTGCTGAAGAAGATAAGATAATGTTTGCTTCTAATCTGTTTAAGAATGCGGCACTAGAATGGTGGAACACAATCATCCAAACAAAAGGAAGTGATAGAACCTACAATATGGCATGGAAAGAATTTAAGAACAAGGTAGAAAGGAAATTCTGCCCTCCTAATGAAAAGGAACAAATAGCAAACAAATTCCTAAACCTTAGGATGACTGGTGTGGATAGTAAGGGATATACTAAAATATTCTTTGAATATGCCAGAATAGTGCCAACCCTTGCTTCACCAGAACCAGTGTTAATCTCCCGTTATATTTGGGGATTAATTGGAGAGATAAGACACGTAGTCAAGGCAGCTAGACCTCAAACTATAGAAGAAACTGTAGAACTAGCAAATACCTTGACAAATGAATTAGTTCGTACCCGAGAAGAGGATCAAAGAAGGAATCTAACCCAAAAGCTCACACAAGAATTCCGTTCTGGGAATTACAACCGTAGGAATATGGGTTCTACCTCTGCACCTTTCTGCAAAGTCTGCAAGAAAAAGCATTCGGGAAAATGCTCCATTCTTTGCAATTATTGCAAGATGCCAGGACACAAGGAAGAAAATTGTAGGAAGAAATCCAGTAATGGATTATGCTACAACTGCGGAGAAAAAGGTCATATCAGGCCAAACTGTCCAAAACTAACCCTAGCTGCAAACAACAAGAATACTAAAAATGCTAGAGCATTTGTTCTGACTGCAGATGAAGCCAAGATGATTCCAGATGTCATAGCTGGTACGTTTTTAGTTAATGATGTCTTTGCTAAAGTATTATTTGACTCTGGTGCAAACCAAAGTTTTATTAATACATCATTTTGCAAATTTTTAAATCAGTCATTAACTAAACTACCACTAGAATGCCTAGTAGAGACATCCAATGGAGAAACTGTTAGAATTTCTGAAATCTTGCAGGGAGCAAGCATAGAAATTTTAAATCAGAAATTTAATGCAAATCTTTATCCCATGAATCTGGCAGGATTCGATGTTGTTTTAGGAATGGATTGGTTAATAGCCAATAACGCCAGTATTTTATGTGATCAAAAGTCTATCCAAGTAAATTCACCAAAAGGTAAAACGATCACAATTAAAGGAGATAAACTCTCTAGGTCCACTAAATTCATCTCTGTGATGAAAGCTGCAAGTTATATAAGAAAAGGTTCTATAGTGTATTTGATTTCTATAATCACTAACACTAAAGGAAAGGATTTAAAAGATATTCCAGTAGTATCTCAGTTTTCAGATGTCTTTCCAGAAGAATTAGCAGGACTACCTCCCGACAGAGAAGTTGAATTCAGAATCCATTTAATACCAGGAACATCACCAATTGCCAAAGCACCTTACCGTTTGGCACCTGCAGAGATGCAAGAATTAAAGAAACAATTAGATGAATTATTGGAGAAAGGATTCATACAGCCAAGTTCGTCGCCATGTGGAGCGCCGATATTATTTGTTAAAAAGAAGGACGGATCAATGTGTATGTGCATTGACTACCGTGAATTAAACAAAGTCACGATTAAGAATCGGTACCCATTACCAAGAATCGATGATCTGTTTGATCAACTGCAAGGAGCTCGATTTTTCTCAAAAATCGATTTAAGGTCAGGATATCATCAATTAAAGGTACAGGAAGATGACATTCCTAAGACCGCTTTTAGAACAAGGTATGGCCATTATGAATTTACTGTCATGCCATTTGGTTTAACCAATGCCCCAGCCGCATTTATGGACATGATGAACCGAATATGTAAGCCATATTTGGATAAATTCATAATTGTATTTATAGATGATATTCTAATTTACTCTAAGAGTAAAGAGGATCATGCAAGACATTTGCATGCACTTTTGAGTTTACTACGAAAGGAAAAGCTTTATGCTAGCTTTTCAAAGTGCGAATTTTGGTTAGAACAAGTACAATTTCTTGGACATTTAGTAAATCATGAAGGAATCCATGTGGATCCCACAAAGATCGAGGCGATTACTAAATGGAAAACCCCTGAGTCACCAACCGAGGTTAGAAGTTTCTTAGGATTGGCCGGTTATTATAGAAGTTTTATTCAAGATTTTTCTAGAATAGTCATTCCCTTAACTAAGCTAACCTGTAAATCTGTTAAGTTTGAATGGGGAGTAAAACAAGAAGAAGCTTTTAGAATCCTTAAGCAAAGATTAACCCATACACCCATATTAGCATTACCAGAAGGAACTGAAGACTTTGTAGTCTATTGTGATGCTTCTAAGTTAGGTTATGGATGTGTATTAATGCAACGTCAAAAGGTTATAGCTTACGCATCTAGACAACTTAAGAATCATGAAGATAATTATTCAACCCATGATTTAGAATTAGGAGCTATAATCTTTGCCCTTAAAAATTGGAGACATTACCTTTATGGTAGTAAGTTTACCATATTCACTGATCATAAGAGTTTAAGGTATATTTTCAAGCAAAAGGAGTTGAATATGAGACAAAGACGCTGGATGGAGATGCTTAGTGACTATGATTGTAATATCCAGTATCAAGAAGGAAAAGCAAACGTAGTAGCAGATGCTTTAAGCCGAAAGTATCATGAAAAGCCAAAGAGGGTACGTTCTCTCAAATTAAATCTGCAAGTAGATTTAAATGATCAGATAAGAGAAGCACAAGAATCAGTAATCAAGGATGATTCTGAAAAATTAAAAGGTATGTTAAAAGAATTGGAACAAGGAATAGATGGAATTTGGAGATTCCATAAAAAGAGAATGTGGATACCTAAATTAGGAAACCTACGTCATCGTATATTAGAAGAAGCCCATAAGTCTAAGTATACGATGCATCCAGGAAATGACAAAATGTACCAGGATTTAAGGAAAAATTTCTGGTGGATAGGAATGAAAAAGGACATAGCAACCTATGTTTCTAAATGTTTAACTTGCTCACAAGTTAAAGCTGAACACCAGAAACCCTCAGGTTTGTTACAGCAATTAGAAATGCCAGTGTGGAAATGGGAATTGATAACAATGGATTTTGTTACTAAATTACCCAAAACAAAAAAAGGAAATGATACAATCTGGGTGATTGTAGATAGACTAACCAAGTCAGCTCATTTCCTACCAATGAAAGAAACTTTTGGTATGGAACAATTAGCTAAACTATATGTAAATGAAATTGTTTCTTTACATGGCATTCCTTTATCAATTGTTTCTGATAGGGATAGTCGATTTACCTCTCATTTTTGGTCAAGTTTCCAAAAGGCAATGGGAACCAAGTTAAGTTGGTTCGGACTTAGCTTTAACTTGGTTCCCATTGCCTTTTGGAAATGGAAGATATGCTTAGAGCTTTAACTTAGCTTTAACTTGGTTTATCTCCTTTTGATGAATCTTACTATTCCTTTTTCCAGGGAGCACAGCTTATCATCCTCAAACAGACGGACAAAGCGAAAGAATAATTCAGACAATGGAAGATATGCTTAGAGCTTGTGTAATTAATTTTTGAGGTAATAGGGACGATCACATACCTTTAATAGAATTTTCTTATAATAATAGTTATCACACAAGTATCAATGCTGCACCATTCGAAGCACTTTATGGACGAAAGTGCCGAACCCCAGTCTGTTGGGCAGAAATTGGGGAAACGCAACTATCTGGACCAGAGATAGTGCAAGAAACAACTGACAAAATCATTCAAGTCAAGGAACGACTGAAAGCAGCACGTGATCGACAAAAGATCTATGCCGATAACCGACGCAAGCCATTGGAGTTTCAAGTAGGAGATAAAGTATTGTTGAAAGTCTCTCCCTGGAAAAAGGAATAGTAAGATTCATCAAAAGGGGAAAGCTAAGTCCCAGGTATGTTGGACCTTTTGAGATTATAAGAAGAATAGGACCTGTAGCCTATCAGCTACAACTGCCAGATGAAATGGAAGGAATACATGATGTGTTTCATGTATCTAATCTCAAAAAGTGTTCAGCTGATGAATCACTGATAGTTCCTCTTAATGATATAGAGGTAAATGAACAACTCAAGTTTGTAGAAAGGCCTCTACAGATTGAACACAGGAAAGTCAAGAATCTCAAACATAAGAGACTAGTTCTGGTCAAAGTAAAGTGGGACTCCAAAAGAGGACCTGAGTACACATGGGAGCTTGAATTTGAAATGAAAAGAAAATATCCGCACTTGTTCCAGTAGATCTCGAGGACGAGCTCTAAAACAAGGTGAGGAGGATGTAACAACCCTCGGTAAAACCAACACCCTCATAAATATTTTCGACACTCAAGTATATTTTAAAATACCCTTATATGTCTCTAAATACACCCCGTATGTGAAAACCGAGCCCGAAGTATGTTATAACATTTAAAATAAATAAAAATCTAAAAACAGTAAGTTGAGGCGGGCCGCGTAGACCCACCCCAACCATTCGCGCGGGCGGTATCAGGGTGGAAACCTGATATCATTGATTTCTTTAGTTCAAACAGGCCGCGTAAGTGTTTGCGTTTAGTTTACGCGGGCCGCGAGTGCCCTGAAGTGTGGCGCAGCCCGGTGCGGCCACGTGGCCCAACACCCGGACAAGCTAGTAGATGACCCAGCTAAGCTACTGAGTTGACTAGAGTCAACGCGGGCCGCGAAGGCCTTATGCTTCTCTTACGCGGGCCGCGTGAGAGTCGAAATCAGCAACTATAAATAGAACGCATCAGTTTTCGTTTTTCGTCGCTCACAATTCAACTCTCAATCTCAAATTCTCTAGAAGAGTTATAATAGTCGGGTAATATACCCCTAATTAGCGAGGTTCTGCTCCGTTGTAAGTATTATAACCCCAATTTCATAACAGTTACGTTGCCCGATTGATTTAGGGTTCCGTAACAACTGTCGTGGTTCTGCCCGACGTAGTTGTTGGAATGCCGTCTCGGGGAGGGTATCATTAATATTTTCAAAGGGTTATGATACTAACCAATGTACATTTGTATAAATTATAGATTATATCCAGGAAACCCTTACGCGAAGTCTAAGATAGCAATGTGAGTTTATCCTCTTTTTGTTAATATTTTTGGAATGTTTTACAAAACCTTAAATGTTTTACAATGTGATTAAGCGGTGATTGAGTCTTTGTAGTTCTTCAATTACTGCCGGTATGTTGGGGTTTTGTATACAAAATTTACTACACTATGAGTAGTAAGTCGGGGATGACAGTACGTTACCATTGGACAATGAGTTAGCCAATGTGTAATATGACCCACAAGTCAGTGGATTGACAGTACTAATGGAGTAATTGTGTAGACATAAACAATGTGATCGCTCTCAATACTGTTCACTGTGACTTTTATTTAAACTTGATTAAACTAGGATTCACTCACCAGTATTTCCCACTGACAAATGTTTTTAAAACGCGTTTCAGGTAACCCAATGTGACAGCCAATTAGTAAAAAGCCAGCTGGAGAGCATTGAAGGCTTTGGGAAAATGTGGCTATAAAAGTTACCTAATAAACAATGTTTTAAATTCAATAAAATAGGGTTTGTCCCTATAAATGTATTGTAATAAGAAACTTGGGTTTTACCCATGTGATTATTAATATTAAATGAGGTGGTTTTACTCTGATAAATATTTTCTAACTACGGTCCTGATGTAGATTCCGCTGCAAGATTAAACTGCTGATACCACCGAAACTCTGAGCTCGCGTCCGCCCGTTCCCGGGATAGATAAGGGATCGGGGGTTGCGACAAAAACTCTTTGTTTATCTTCAAATCTAGCTTCAAGAAATTTAGTGTTTCTCTGACATGCACACAATCTATCATCTAGACTTTTGACTTTACTTTTTAAAACGTCATACGCTTCTTTTACAGTATGATATGATAATTCCATTCCATCATATTCCTTTTGCAACTGTTGGATTTCGTTATCTTTTGGAACACATTCGTTGCAAACAGCTGAACACTTTTCTTTCAATGTTTTATTTTCTTTTTCAAGATCATCACATTTTTGTTTTAACTTTTCATTTTCTTGTTTCAAAAACTTTTCATTTTCAAACATTTCATGACATTTATCTTTGAAAATCTTTTCTATTTTAGTGAATTCTATATCTCTTATTTTAAACTTTTCATCTTTTTCAGTACAAGCACTGCACGTTTCCATGCATTTCTTGCACTGTTGTTCAGCTTCATTATCAATTTTATCAGAAGTATCAGTTTGAGTAGTTACCTCAGTGATTGGCACTGTGGTTTCTTTTGCTTGTGAACTCTGACTTTCCTCAAACACCTGTTGTTTCTCTTCAACAGCTTCCTCAATTCTCTCATCAACTTTCTTCACTTCATTCATCAACTTCTTACTCTCATTCACAATCTCTTCAACTGTCTTCTTCTTCTTCTCCAGACTAGCCAATATCACCTTTCGAATGCCTTCTTCAACCTACTCTTTATACCTTGGAATCTCTCTAAGGCCTTTGCACCAGACACTTACAGTAGGTATAGCAGCAACTAATGCATCAAGGTCAACCTTTTTCGGATCAACCGTCGGGTTTCCCTGAGGATCAACATAGCATTCCTTTTCTTTGCTCCACCTGCCTGCGAGTGTTGCTTCTTTGTAAGCATCATACACATCATCCAATCTAAGACGTGCATGTCTTTCTTCACGAGTAAGTTTCACTTCTGCAACCATTGCTTTAGCTTTTTTAACATCTTTGTCATGTTGACTCCAATCATATCCTTCATCGTCCTGTATTTTCCATTTCTCCTCTGTCTCATCAACAAATTTGTTCCAATCAAAATTTTTATACACAGATGATTCAGATCTTTCATAGTCTAGATTATCTTCACTTTTGTCACGCAATGACAAAACAGCTCTCTTCTCTTTAGAAGATCCTTCTTCAATTTGCTTTCTGGTTGGCTGCTCATTGTTCTTGTGATAGACGGCCTTTTTGTAATAATCTTCATAGAAAGGATTCACGCTATCATCAGCCTTGTTGTTTGTGCATTCTCTTTTGAAATGACCCTTTTGTTTACACTTGAAACAAGTGACTTTGTTCTTGTCGAAACCTATCTTCATTTCTGGTCCTTCCAAACATCTTTTGCTAGTAATCTCCATGAATCTTTGAGCTCTACGAATAACGCTCGCCATGCACCAGCGAATGTCCATAAGTTCCATTTCTTCTGGATCCACTTGATCGTAATCCTCCTTCGTCATATTTGGATTTCTGATCTTTCCTACAATTAAACCTTCATAAGATACCAGAATAGAAGCTAAGAAGCTCATATGCTGTTGAACAAACTCATTGTTCAAGAGTGGAGAATTTTTCCAATCAAAGTTGGAATTTGAATTTGACGATCCGGATGCAGATGAGGAATGGTATCCTGGATCATAACTTGAAGACGTGTTCTTTGATGAATCACCAGTCTTTTCTGCATTAAAACCAGTTTTGATTCTTGGAGATTCATTGTTTTGTAACATCCCTCTGCGATAGTACAAACCAACATTCTGTTGATAATTAGAACTAGACACCTTGTTTTGTTTTTGAATCAACAGATCATGTCCCTCTATTTTTTTTATCAGTTGGTCTAATGTCATTGTATCAAATTTATCATCATTTTTCAACACAATCACATAAGTTTTCCAATCATCCTCATGTGGTAAAGCTTCCACAAGTTTATCCACTATTTCTTCTCTCTCTTTGTGAATTTCAAACCTTTCCATTTCAATCTTCAGATGACAGAAGCGTTCTATCATTTGACGAATTGTTTCATTCTTCATGCAGCTAAACATGTCAAATTCTTTCTTTAACAGTGATATTTTGTTTTTCTTGATATCTTTCCCACCTTCAGCTTTCAGCTTTATCGCTTCCCAAATTGACTTAGAAGTTTCACCATACTGAAGTAATGAGAAAATATCCTCTCTGACAGATTGTTGAAGTAAAGTTTGCATTCTCAATTCAGCTGAATGTTCCTTTTTATCATCTGCTGTGAAATCTTTAAGTGTGACCAATTCACGTCTTTCATTTCTTGGTTTTTCATATCCTGTGGTCAAACAAATCCAGTTATCATATGCATAAGCTTGCACCCAGTTTTCAAATCTTTCATACCACCAGTGATAATCTTCGATATTCATGAGCTTTGGTGGTCTCTGATGATTTCCGTACACATTATCATAGCTCAAACTTTCTGATATCACTTTTGTAGCATTCTTTGGAGTAATTGGAGTATCTTCTGACATAAACGCGTTATAAAACGTGTTATAAAACTCTTCGCCAATTTCCGACATCTTCGAAATGCTTCTTGAATTTTTCGTTCCTTAGATTTTTGCTTCGTTTATCACTTCGAATTACACCTCTTGATTACCTTTTGATCACCTGAATTACGAACAAACAAGCACAATCAGTTTAAACAATATCAAACAAATGAATCAGACGGGTATCCGATCGAGTGAGTCAACACAAGTCAACAGTGAAAATAATCTCATGACAACGCTGTCCGTTCGGGTGAGATTGCTATCCGTTCGGATGAAGTAGCTATCCATTCGGGTTGGGTTGCTGTCCGAACGGATGAGGTTGCTGTCCGACCGGATGAAATAAATGTTGTCCGACTCTTTGACAAATACCACTCTAATGATGACACTAAACGACAAAACTGTTGTCCGATCGGGTGAGTTATCCGACCAGATTACTTGTTGACTTCTTTGACCTCGACGATGAACTTTGAACTTCACAAGATTCTTACATGTAAACTTCCATCTTTATCTATTATCACATGCAATGACAGAAACTTTTAATGATATAGAGACAAATGGCCGACAACCAGGTTGTTTTTATGGATGAATCACGTGATGCTATTGTCAATGAGCCTAATCTTATGCAGTGATTTTCATGCAATTGTCAGTGTATATGATTTTTGATTGAACAACATTAACTAGATAAGAGTGCAACAATAAACTTCACATGCAAGATGGACAGACATTTAATACGTTCACATGAGCCGAACAATATGATGTCACTTGGGCTGACACATAATCAAAATGTTCTATATACTAAAGAATTAGTCAACACAATTCAGTGTTCGTCAACAAGTGAAGATTCGTCAACAACAGAGTCTTCGTCACAGCACAGCACCTTTATAAAAAATTTGTTGCAGCGACTCAGATTGCTGTCCACTCGGATAGTAATCCAAACGGATAGGTCTACTAAACTCAACACAGATTGATGTCCGCTCGGATAGTAATCCGCTCGGAAAGGTCAACTAAAGTCAACACGGATTGTTGTCCGCTCGGATAGTAATCCGCTTGGATAGGTCAACTGAAGTCAAAGACTTTTAAGTGAAGATGCAGTGCCTCGGATTGTTATCCGACCGGATAGGTCAACGAAGTCAAAGTCTTTAATGTATTGCCAAGTGTGATATGCTATCCGACCGTGTAACAATGTTGTCCTCTTGGATTGCTGTCCGAGCGAGTAACACCAAGTGAAATATGCAAACTGACAATATCACATGCACACACAATCAATCAATTAATTTCTATATAAAATCCTATTGTGCCGTTCAATGTGTAATGTATGAATTCAGGAGATCACGTGATGAGGTTATTAATGAAAGCTATACTTGTTGACATCTATAATGAAATTCACATTCTGTTAGTGCATGCGTCTGTCGACTTCGTCTTGTGTCGACTCTTGTTCATAGAATGTTTGTTCAGGGTGCAATGTACGAGAAAATATCAGATTTTAGGATTTGATATAGGTGATTTCGCTTGAAGGTATTGATTCCACTTGAAAGAGGCTTGTACAGTCTCAAGCGAAATCATATGATGAGATTTCGCTTGAACTGATGTCTTGCCATATTCAAGCGAAATCCTAACTCTATATATATGTGTTCCAAGCGAAATCTAGATCATTTATTCCGGTCAGAGCAACGAAGTGCTGCCGAAGTGTCGTCTCATTTCAAAATTCACAACTTTTTACGGTTAAAATCGGCTAAATTTCTCACAGGTTGTGCGAAATAGTATTTTTACAAAGCCTTGAAAGTTTCAGGCCTTAAATTGATCTAAAACTTACAAAAATCTGTATTTTCGCTTGAAAACATGTGCGAGATGATGACGTCAGCAGCTCTTCAAGTGAAATCAGTCTCTTATTTCGCTTGAAAACCGGTGGTTCCACTTGAATATTCTATTGATTCCGCTTGAATTGTGCTATTCCGCTTCAGTTGTGTGATTTCGCTTCAGTGATTCAGCTTGAATCCCTGATTTCGCTTCAAGAGTCCAATCCAGTTTGAATGTGTGTTTCTTCAAGCGAAATAGGGTATTTCGCTTGAACTGGGTGATCTCGCTTGAACAGGGATTTCGCTTGAGAACTGTGATTTCGCTTGAACATTCAGTTTTGTCAACTTTGAAAATCCGAAATATGGACGAGGAATTTTATAACGTATTCGCTACCCCGGTTACTCCTATCACTATGGCACAGAACACTATGTTGGAAAATGACACGGGGACGATGCAAAAACCGCCTAAACTTATGAACATCGAGGAGTATAAGGGTTGGGAAGGACGGTTTGAGAATTGGGTTCAAGTAAACTACTTAGATGCTTGGGAATGCGTTGAGACGAAATATATTAGACCAACGAATGATGATGAAGAGATTATAGCAATTAAAGATCTAAATGCCAATGCTAGAAAGAAGTACAAAGATGAGAAAATGATGCTAAGTCTTTTACAACAAGCAGTGAAAGAAGATATCTTGGTGTTATTACAACACAATGGAACTTTTTATTCAATCTGGAAAGCGTTAAGATCAAAGTTTCATGGAAGCCAAGAGATGGTAAAAAATAAGAAGTCACTTTTGAAGAAAGAGTTTGATCTGTTTCGTGGGTTGAAAAATGAAAGCACAAAACAAATCTTTGAGAGATACTGCAATTTGTTAGCTAATATGAAGAGATTGAGTATCGAGAAAGATAATGAGGAATTGATTGAGAAGCTAGCTGATGCTTTGCCATAGGAGACTTGGGGTACATATCTCATGATGCTCAGGAACAAGAAAGGTTTTAGCGGTCTAACTTTGAGCAAATTCATTGAAAAGATTGAGGCTCAGGAGATGGAACAAAGAAAAGTTATAAGAATGAAAGATTTCGATGGTGAACAAGACATCGGGCTTTATTACAAAAGTGGTGTTAGTGATAAACCACCAACTTGTCACCGAAGGTTTAAACAACATTCAATACAAAGAGTTCATCAGAAAGTTCATCCAAAGGATCAAACAGCAACACAAGTTTTTCTTCATATCCATCATTTGATCCGAAAATTTCATCAACGAAGAATGGCAAGAAGTTACAATGCAATATTGTACTGAATCTGGAGAATGATGATGATTATTCAGTAGAAATTACTAAGAGTCATATGTCTTTGTTGGGAATTGTATTTTAATCTTACGGTAGTTTTGTTGCAGGTCGGATCGGGAAACCAATGCTTACAAAAGAGGATTACGATCAGATTGATGCTGAAGAGATGGAACTGATGGACAAAAAGTGGTGTTTGGCAAGTGTATTGAGACGAGCTGAGAAATTTAAGCAGATCACAGGAAGAGATGATTTACGTGAAGCTAATATTTCTACTTTGGGTTTTGATAAATCTAAAGTCACTTGTTTTCGTTGTAGGGAAAAATGACACTTCAAGAGGGAGTGAAAAAATCGCGAAGCTAGTGTAGCTCAAAATCCGTTCAACAACAACAATGATTACTATCGGAAGGCGATCTATCATCAAGTTGCTCAACAACAACAAGAACCACAAGTGGCTCATGGAAGAAAAGTGATTGAAGAATCTTCAAAGAGAGCTTGTATGGTTAATCAGGATGATCAAAAACAAATGGAAGGTTTCAATTGGGACAAATATATCTCAGCTGACAGCAAAGCATGCCTGATAAACCAAGATGAGGAAAAATTGCCTGAAGGTTTTAGCTGGGCAAATTTCAATTGGGATGATTATGATCCAAACAAAGATTCAAATCATAAAGCTTATGTAGCTCGAATTGAAGAGGATAGTGATGATGATCGTGAGTATTGGTCAAGGAAAATGGCAGATCATTTGAAAATGATGGCTGAAAGTGATAGTGAAGATGAAAAGGTTAAAAAGAAAAAGAAATAGATCAAAACACCAGTGAGTAGTGATGATGAGGCTATTCCAGTGATAAATAAAATGGTGAAAGATATACCAAAGTTCAAAGTTGATGAAGAAGTTGATGCTAAAAAGATTCCTGTGAAGTGTGACACTTGTGAAGCTATAAAGAAGCAGAACAGTACATTGATTTATAACTTGAACAGTTTGAAAGAATCTTATGATGTTCTGAATAAAGCTATGAATCAATATAATCAAACAAGTGAAGAACAGGCAACGGCAATGAAGACACTTCAGGGAGCTTTCATGATAAAGCAGAAAGTTGTGAACAATTATATCGAGAAGTGTACTGTGCTAGAACAGAAACTTGAAACTCAAAGAATTGAAACTGAAAGAGTTAATCGTTTGTTGAAAAGTTACTCATGTACTTCTTATGTCATTGACAGGGTCTATCCAACTGTAGAAGGCATGAAGGCATTTGAGGAAGAGAAGACTTCTGAGACAAAGAATTCTGAAGAGCAGAAGCTTTCTGAAGAAAAGACTCCTGAAAAGAAGAAAGAAAAGAAGAAGGATAACAAAGAAAAGACTTCTGGTAAGAAACAAGGTTTCAGTTACAACAAGTGTCCACCCCCGCTTGAAAATGGATATTCTCCGAGAAATCCAAATTCAGAAAGAGTCGAAAAGGCAAAAAATTTACAGTGGGGGTCGGAGTCTACAGTTAACTTGCCAGAAAATATTGATGTCATGTTTACATCATCTGACACTGATCATGAGTCTGAGTTAATAAAGAAAGTAGTCGATCAGGTGTTGGATAAAGATGAATCTGAGGAGTCAAAGTTGGAGTCTATGTCAGAGTCAAAGTCTGAGTCAAGCATTCCGAGTAAAACTGACAAATAGGGCAAAAGAGTTTACAACAAAGAATTCCTGTTATCAAAGTCTAATTTGAATGAAGAAACGTTTAAAGTTGCATATACTTTGAATGGTTCTGACAAATTATATTTTGATGAGGAATTTCCAATAAGAGGAGTTAAACCTGACATGATCAAAAAGGTTTTCAAACTAACAGAAATTAATATTTCTGAAATAAAAGATGTAAATCTTAATGATAAACCTAAAAAATACATCTCAAGAGTTCAACAAAGAGAAAACAAGAAAAAGGGTTACAGTTCTGGTTTTGGTTATCGAAAGAAACCAAACCATAACGGTAATTTCAAAAAGAAAGGATTAGGATTTATTCCTTCAGAAAAACAGAAAAATGAAAAATATGATCGTGATTTTAAATCAAAAATGATATTTGTTTCAGGTACAACTACTGAAGAGGAGAAAGAAAATCTGTTCATGAACCAGTCAAACAGAGAATTCCTTGCGAAGAAGCAAGAAGAAATGAAGACTGTTGATCAGATGAAAGAAAAGAGAACCTCCTTCAAATGCAACACTGTTGGACATATTGCCAAAGATTGTTCCAAGGCAATACAATCTAAACACGGAGTTTCTCGTAAACTGAAAGATAAAGAAGTTGAGTTTGAACCACCAATTGATAGAACAAAACTTTTCAAAAATTCGATTTTTGAGATTGGTGAATGTTCAAACAGATTTTACAAGAAGAAAGGAAACCTTGACAACCAGAAATGGGTTGTTAAGAAGTCTGATGGTAGTTCTAGCAATGATTCTGATTCTTCAAAATCAGAGGAGCTATCTTCTGGCGATGAATCTAATTCCACAAAGTCAGAGGAGCCACAGGTTGAGATTAAAAGTGAAAAATCAGTACCGACTGTGGATGATGTGAATTTTCCACTACTGCGGGCTGAAAATTTTAAGAAAAAAGTTGGTAAAATTGAGATATCAAATCAATTTTTCTCAGACACAAATGATTTTGATTTTGAAAAAGCCTTCAATTCCAAAGTTCATAACATTTTTGGAAAAATGGTTGACAGGAAGGTCAAAGGAGTGAAGGATTTTTACGAGAAAAAGACGAAGAAAGATAAAGTTGAACCATCCCTGGTTTGTGACTGGGATGGTACATATTACGAACAGTAAGTCTGTGGACTTGCCGGAGCTCCCAAGTTGGTAATCGCGGAGCATGAATCGGCATCATTCTTATATTGTTTTTTTTTAAATTGAAATTTGGTCATTAGTATGACTTGCCGGAACTCCCAGGTTGGTAAGTGAGGAGTAGGTATCGGCATCTTGAGAATTCAACTTACATGAGGTATTGGTTGGTAAGCCATGAGGTTGAAAAAGAGATTGTGATTTTATAAGAAAGTTAATCAAGGTCATTAGGTTGAACTTGATTGGACTAATCTTACAAGTGGTTGAAAGACAATGTGATGAACCAAACCCCTAACCTACAAATGGTTTTATAAAATCAACAAAACTTATTTTTCGGAAAACCATTTAATTAAAACAAACTTAAGTGTTTTGAGATCACAATGGAAAATAGTTTGTTGTGAGAGGGAGTTCTGATTGTTTACGCCAAGTAGATGGCGAATTGAAGCGATTCGATATCGGTTGTCACTTTATTGTATAGTTTGTTTTCAAATTTTTCTTAAATGTGTTTGCATTTTAGGGGGAGTAAGAATTTTTTGAAAATCCAAAAACATTTGAAAAATTGAAAAAGCCAAAAACATGATAAAATTCAAAAATGGGTTTTGTTGTATAAAAGAGGAAATGATAGTACATCAGTGGACAATCACAGCATGCTAAAGAAATGGAAAGTAAAAATGTGATAAACGTTCTCACTGATGATGTGCCAGTAGGTTTTTGCACATTTAGTAGATTGTGACGAGATATAAACCTAAATTTAAACTTGCTTATATTATGGGGAAACATCTCTCAGATATATGGGTAACCCCCGAAATCTTGTTTGAAAGGTCCCTCTTTCTGAGATACTAGGTCTTTATACTTAGTGATATCTGAGTATTATCCCGTGACTTCTGATAATGCGGAAGCAATGACCTAGTCCCCGGAGAATACTTTACATTTGCTTGAAATATAGCGTCGCCCTCAGCATAAATGATGAGACAATAAAATTGCTAGTCAATGTTGTTGTAAAAAAGATCCTCTAAAGGGGACACACCAAAAGTCGAGCCGTCATCTCTCTGCTGAATGGAAGTTCTGATCTGAGCTCTCACGGTTTTCGCAATTTAACCCCTTACAGATATCATCTATGGTATACTCACCTGTAAGACTGAATATTGGGATCTGGAAACGAGAGTATATTCTGAGGTGGGACACGCGATTAAGTTTAAGTATCTAAGACATTAATCTCGTATCTCGAAACAATTGAACTTTGTGTGAGAATTTAAATGGATCGGTATACTGACAATCTAAGTGAATCGTTTAGAACTTAAAATGTTTAAAGCTTAACGGTGTTGGTGATTTGTCTCATAAACTGATATGATCCTCTTACACAAACTCACATAAATATTGTCTGTAAATATTTCTTCTCTGTATTGTATTTTTTTACATTTAAAAAAATCCAAAAAGATTTTAGTGTGTTTTAGCATAAATTTTGTAAAATACAAAAAGATTTTCGACAACTGGTGTTGGAGAGCTGATTTTCAAAATTCTGAGTGCTAAACATGATGAACAAATGGTTTGGGAGAGTGTGTTTTGAAAGAAAAATGATATGTCTTCAAATGTTTTATCAGAGATCTGCATTGTAAAATCATTCTTTGATTGTTTTATTCTTGCAAGTGGTTTATTAGATGGTGAGATTGTTTTTACAAGTGATCACCAGAAAATTTATTTTGAGGTAGAGATTTGTGCAGGTAATGATAGGGTCAGGAATCGACCTTAAACCTATGGAAAGAGCAAAGAATCAGGTTACGATCTTGGAAACAAGAATTCCAGACTACAATCCTAGCTTACTGAGAGGGGGAGTCTGAATGTCAAATAGCCAGGTTCTGATCCTGAGGTTGCGATTCTGGATAGAAAGAGAAGAGAGAGATTTGAGGATGCTTTATAGTGTCAAGATACTTCAGAGAGTTCGAAAGGACTGATAAAGACTGAAGATGCGAAGACTCGACACTGAAGACTCGTCAACATTCGAGGGGGAGTCTGTTAGTGCATGCGTCTGTCGACTTCGTCTTGTATCGAGTCTTGTTCATAGAATGTTAGTTCAGGGTGCAATGTACGAGAAAATATCAGATTTTAGGATTTGAAATAGGTGATTTCGCTTGAAGGTATTGATTCCGCTTGAAAGAGGCTTGTACAGTCTCAAGCGAAATCATATGATGAGATTTCGCTTGAACTGATGTCTTGCCATATTCAAGTGAAATCCTAACTCTATATATATGTGTTCCAAGCGAAATCTAGATCATTTATTCCGGTCAGAGCAACGAAGTGCTGCCGAAGTGTCGTCTCATTTTAAAACGTTATCAGATCAATAATACGACAGTTTTAAGTGATATACTAGCTGAATTGATCTCAGTTTGTTTGTTTCCGCCTTTCAAACTGAGCAAAACTCTTCTGATCGACTCGTTCGGGTCTGAAAACGATCCTACACATTCTCACCGCTTGACTGTCAGGATAACAGTGTTGACTTAATGACTCACATGTATTGTTGATAATGTTGACTGACAAGTCCTGAATGTGTTGACAAAATAACTAGCTCGGGTGAGATGTTGTGACTCGGATTGCCGTCCGATCGGATGGTAATCTGAGCGGGTGACAGTCAAGACAAAGTCAATATTTTTAAATGAATTTCAATGCCTCGGATTGCTGTCCGAGTGTACAACAGTCAACAAGTCAACCCTCCTTTAAATGAAATGCAATGTGATGACTTTGAGTCGGATGGTTATCCGCTCGGATTGCCATCCGAGAGGTCAACACCAAGCACAATAACAGCAGCAACAGTAAACATATTTCAAAAACTTTCGAACCAAAAAAATTCAGATTTCTCACAAATTACTTAGAGTTATGATTTGAAACTTTGTAGGCTTATAGATCACGTATTTTCGCACAACATATCCAAATTTTAGCCGATTTTAACCGTAAAAAGTCGTTTAATTTGATGATTTTCGGTCGAAAACGTGAAGAAACGTAAAGATGAAGAAATTGATCAAATCTGAGTGAAATTTGAATCTGATTCTGATGATTTTCCGTGCGAAATCGTGCGTTTGATCCGTGCAATCGAGCTCCTGCTCTGATACCACTTGTTAGGACCGGTTTTGACTCCGAAACGATTGCGAACTAAACGTGTGACGTGCGGAATCCGTACATAAACGTGACCGAACACACGAGAATGTAATATAATCAGTGATTCTATTGACAGATCTGAAATCGTACAAAGCACCTGAATCACGTGGAGCAATTTCTCTCTCTAGCTTCTCTCTCTAGATCTAGAGCTCTTCAAGTCTCCAAAATACCAAAAGTGTCAAAAGTTCTAAACATAACACCTTAGGTTCCTATTTATAGGCCAAGGATATAAGGAGGTTCTCCTTATTTACAATAATGCCACCTTGCCTTTCTAAACTAGATATTACAATAAAACTCTAGAAATAAACTGTTTCAGCTACGATTTGAGATGACGGAGGCGATACACATAAATGCACTAACACCATCAAAAGAGATTAAGTTTCATACATGGACTTTTTAACAAAAGACTACTTTAACCATCGCTTTCCTTCATATATCTTATCCAAGATAAGATATACAAACCAAACCCTTCAAAAGTGGATGACATCAAATCTTCTAATGCACTTCTTGAAAACATTTCCATTGCTGAAGATCCATCTAGTTTCCTGAAATACATGTCATTTGAAAACATCAACAAAAGTTGAGCGAGTTCATGCGTTTTGTATGAGTTCCAATAAACTTGTAAACATTTAAGAGATTCCTTTGAAAATAGGTAAGTAAAGCGTCTATGAACATATCAATTAATGTTTTGCAAGGACATTAATATATGCGATGACATAGGAAGTACTCAACCCGAGTAGACGATTATTAGTGTCGAATCACCTCGACTGTGTCGAATCACCTCGACTGGGACACAACAGCACTCTAAGTGGTCACGCATGGACCGTGAGTGGGGCTTGGTTGTACCCGTTAGATCTAACCTTTGTTCCGTGGTCCTTAAAAGTATTAATGGCACTTCAGTTTTAGCCTATGCTCACATGATCTAATAGTTCATTTCTTCGCTAAATCATACACTTGTTGACGTGTATTTCACCCCCGATAGTTATAAATTCAAAAATAGTTAAGAGAAAAGGGGGACATGAACTCACAGGTTTGCGTAGCTGTCTCGTATACTCAAAGTTTTGCTTTCCGGGTCGTATCACTACCTACACACGTACTATGTTTCATTAGACGTTTAGGTCGTGTAACGACTCTTAGCCTTAGTTGTTTATTAAGACTACTTTTGGACTTTAGTATACTTTGAGTTATACGATTGATGTATATTATATAATTCCAAATTATATAATTATTAGTTAAAATAAGGATATTTTAACTTAAACTATTTCCATCCAATTATTTGGAAATATTGTTAAAAATAATTTATTTTTAACTTGATTTGTCATGTGGTTCCCACATATATATTTTTCCAAGTATATGTATGCTTGTATTTGCGTATTTTACCAAGTATTGGTAGTCTATTCCAGGATATATTTATACGTATAGGAATACGTATTTTCTTGTATTTATTAAGTATTTCATACTTAATTTATGTATAATTTTCCGGAATATTACTTTTGTACAATTAAATATCACCAACTTTTCATTCTTGAAATATAAATATTTTAAGAGAATTTTTATAGAAAATTATCTATAGATTTTTATTTGGCAAAATATGTATATTTCCAAATATGTCTTAAAAATAGTATATTTTTAAGATTAAAGTTAGAAAAATATATATTTTTAGTTTTCACCAAAATAATATATCTTTAAGTTGTTCTTGAAAATATATATTTTCTCCCACTTCAAAAATAATATATTTTCTACTTTGATAAAAATATGATATATTTTATAACAGTTGTAGAAATCCATATTTTTTCGTTTCTCCGGTTTCAAAAATACCATTTGTCACATTTGTCAAGTTACGAATTTATTTCCGAAATATTTATATATATATATATATATATATATATATATATATATATATAAATATATATATTGTCTAAATGTCCTTTGTCCGATTTGTCCGATATTTGGGTATAAGATATATATTTATTTTCCTTGTGATTTTGGTAATATTTCATATTATAATTTTGGTATTTTGGGGTGATATATTATTTTCAAGGTTCCTAATTTTAATATAACTAATACAAGCAATATACAAGTAGCACATAATTTTTGTGACTTCTAAATATATATTTTCCTAAATATATACCTAGTCATTTTTATTGTTAAAAATCAACATCCAATACTTGTAATTTTTATAACAAAAATTAAGGCAAATTTTTATATTCAAAACCAAGATCAAAAATTACTTGTAAACAATTATTTAAAAATATTTTTCTAGGTGTTTATTTTTTACAAAAATTTTGCCATAGTTTCTCTTGAAAATGGAGGTTTCCATGCTTATTAGCATATCATTTTCTTTTCAAAAATTCATCAACAATTTTCATACAACTTACCATAGCCATAATCATGCATTTTTATAAGATGACATGAACTTGAAGTTTTACAAAACCTTGTAGTATTTTAACATGTTGTTTAACATGTTCATCTAACACTAAAAACATTGTTTTTATTTCATCAAACTCATTTTTACAAGATTTCAATCTTTACAACTTGTAACATGTTTTTACAAAAATTTATCTTCTTGAATTTTTCATGTTTCACATACCTTTCTAACTTCATTTTAACATATAAAACATGGTTACTTTCTTCTAAAACCAAATCATGTTGAACCTTGATGTAAACTTTAGTGTCTTGTAACTTTTATTTTGAAATCTTATATTTTTAAGATTCACAACTTGTAGGAATCATCATCCTACACAAAATCATGTTCATCTTCAAGTTCATTCTTTACATAAAGGATGATCAACATAGATTTTTCTAGATTCATCCTCATACTTGCTAGATCATCTTTTAAATCATCATCTAGCAAGCTTCATGTGGTGATCTACACCATACATACAAGTAATCAACAAACAAGTTCTCTACATACACTTAAACAACTTAGATTTTCATGATTTCAAGCTTTATGTTCATGTTCTTGTTTTGATGAGATTCTTTATATTATCATGTTACTTCAAACTTTAACTAGTAAAATCAAGTGTAAAAACAAGGTCAAAGGAGCTTACTACTAGCACTAAGGCTAGGGAAGAACAAGAAGCAAGATGATGAAGAAATGTGGTGGTTAATAGCTCCACAAGATGGTCCTTCCACTTCTAGCACTTGTAGCTTCCTTAGATGATCTTCTTACATCATGAAACAAGCTTGGAATGGCTTGAAAGTTGAACAAAATGGAGATGATGGATGGAATAAGTGTGGCCGTCAGTGGGGAAAGAAGAAGAGGAGAAATGGGTTTGAAATTTTGAGTTTGAAAGTTATGGTAAAGTACAGATGATCTTGTTTCCTTATTTTCCAAAATCTCAATATACAATGGTCTAAATGCCTAATATCTATGTAACATACACTAATAAAATATTCAAGAAAATGTGAAGGTGGGGCCCCCTTTGTAACTGTCCTCATGGGGGGGGGGGGTATATAGTTGAATTTTTAAGTTAGTTAATTAGTTTGGTTAGAATCTAAGTGTCTTAGTTAGGGGTTAATGTGTTTAGATATTTTGATGTGTAATATGGTGTTTGGTGCTAGTAACTAGTATTGTAACATTAAAACAATGCTTCTAGTTCAATTTTGGTGTTTTCGGTAGTGTCCGGTTGTTCGTTTGGTTATCGGCTCGTTAAGGTGCTAAAATGTGCAGTTTAGTGTGTTATGAGGTACATTTTATGACAATTTTCATTCCCGACACTTAACAAGTTATTCCGGACAATTAATTCTCATTTCTGCATTATATTTTCGTGTTAAAAAGCTGATTTTTGTTGTTTTCTGCAAAATTATGCAGTTTGAGTGTGTTTCGGGCACTTTCTAGCACTTAAATCGTCACTCGGAAGGCAGTTTTATAACCCCTACTTTCCTACATAGTATTTTAATGTAAATCTTGCTTCCGGGGCTCATTCTGTGTTCTAACAACATGTCTGTCTGAGTACTGAACTCCCGTCAGTACTACTAGTTTATCTAATTATTGTGCTAGTTTCATTATGTGCACTAATCTAACTGTTTCTAGTTGCATTTCACAGTCGTAAGTAACATGCAACATGTAATGTATTTGTGAGTTCTTTGAAAGTAAATCATGCAATCATTCATGTCATAAATCCAGCATACACAACCATATGTTACAAGTTACTGTTCACATTGTACGGATATTTCATGAAAAAGTGACAGTTGTCACATTCTCCCCCCGTTAAAAGAATTTCGTTCCGAAATTCAAGCTGCGTTTTCGGTTGCAGGGGAGTTGTGAAACAAATGCGGATACTTAGACTTGATTTGGTCTTCACGCTCCCATGTAACTCTGGGCCATGACGGGAATTCCAACGGACTTTGACAAGTTTAATACGATTTCTCCGTGTTTTATGGACCTTCCAGTCCGTAACCTCAACAGGTTCTTCAGTAAATTGGAGTTTGTCGTTGATCTGAATCTCATCTGAGGAAATGACGAATGTTCCTTGAGTAGGACTCGTTTTAAGATTAGACACATGAAACGTGTCGTGAACACTGCTAAGTTCTACTGGAAGCTTCAGTTTGTAAGCCACGGTTCCGATCCTTTCCAGGATCTCGAAGGGTCCAATGTAACGTGGGTTCAACTTTCCACGATTTCCAAACCGTACAACGCCTTTCCAAGGCGAGACTTTCAACAAGACCATATCTCCAACTTCAAATTCCAACGGTTTCCGCTGCTTGTCGACGTAGCTCTTCGGTCAGTCACGGGCTAACTTGATACGTTCACGTATCTGAGCAATCTTGTCTGTAGTCTCCTGAACCAACTCTGGACTAATAACCTATTTATCCCCGGTCTCCACCCAACACAGCGGGGACCGACACTTTCATCCATATAAAGCTTCAAATGGGGCGGCCTGAATGCTGGTGTGATAGCTATTGTTGTAGGAAAACTCCACTAAAGGAAAGTGAGTATCCCAACTTCCACCAAAGTCCATCACACAAGCTCGTAGCATGTCTTCCAGAGTCTGTATCGTTCGTTTACTTTGGTCATCCGTCTGAGGGTGAAAGGTTGTGCTAAGGTTCAGCTGTGATCCAAAGGCTTTCTGAAACATTTGCCAAATCCTTGATACAAAACGACCATCTCGGTCGGATATGATAGAAACGGGCACTCCATGACGTGCCACAATCTCCTTGAGATATATTTCTGTCAACTTCTTCATGCTATCTTTCTCACTGATCGGTTGGAAGTGTGCAGACTACGTAAATCGATCAACAATTACCTATTTGGGTTCTCGGTAGCTTGGTAATGAAATCCACTTATATATGTTCCCACTTCCATACCGGAATCTCAGGTTCTTGCAGCAACCCTGATGGTTTCTGGTACTCCGCCTTAATTTGGCACAAGTAAGACAGTTACCCACATATATAGCGATGTCGGCTTTCATCTTAGGCCACCCATACCGATCCTTCAAGTCTTGGTACATCTTGTCAGATCCGGGATGTATCGAGTACCTTGACTTATGAGCTTCATCCAAAATAAGCGCGCGTATATCGCCACGGAACGGAACCAAAACTCGTTCCATAAAGTATAATGTTCCATCTTCCTTGGGCAACAATTTCACTTCCATCCCATGCAACGATTCAGCTCGTAGGTTCTCTGGTCTAAGCGCTTCCTGCTTGGCTTCACGAATTCGAACTGTGAGATTAGTTTGTATTGTCATCTCTAGGGCTCGCACCCTTAGAGGCTTTGCATGTTCCTTGCGGCTCAAGGCATCTGCCACAATGTTCGCCTTGCCCGGGTGTACTTTGTCTCACAATCGTAATCATTTAACAGCTCGACCCATCTTAGCTATCTCATGTTTAAGACTTTCTGATCAAAAATGTGTTGCAAACTCGTATGGTCTGTACGGATCGTGCAACGAGTACCATACAAGTAATGATGCCAATTCTTCAACGCGAATATCACAGCTCCTACCTCATGGTCGTGCGTTGTATAGTTCTCCTCATGCACCTTCAACTGACGTGACGCGTACGCGATGACTTTGTCTCGTTGCATCAACATGCAACCAAGACCTTGTCAAGAAGCATCATAATAACCCACAAAACCACCAGTACCATCGGGTAAAGATAAAATCGGTGTGTCACAAAGCTTATCCTTCAATGTCTGAAAAGCTGTTTTTTGTGCTTCGCCCCAATCGAATCTCTTATCCTTCTAGGTTAAGGTAGTTAACGGTTGAGCAATCTTCGAGAAATTCTCTGTGAATCATCTGTAGTAACCTGCTAACCCTATAAATTGTCGTATCTCAGTGGGTGTCTTTGGGGCTTCCCAGTTTTTGGTCGCCTCAAACTTAGCAGGGTCGACATGAATTCCATTCTCATTTACCGCATGAGTTAGGAATTGCACCTCGCGAATCCAAAATTCGCACTTCAACAGTTTCGCGTACAGGTGTTCCTTCTTCAAGAGTTTCAGGATAGCTCGCAGATGTTGCTCGTGCTCCTCCTTGGTTCGCGAGTAAATAAGGATGTCATCAATAAATACAATCGCAACTTTATCCAGCTACAGCTTACACACCCGATTCATGAGGTCCATGAATACTGCCGGTGCGTTTGTTAAGCCAAACGGCATGATAAGGAACTCGTAATGTCCATAGCGAGTCCTAAAGGCCATTTTAGGAATACTTTCTTCTTGTATTCGTAGTTGATGATATCCTGATCTCAAGTTGATCTTGGAGTAGTAGCTAGAATCCTTGCAATTGGTCGAGCAAGTTATCAATCCTTAGCAAGGGATACCGATTCTTGATGGTTAACTGTTCCAACTTCCTGTAGTCAATACACATATAAAGACGGTCATCCTTCTTCTTGACAAACAACACTGGAGCTCCCCAGGGTGAGAAGATCGGCCAGATAAATTCTCTTGTCTAGCAGCTCTTTCAGTTGCGTCGAAAGCTCCTGCATTTCAGACGGAGCTAGCCGGTATTGTGCCTTTGCCACTGGTGTCGCTCCTGGCACTAAATTTATCCGAAACTCAACTCGTCGCTGTGGAGGTTGTTAGTGCACTACGTCTATTGACTTCGTCTTGTATCATGTAATAGGATAGAATTATCAGTGCACGAGGTTCGAGAAATTGAGAAAAGAGGTTTAAGTGAAGATTTCGCTTGAAACTGTTCAAGCGAAATCATACACAACAGATTTCGCTTCAGTCTTCAAGCGAAATCACATACAACAGATTTGGCTTCAAGCTTTCAAGCGAAATCTTAACCTCTATATATAGGTGCACTTGGTTATTCATTTGTAACTTTCGGATCTGAGTAGCGAAGCTCTGTCGGATCGTCTCTAGGTTGTAAATCAGTTTCATATCAATATAAGAGACATTATAATTACATCGAGTGTCCGTATCTTTGATTCCGCCTCTGATTCGGATTACAAACTCTTCTGAACGACTCAGTCGGGTCGTACAACGATCCAACAAGTGGTATCAGAGCTCAGGAGGAAGAGTTTAGCTCGATTGCAATTAGATTCTGACTTCTACACCTTCTTTTTCAATCTGGATGTGATTTCACGGTCAAAATGGATTGAACTTCTCACTGAACATGCAAAACAACAGTTTAACAAAGCCTTGAAAGTTTGAGACTGAAATTCGCATTAAAAGTGACTGAATTGGATCAAAAACTAGATTTCGCTTGAATAGTGTTCGAAGGATATAATTGATTTCGCTTCAAAAACAGACTGTTGGACTATTCCGCTTGAACATCTGAAGCGAAATAGTATTATGTTCTTGGATTTCGCTTGAAACTCTGAAGCGAAATAGACTTCCTGAAGCGAAATAGTTGGTTTCGCTTGAAACTTCTGAAGCGAACTTGTTTTTGCTGGTTTTCACTTGAAGATTGATTTCAGGTTGAAGCGAAATAGGTTCTTGGGATTTCGCTTGAAGTTATAAACAGTTGATTTCGCTTCAAGTTATCATTAGTTGATTTCGCTTCAGCTGGTCAAACAAAGTTGATTTCGCTTGAAGAATCAACTTGTGTTTCTGATTGAGTTTCCTAGTTCGATTGAAAAGTGAAATTTCGTGTCAAGATTATTTCACGTCAACAGGGTATCAATCTATTTCAGGATATTATTGTGTATACTGATTGTTTGTTTGTTTGTTTGTTTGCAGGTGATTTACACGGCACAAATATCAAGAATTCAAAATGTTTGATGAACTGGAAAACATTAAATTTGAAAGAATGAACAATTGGACTTGTTGTTCTTCTTCTGAGAAAAAGGAGGTTTTAGTTGAAAGATTTGAATATTTCATGTGTCGAAAGGATGAAACGTTGGATGAGTTGGAAATACGGTTTAAAAATTTAATGGACAGTTTGAGAAACAAGAATATCAAATGATGAACAGATATCGAAATTGGCAAATGCATTACCTGCTAAATGGGATAAATTCTTGGTTGATCTAAAAAGGGAAGATTTTTTTCAAGAACTTTATCCAACACAGTTCTTTAATGAGGTTAATGGAGAGTTTCGTAATGAAAATAGGAAAAAGAAGGAAATTTTGACCAAAATGGAAAAGAATTTACAAAAATTGTAATTGGATATTATTACTGAAATTGATAATAGAATTCGTGTGTGTCTTGAAACAAAGAGTATTCTGAAATATGATATTAAAAGGAAATGTTATATTGATGAAAGTATGAATCCTTTTGATTTCGTTAAACTCTTTTGTGCAGGAACATATAAGATGGAAACAAAGGATATTCCAAAGAACGAAGAATTTTTGAAGCTTGGATCTTCAAGTTCAGAATCAGTGTGCTCTAAATGTGACAACTTTAAGGCTGAAAATGACAAACTTTTGAAGGATGCTGAAAGTTTGACATCATAAGTCGAGAAGTTAAGAGATGAGAAGCAAACTGATGATAACCAGATTCTTATGTTGCAGGGAATTTGTGAAAATTTGAAGTCTGAAAATGTCAAACTGCTTAGTGATGTGAACAGTTTGACAGCAGAAAACAAAATTTTAAAAGAAAAAATTGAAAATTTTAAAAATGAAAAATTAAAATTTGAAAATGATTTCAAAAGTCAGTTAAAGATTTTAGAAGATGAGAGAGATGTTTTTGGTAAAGATAATCTTGAAAAACAAATTGAAATCAATTCTCATCTTGCTAAAATCATTCAGCTTGAAAAAGAAGCTGAAAAAGCTCGGACTAAAATCAAAGAGCTTGAAGTAAAATTGAAAGGTTTTGTGACTTCTACATCACATGTTTGTTCAAAACCAATCAATTTCAAAATTGAAAATGTCAAAGTTGAAGATTGTGATGAGATATCTGATGATGAAAAAGAAAAGAAAAGAAAAATATTTTTAGATTTACAAGAAAAATTTCAAAATACTGTTCTGCAATCTACTGAAACAGGTGAATGTTCTAAACAAAAACCTGTTAAGAAGAATGCAAAACAGAAACAAAAAGATAGAAATTTGAAAAATTCTAAAAATGAAATCAAAAGCTCATCAGATAAATCATCCAATCATTATCAAAAATCACAAAAAGTTAAAAATGAAAACTTACAAAATGTTGGTAATAAGTGGTGCAGGTTTGACCACAGTACTCAAAAGACAAATCCAGCATTGAGGAGGAGAAATGATTATAACCAAGCCAAACAATGTTATGATCTGAAGGTTTGGACTGACAGAAGTGGATGGTATGATAACAGAGTGTGTTACACCTGTGGTGTTAGAGGACACATTGTTGTTAACTGCCAGAATTGGAATTTTGATACAAGAAGATGCTATAATTGCCATATCAGAGGACATATTGCCAGAGATTGCCCAAGGAGATCGATGGGAAGATCGAGGGTTGAATCTCAAAGAACGGTAAAAAAGCCAGTCAAAGTCAAGCCCCATGAACAGAAGGTTCTAAAACCTAAAGTTCAGGATCAGACAAGAAAGTTAAACTTTCACAGGGGCAGAAAGATAGATTACGAAAGAAAAGGAAGAAGGCGAGAGAATATCTTGAGAAAATTTTGTCTTCGGGTTCATCGGTTGGTTCGAATAATAGTTCTGATGAATCGATTCACTCGACAGCAAAGTCAAGCAAATCGAATTCTTCAGATACAAATCTGAGGACAAAAGAGAAAAAGGAAAAGAAGAAAATGGTCGGCGAGGAATCTGATGTTTCAAAGTCAGACAAGCCACCATCAGGCAATGAATCTGGATCATCTAAGTCAGATAAGCCAAGTTCGGGCAATGAATCTGATTCCACAAAATCAGAGGAGCCACAAGTTGAGGTAAAGAAGGAAGAAACTGTTCTTTTGATGAATGATGAAAAATTTCCTCCATTACAAGCCACAAACACAAAATCAAAAGGTGTTGATGCTGGAAAAATGTTTAATAGCAATGTTAAACATATTTTTAGCAAGATGGTTGATGGTAAGGAAAAAGGAGTGAAAGAGTTTTATGAAGAAAAGAGAAAAGCTCAAAATACACCCAAGGACAGTCAGGCTTGGGTGAAACTTTTCAAATAAGAAAAATCTGACTTGCCGGAGCTTCCAGGTTGGTAAGTGTGAAGCAGGTATCGGCATCATTCTTGAGAAATTCACAGGATGGTAACTGTGATATTTCGTCTTATAAGTGGTTAATCAAGGACATTAAGTTGTACTTGATTTTCTACAAGTGTTTGTGGTGTTTGTTCTTATATTGTTAAAATTTTTCAAAATGGTTAAAAGAGAACAAGGTGATGTGATAACCCCGAATCCACAAGTGATGGATAAACAAACTAATGTTTCCGGAAAAACCATTCTGATTAAAACAAACTTAAGTGTTTTGAAATCATTATGGGAAAATAGTTTGTTGTAAGGGGAGTGTTGATTGAATACGCCGAAACCCGCACGGCTGAACAAACATGATTACTTTCATCAGATTGAAAAACGGTTTTCAAACTGTTAAGATCAATGTGTTGTATATCATGGGGGTATGTTATATTTTCTGCAAAACAGAGCATGAGATGCAGAAAATGGATGGCGAGACAAAGCTATCAGTGTTGGTTGTCAAATTTTCTTTATATGGTTTTGCATTTTAGGGGGAGAAATATTGTTAGAAAATACAAAAACATTTGAAAATTTGAAAAAGCCAAAAACATGATAAAATTCAAAAATTGAGTTTTTGCGTAAAAAGAGGAAATGATAGTACATCAGTAGACAGTTACAGTACGCTAAAGAAATGGAAAGTTTAAATGTGTTAAACGATCTCACCATGGATGTGTCGGTAGGTTTTTATACACTTAGTAAACTTTTTCGGGATATAAATCTAAATTCAAACTTGCTTATTTCGTGGGGAACACTACTTGGATATATAGGTAACCCCTGAAATCTCGTTTGAAAGGTCTCATAATCTGATATACTAGGTCTTTATACTCAATGATGTCTGGGGTATTATTCCGGGACTTCTGCTGAACGGTAGTTCTGACTTAGTCCTTGGATAATGCTTTCTGCAATGCTTGAAACATAGCATTAAACCCTCAGCATGCTGATGAAACAATAAAATTGATAGTCGCTGCTGTTGTAAGCAAAAAGATCCTCTAAAGGGGACATACCGTAAAGTTGAAGCTGATATCTCTCTGCGTATACGGAAGTATCGATCTGAGATCCCTCGGCCCTCGCATACCTAATTTATATACAGATATCATTGTAGTATACTCACCTGTAAGACTGATTATTGGGATTCTGGATACGGGAGTATATTCAAGAGGTGGGACACATGAATGAGTTTAAGTTCCTTAATTCATCTAATTCGTATCCTGAATGAGTTGAAGTTTGTATGAAAATTTAAGTGGATCAGTATATCGACAATCTAAGTGAATTGTTTAATACTTAAAGTGAAATTAAGCTCAACGGTACTTGTGACTTGTCGAAAACTGATATGATCCTCTGACGCATACTCAAACAAAAATATTGTCTGTAAATATGTTTGAACATATTTCGTTACTGCTTTATATTTTCAGAAAATACAAAAAGATTTTGATTTATGCTTTATTTTCGACAACCGATATCTGAGTGCTGAGTTTCAAAATCTAAGTATGTTGATTGTGTTTCTGAAAATAAAACAAGTTCATTAAATTGAAACTTGATTTAAAATCAAAAATTCAAAAACAGTTTGTGATATCTCCAAGGTCATTAGTTTGGACTTGGATGATAAACTGTGAGGGAGTTGGATTATTTAACACTGCTAAATCTATACAGTTTGTTGATAGGGGGAGTGGATTAGAGAATTTGATTGGAATTTCCAGGTTACGATTCCTGGATAGTCTAAAATGTTGTTACTTATAAAAGTATGAGTGATTGCAGATAGTCCAGACTACGATCCCGAAAGCAGAGTCTAAGGGGGAGTCTGAAGACAAACTGAAAGTTAGGAGCTTTTATCTGGAAAGCTAGGTGTCGATCCCAAAGCACAGAAGCTTGATGAAAGGGGGAGCCTGAAGCTGATAGAAGAAGAGATAGTTGGATGCTTACAATGTTACAATCTAAATGAGGATGCAGAATGATCAAGACTGAAGATGTGTCATATTGAAGAATAGTCACTGAAGACTGCGTCAATATCCGAGGGGGAGTCTGTTAGTGCACTACGTCTATTGACTTCGTCTTGTATCATGTAATAGGATAGAATTATCAGTGCACGAGGTTCGAGAAATTGAGAAAAGAGGTTTAAGTGAAGATTTCGCTTGAAACTGTTCAAGCGAAATCATACACAACAGATTTCGCTTCAGTCTTCAAGCGAAATCACATACAACAGATTTCGCTTCAAGCTTTCAAGCGAAATCTTAACCTCTATATATAGGTGCACTTGGTCATTCATTTGTAACTTTCGGATCTGAGTAGCGAAGCTCTGTCGGATCGTCTCTAGGTTGTAAATCAGTTTCATATCAATATAAGAGACATTATAATTACATCGAGTGTCCGTATCTTTGATTCCGCCTCTGATTCGGATTACAAACTCTTCTGAACGACTCAGTCGGGTCGTACAACGATCCAACAGAGGTAACCCAGGCAAGTCTTCGGGAAAGACTTCTGGAAATTCCTTCACAATGGGGATGTTTTCTAGCTTTGGCTCCTTGGTCTCCTTATCGACAATATGAGCAAGAAAGGCTATGCAACCCTTTCAGAGGCACTTATGTGTCTTCATAACCGATGTGGGATGTCACAATCCTTTGCCTTATGGGGGCCCGGCGTCTCCGCATCGACTGCATGAAGGCCATGTACTATAAGTGTTTCATCATTCGCAAGAGGTATGCGAATGATTTTCTCATGACAAACAACTTCAGCTCGATTCTTGGATAGCCAATCCATGCCGACTACAACATCAAAGCTACCTAAACCAACTGGTAGGAGATCGATAGAAAATTCCCGCTCCCCAAGTTCCAAAGTACAACCCTTAATCACCTCATTTGCTTTAACTAACTTTCCATTTGCCAATTCTATAGAATATGGGACGTCTAGCTTACTTGAAACTAGGCCAAGTGTATTCTTAAATTCTACCGATACGAAACTAAAGTCGGCGCCAGTATCAAACAGAACAGATGCATAGTGCTAGTTAATAGAGAACGTAGCCGTCACAACATTCGGGTCCTGGCGCATTCACGAGCTCCTATCGCGAAAACTCTTCCTTGTGCTTGGTTCTTCTTAGGGCAATCTTTTCTAAAGTGCCCCATGTCACCACATTCGAAGCAACCTGGAATTCTACCATTACCGTTTTCGCCTTGGTTGTTGTTGCGATATCCACCCTGACTGTTGTTGCCACCTTGGTTGTAGTTACCGTTTCCTCCTTGGTTGGGATATCTTGCCCAACAGGTATCCTTGCCGTGTCCCTCTTTTCCACATCTGTCACACTTAGGTTTCGGGCATCGACCTTCATGGTGAAACTTGCATCCGTCACATCTTGGCTTAGTCCCCAAATAAACCTTACCACTGGCCTTATTGGTGGCTCCGTAAGCTTTCGTGCCATGAGGCGGGTTTGCTTCCCTTCTTTTGTTTGCATTTGAGTTACCATGACTTGCTTGGGTGCCTTTCTTCAGGTTTGAAAGCTTTCTTTTGTTTTCGCCCGAAGACTCCATGTGAGTCTCTTTCTTGTTTGTTTCAGATTTCGAAAACTTTCCCATACGAAGGGCTTCTTCAGTAAGTACAACGCTCAAATCGATAGCCTCTGCGATGGTTGGAGGCTTTGAGGCAGTAACCATGCTCAGGATTTGAGATGCAAGTCCCTAAATGAATCGCTCAATCCTCTTGAATTCAGGCTCGACCAAGTAGGGAACAACCCTAGACAAGTCATGAAAGCGTTGAACGTACTCAGCAATCTTCAGCCCATCCATTTTCAAATTCCAGAACATAGTCTCAAGCTTCTGGATTTCGGCCCTAGCGCAGTATTTCTTTCGCATCAGTTCCTTGAGCTTGTCCCAGCTCAACGCATAAGCAGCAGTTTCACCAAGGATTTGAACCTGAAGGTTCCACCAAGAGAGTGCACCGTCCATGAACAATCCTGAGATATAGGTAACTCCCTGCTCGGGGGAACATTTACTCATTCTCAGAATGGAGTCAGTCTTTTCAACCCAATGAACAAAAGCAATGGCACCTCCTGTACCATCAAAACTCAAGGGTTTGTAGTCCAGGAACTGTTTATAGGTGCAACCTATAACACATACAACAATAATTCTCAAGTGAGCATTGACAAAGCACAATTTGGAAATATCCAAAAGTTTTGTAATGTGTCTTGGGTGACTTAACATTACCAGTGGGAGGATTGTTTCCTGAAGTACCACCGCTGTGTTCAGAGCGGAGGGCTTCATGCTGCGCTATAGCCTGGGATATACGCTCATTGAGTTCGGCCTCAGTTCTCAGTAACGTATTGGTGTCTGTGCTACGTCTGGGCAGCATTTTCTTTTAGCAAGAGGTATCGGGTAGGTTAGATAACATTCACCAAATAATTGTCTATGAAGTATATATGTATATATACATATATAACATAAATAATCATCACAGCAAGCGAACATGTAATCACATAAATATCACATGCACATATAATCAACAATGTATAAATAAGAAAATAACCACTAAGCTTTCATATATGTTCGACAACTTGATACATTGTTTTTAACAGGAGAAAAATAAAATGGACTCGAGGTTACATCACCTCGATCATTCAAGTTCCATAATACGAAAGTAGTAACTATTTTCCTTCTACATTGGTTTTCTTAGGTCTTTTTGTTTTACAAAAACGGGTATACTTCCAAAAGATGGGGGGTTGTGCATTACTACCACGTATAGGGGGTGCTAGTGAAAACACAGAGATAAGGTCGTGAGGGTACGTGACTTCTTCCTCGGGACCGAATTGTGCCTTGTAGCAACCGTAGAGCGGTTTTCCAAGGCGTGAATGCACTACTCAAACGATGGGGTGCTTCACGGGATAGAGAGTGTAGAGTTACTGATAGGGGTGTTGGTGGTGGTGATATAGGTAGTGGGTGATAGGGTGCATGTGAGGTGAAGGATGAGAAGAATCTTTTCTGAGTGTTAGTGATGTGTGTAAAATGCAACATATAAATTACATCAAATGAGGCATAAAACTAACCCTTTTTAAGTACTAATATTGGAAAAAGAGTGTTTTTGTCTTCCTTTTGTATTTTCAGGATTAAATGAGCTCAAAAACACAAAAGAAGCAAAAAGACAGCTAAAACCAACATAAATACAAGAAAAGGAACATTAGTGGACTGCCCGAACCCTCAACGGCACCTTCCAAAGCAAAAAAGAGAATACAGAAGGCTGAACACGCCCCGTGCTCAGCCAGCACGGGGCCGTGCCCAAGAAGCAGCAGAAAAGACAAATCTATAGAAGCTTCTATTGCCCATCACGGGGCCGTGCTCAGTGGACACGGGGGCGTGTCGAAAGTACAGCAGGCGCATTTATTGTAATTGCGAATTACAATTAATGAGGAGAGAGATTGTCAGACGGACACGGGGCCGTGCCCAGCGGACACGGGGCCGTGTCCAGCTCTCTGTTCAGCCTATAAATAGGAGTGCTTGGATTCATTTCATCTCATCCCTTGGCACACCACCTCTCTCACACTTCATCCACCACCCACCACCATCACAACACCATCATCCACCACCATCATCCATTGTCCATCGTAGAGTGTGTGAGTCGTCTCGGGATCCAAGATTGATCGTAAGAGTTCTTGACAATCAAGGCCATGTTTGCCTAAGTCTCTTACATCACTTGGTGAAGACAAAGTGTCTAGTATAATACTTTTTATTTCTAATCTTTTGCACTTTTTATTTGGTTTTGTATTAATGACTTTAATAACTAGTTACTTATGTTGAAGGTGATCTTTCCTTATCGTTTGTCCGTGGTGTCTTGGCATTATTTTACTGTCTATATAAAATAAAGGATTTTCACCATTCATATCTCCACGGTCTATATGGAGGTATGTTGGCTACCTGGTAGGGGGTTAAGGGAACGGTTTGGTAAAGGTCTTGCCATTGTTCAGCGTTTAGAGGTCCTGCAATGGACCTGGGTCAAATTTAGTAGGACCTCCTTCAATACTTCACGGTATTGGATGGCGGGGGTCCAAACTCTTTGATCCCCTCATAAGTTAACTACTATTAATACTATAACCCGGCTATTTAGGACTGTATCCCTGCTGACTCAGACTACTTAGCCGAGGGTAACGTCACCGCCAAAAGCGGGGCCTACCACAATACTGCATTAATAACTTAATTCATTATCTTCCAATAATCCACCCCTTTAGGATTGTATCCCTGCTGACTCAAACTACTGGGGTGAGGGTAACGTCACCTTCAAAAGAGGGGCCTACTACAATAACTAAGATAATCTCTTAATTGTGTGCAAAAGTGCGGAAATAATCAAAGGTTATACTAGATACGAGTCGGAACCAAGTGATGCATCTTGTCTATCTGTTTTTCTTTTATTTTTATTTTCAGCATTTTAGTTAGATTTTATTTTTCTTAGTTTAAAACATTTTTCTAAACTTTTATTTTGGTTAGACGTTGAGGATAAACCGGTACTAAAAGCTCTTGTGTCCTTGGACGACCTCGGTATCTTACCAACACTATACTACACTCAACGATGGGTGCACTTGCCCATATGTGTGTTTAGTGTTAGTGAAATATCGTGTTTTATAAATTTAAAACTTGGCTAAAATAAGTGTTAAAAAGGGCTTAAAATATACACCTAAAATATACGACACTTCACGCACATCAGTTAGCCATCTTCACTTGCTTAGATACCGGGTCCCAACGACTCGTACTACGGGTAGAAGTGTTAGGCACGAAGTAGGCAAAGACAGACTTCCTACTTTGTAGAGTGTTATAGTAACTTTCTCGGTTAGTGTTCCTTTAGATGGGGGTTTGAACAAGTTAGAAATTTTGAACGTGTGATGATCATTAGCTCGACCCGCAGAGTCCCCCAGGATTCCCCATGCACTACAAGTTGTTATTATGTGGGCCCCCATAATAATAAATTGTCTTGCATGGTCACCCTAATGTTCTCTCGTTTGAAGCAGCTGATCAGCCAGAGAGGGGACACTACTGTCCTCATACCTTCGACATAGATGGGACCTTTATGATGGTCCATGCGCCAACGCACGTTGTCGTTAAGCGCGAAATGACACAATGCTAGTCAAAGTAGGAATAAGGAGAGTTCCTAACAATAGTAGTTGGAGGGGCACCTTCATGATGAGTACCTCATCTTTCTTGTCTGGACAAGGGTGTCGTCAATCATGTTTCGTAAAAGCCATAGGGACCTCGTCCCGCTGATAAGGTTGTTGTCTAAGGTTACCACCTCCGCCTCGCCGTTACTGCCGTAGTCAGGCTCCTTCGCATTCGAGGGGGAAGAACAGCCATCTTCTACGGAATCAAGCTCAGGGTCTCATTTGGTAATCACATCAGCCATAAGCTCCGCCGTATACGCGAGGTCGATAGTCTCATTGTGCGAGTCAAGAACAATAATAGGATTCGAAGTCGAAGGTATCTCATTCCTGTAAAAAATTATTCCGTACACATATATGCATATATATTAATAAATAGTAATGTTACTTAGCATATACAGGCAAATAAATAAAACATGTCACATATAACTGTTGTTTGTCCTTTCGTGGGTCATTTCGTCTTCGGCAAGTCTATTTCACATAGACTATACCTTAATTGGCACATTAGTTGGGGTTATTCCCCCTCCCTACTAATGTCCTTGCTTTCTCTTTCCTTTGAAAAATTGTTTGTTTCATGGATCTTGGCGCTTTCATAAATGTAATGAAAAACCTTTTTGTAAAAATGTTTTCGTGAGAGAATCCTAGTGATTGTAGTCTAGACTCGAGAAGGAATCCTAGTTCACTACAATCGAAGCTCTGATACCAACCTGTCACATCGTGACTTTTGTGGAAGCGTGTATGTGTGACTTGATCAGTTTTCATTGCATTCAATTATAATAAACAACTACATGATTAAAAATGATGTTCATCCATTCATAAGTTTCAAATATTATTACAACACATAAGTTGTTAAGTTTCAACCCATCAAAAGAGATTAAGTTTCATACATGGACTTTTTAACAAAAGACTACTTTAACCATGGCTTTGCTTCATATATCTTATCCAAGATAAGAAATACAAACCAAACCCTTCAAAAGTGGATGACATCAAATCTTGTAATGCACTTCTTGAAAACATTTCCATCGCCGAAGATCCATCTAGTTTCCTAAAATACATGTAATTTAAAAACATCAACAAAAGTTGAGCGAGTTCATGCGTTTTGTATGAGTTCCAATAAACTTGTAAACATTTTAGAGATTCCTTTGAAAACAGGTATGTAAAGCGTCTATGAACAGATCAATTAATGTTTTGCAAGGACATCAATATATGTGACGACATAGGAAGTACTCAACCCGAGTAGACGATTATAAGTGTCGAATCACCTCGACTGTGTCGAATCACCTCGACTGGGACACAACAGCACTCTAAGTGGTCACGCATGGACCGTGAGTGGGGCTCGACCGTACTCGTTAGATCTAACCTTTGTTCCGTGGTCCTTAAAAGTATTAATGGCACTTCAGTTTCAGCCTACGCTCACATGATCTAATAGTTCATTTCTTAGCTAAATCATACCCTTGTTGACATGTATTTCACCCCCGATAGTTATAAATCCGAAAATAGTTAAGAGAAAAGGGGGACATGAACTCACAGGTTTGCGTAGCTATCTCGTATACTCAAAGTTTCGCTTTCCGGGTCGTATCACTACCTACACACGTACTAGGTTTCATTGACGTTTAGGTCGTGTAACGACTCTTAGCCTTAGTTGTTTATTAAGACTTATTTTGGACTTTAGTATACTTTAAGTTATACGATTGATGTACATTATATAATTCCAAATTATATCATTATTAGTTAAAATAAGGATATTTTAACTTAAACTATTTCCATCCAATTATTTGAAAATATTGTTAAAAATAATTTATTTTTAACTTGATTTGTCATATGGTTCCCACATATATATTTTTCTAAGTATAGGTATGCTTGTATTTGCATATTTTGCCAAGTATTGGTAGTGTATTCCGGTATGTATTTATACGTATAGGAATACGTATTTCCTTGTATTTATTAAGTATTTCATACTTAATTTATGTATAATTTTTTGAAATATTACTTTTGTACAATTAAATATCACCAACTTTTCATTCTTGAAATATACATATTTTAAGAGAATTTTTATAGAAAAATATCTATAAATTTTTATTTGGCAAAATATGTATATTTCCAAATATGTCTTAAAAATAGTATATTTTTAAGATTAAAGTTAGAAAAATATATATTTTTAGTTTTCATCAAAATAATATATTTTTAAGTTGTTCTTGAAAATATATATTTTCTCCCACTTCAAAAATAATATATTTTCTACTTTGACAAAATATGATATATTTTATAATAGTTGTAAAAATCCATATTTTTCCGTTTCTTCGGTTTCAAAAATACCGTTTGTCACATTTGTCAAATTACGAATTTACTTCCGATATATATATATATATATACATATATTTATATACATATATTTATATATAGATTTATATATTTTTTCCAAATGTCCTTTGTCCGATTTGTCCGATATTTGGGTATAACATATATATTTATTTTCCTTGTGATTTTGGTAATATTTCATATTACATTTTTTGGTATTTTGGGGTGATATGTTATTTTCAAGGTTCCTAATTTTAATATAACTAATACAAGCAATATACAAGTAGCATATAATTTTTGTGATTTCTAAATATATATTTTCCTAAATATATACCTAGTCATTTTTATTGTTAAAAATCAACCTCCAATACTTGTAATTTTTATAACAAAAATTATGGCAAATTTTTATATTCAAAACGAAGATCAAAAATTACTTGTGAACACTTGTTTAAAAATATTTTTCTAAGTGTTTAATTTTTACAAAAATTTTGCCATAGTTTCTCTTGAAAATGGAGGTTTCCATGCTTATTAGCATATCATTTTCTTTTAAAAAATTCATCATCAATCATCAACAATTTTCATACAACTTACCATAGCCATAATCATGCATTTTTAAAAGATGATATGAACTTGAAGTTTGACAAAACCTTGTAGTATTTTAACATGTTCATCTAACACTAAAAACATGGTTTTTGTTTCATCAAACTCATTTTTACAAGATTTAAATCTTTACAACTTGTAACATGTTTTTACAAAAAATTATCTTCTTGAATTTTTCATGTTTCACATACCTTTCTAACTTCATTTTAACATATAAAACATGGTTACTTTCTTTTAAAACCAAATCATGTTGAACCTTGATGTAAACTTTAGTGTCTTGAAACTTTTAATTTTGAAATCTTATATTTTTAAGATTCCCAACTTGTAGGAATCATCATCCTAGACAAAATCATGTTCATCTTCAAGTTCATTCTTTACATAAAGGATGATCATCATAGATTTTTCAAGAATCATTCGCATACTTGCTAGATCATATTTTAAATCATCATCCAGCAAGCTTCATGTGGTGATCTACACCATACATACAAGTAATCAACAAACAAGTTCACTACATACACTTAAACAACTTAGATTTTCATGATTTCAAGCTTTATGTTCATGTTCATGTTCTTGTTTTGATGAGAATCTTTAGATTATCATGTTACTTCATACTTTAACTACTAAAATCAAGTGTAAAAACAAGATCAAAGGAGCTTACTACTAGCAATAAGGCTAGGGGAGAACAAGAAGCAAGATGATGAAGAAATGTGATGGTTAATAGCTCCACAAGATGGTCCTTCCACTTCTAACACTTGTAGCTTCCTTAGATGATCTTCTTACATCATGAAACAAGCTTGGAATGGCTTGAAAGTTGAACAAAATGGAGTTGATGGATGGAATAAGTGTGGCCGTGAGTGGGGAAAGAAGAAGAGGAGAAATGGGTTTGAAATTTTGAGTTGGAAAGTTATGGTAAAGTATAGATGATCTTGTTTCCTTATTTTCCAGCATCTCAATATACAATGGTTTAAATGCCTAATATCTATGTAACATACACTAATAAAATATTCAAGAAAATGTGAAGGTGGGCCCCCTTTGTAACCGTCCTCATGGGGGGGGGGTATCAAGTTGAATTTTTAAGTTAGTTAATTAGTTTGGTTAGAATCTAAGTGTCTTAGTTAGGGGTTAATGTGTTTAGATATTTTGATGTGTAATATGGTGTTTGGTGCTAGTAACTAGTATTGTAACATTAAAACAATGCTTCTAGTTCAATTTTGGTGTTTCGGGTAGTGTCCGGTTGTTCGTTTGGTTATCGGCTCGTTAAGGTGCTAAATTGCGCAGTTTAGTGTATTATGAGGTACCTTTTATGACAATTTTCATTCCCGACACTTAACAAGTTATTCTGGACAATTAATCCTCATTTTTGCATTATATTTTGGTGTTAAAAAGCTGATTTTTGCTGTTTTCTGCAGAATTCTGCAGTTTGAGTGTGTTTCGGGCACTTTCTGGCGCTTAAATCGTCACTCGGAAGGCAGTTTTATAACCCCTACTTTCCTACATAGTATTCTAATGTAAATCTTGGTTCCAAGGCTCATTCTATGTTCTAACAACATGTCTGCCTGAGTACTGAACTCCCGTCAGTACTACTAGTTTATCTGATTATTGTGCTAGTTTCATTCTGTGCACTAATCTTACTGTTTCAAGTTGCATTTGACAGTCGTAAGTAACATGCAACATGTAATGTATTTGTGAGTTCTTTGAAAGTAAATCATGCAATCATTCATGTCATAAATCCAGCATACACAACCATATGTTACAAGTTACTGTTCACATTGTACGGATATTTCATGAAAAAGTGCCAGTTGTCACATTCACGTTGAGCCATTTGATAAACCATAGCTCTGATACCAACTAATGCAATTTCGAGTGCAATCAAATGGCTCAAGAAACAATTGATTACCAAAGACGATAAAAGGAACCAAAACGTTCAAGAACAAAGTTATTTAATTATAAATCAACCAAAACTAACTAATAATGAACCCTAAGTATGCTATATATATATGATAGGAATTATAATTCAAAAGGAAACTAAATAACAAAATATTAGGAATTAAAATTCAAACAAATTTAAAATAATATCCATAGATATCTTTGCATCACATACACATTTAGAGATATTAGAGATTTAGGGGGAAATTTGTAACACCTCGCAAAAATCATGACCAATAAAGTGAAGACACGTGTCATAAACCCTAAACACGTAATAAGTTGACTTTGAAGGACTAAACTTGACAAACAGTGAAAAGATGTATGTGAAGGGACTAAAAGTGTCAACATGTGAAAACTATGCCTCTAAATAACCTTACATGATGTTCGTATTCTTAAACGAGTGAATTATTGGGCGTAAGAAACCATTTGTGAAAAACAAGTAAAAGATATAAGACGAAGGGGTTAAATGTGTCAACATGTTAATTCTTACCTCTGAGTGACCTTTTAACGAACCTGGAGCTTCGTAATGTCCAATTATAATTCTGAGAATGCTAAATGATAATTAAATAAGGTTTCGGCATCGTTGTTTATAAGTTGTGCAAAATCTCAAGAAAAAGGGTTAAAAGCGTCAACAAGAGAAATTAGTGCCTTTCGGGTGATCTATAACTGATCGGAAGCCTAACAATGTTTATTATAAGTCCCAAGATTCTTAAAAACTAACTATGGGGGTCAATAGTGCTAAAAATGAAAGTTAAATAAAGATATAAAGGACCAGGGACTGAAAATGCCAAGTTTAAAACTTGTTTTACCGTAGCAGAGGAGTGTCGCGGGGCGCGAAGCCCACTCAGACTTCCTTCGCGGCCCGCGAGGAAGTGCCCAGTAACCAAAAACTGGACAGCTGCATGTTGTAGCCTTGTACACCACCTTTGCATGCCTGAAACTTGAAACTAGGGCTTGTTTGATGGTATTTACTGACACTAGGACACTTGGGAACATCTAGGAACATCTCTTAACACCTGGATTGATCTTGAGGATCTTTGTTTCACTATAAATAGGGCCTCAATGTTGCCTTTCATACTTGTTCATTTCAAATTTATATCTTTCCTCTCTTGCTTGCATTCTCTGGGATTCCTGATCAAGAAGGAAGCCCTCCTTAGTCCAAGATTCGTGCTAGGACCCTTTGTAAGTGTCCATAGCCTCTGTAGTTCGGTTTTTATATGTTTAAAGACCGAAAGTCAAAGTTGTCGTAATAACGCTTTGACTTTTGGTTTAGGCCTAAACGGTCTAACCATTGTTCGGGGCGAATATGGCTACATGATCGTAGTTAGGTGTGTGTTAATCCCTCAAAAGGGCACATCCTAATTACAACGTTTACTTAGTTAATTGTCGGGTCAAAGTAACTAACATAAAAAGTCAAACGGGTCAGTTTTTAAATAAATTCATATCTGATAATGTAGAAGCTATAAAATATGTTTTTATCACTTTAATAACTTGGTAAACAATATTAGAACATGTCTAAACATGTTCAACCCGACAATTCTAAGTCTAGGCTCGGTGCGCAACCGAAAGTCGCAAAAGCTTGACTTTTGCTTTGACTTTCAGTTCTGACCCGAATTAGCTTAGTTTCTTTATGCATTAAGGTTCCTTTGTGACCATATTATATAGTAGTATAACCCTCTGAGGTTATATTACATGGTCCCTTAGTAATCTGAGTTTATTTAATTGATTCCGTTATTATGCTTAATGTTGACTAAAATGCCCTTTTTTATCAAAAATGAGATTTTTAACATAAACAACCATGCAAATGAATTACATACTGATTAGTAATATTATTTCACATATTTTGACATTTAGAATCTGGTCAGAAACTGTAATTACGTAATAAATCGTAAAACATGCTTTTAAAAGGACTAAATTACCCTTTTGCATGCAAATGAAGTTTAAACATGATTTTAACATAAAAACTCATTACTCACTGATATAATATCATATTTAGGACTAATTGGGATTTCAAATCAGATTACTTACTGAGTTTATGCATAAGTTTCGTATTATATTATTAAATGACGATTATACCCTTTTTACACATAAAATTGATTTTAAATAAGATTAACATGCAAGAACTTTTTGTTACTGATATATTATAATAAATAAATTATTTTGACCATTTAAAGCTGGTCATAACCTCAGAATTTCCTAAACATCGAAATAATCGTCATTTACCGATTTTTATGACATTAAGGTGCATAGTATGGTTTTAAACCATACTTAGCACCCAAAACTTTTTACCCACTGATTTTATAAACCATTTCTAATATTTTTACAGTAAGTATAGGTCATGAACTCAGAATCCCAAATAAGTCCTTATAACTATGTGTGAAATGACCAAAATGCCCATACGGTGCATAGTTTGGTCATAAATAGTAAACCACACATATATATGATATCCTACTGTTAATATAACATAAAATAAATATTTTTACAAAAGGTTTATGACCAGAACCTCAGTTTGCATGTAAACCCCTTTTATAAATCATAAAATGACCAAAATGCCCTTATGAGGCTTAATTCGGTTTTAAAATCTTTTTGGGCATATTTGTCGATATCCAACTGATATCATAACATATTTTAAGCATAATAACTTATGGAACTTGTATATGAATCATCCGGTTACCCGTTTATGCTTATACGCGTACGATATGGTTTATGTAACTAGTTTGCATAAATTAGCCAAAACAGGTATAACCATACCAATTTAACTTCAAATTCCAGAATGTATTTAGTTTACCCATAATATACAAGTCTCCATATTTGTTGGGTCTAAATTACATTCCAATCCGGTCATCGTTTAATCTAGCGTTTCGTACCGTAAATCCATCTTTAAACTAACCGGTCTAAGTTTACAACTTAAATAAGACCCGTTAGTAATCTAATAGGTTAATAAAACCTTCATTCCTGATTAGGAGCCCCGGTAAATGCTACTTGTACTAGTTTGATTAGATTATATGGCTGAGTAGATAAATCTCGCATTTTAAAGCTCAGGTAAACACTTTTTACTTATTTTCCCTTATACGGGCTTGGGATACGGTAATATATTACCGCTTGGTCGGGTATGGAATCATTTAATCGGATTGTGATTAATAAATTACATAACCCGTTTTAATCTATTTTGTTTGATAACATAAACATTTGGGGGTTAATATGACCGTGTCCTGGATATCCTCTGCTCATTTCATTTGTAAATGGCCACGACTTAAGCACGGGGTGTAGGCATACACCTGACAGTTACGTATGTAAAAAGATATACCCACTTGCTGGGGATAACTCCTTGTGGGTTTATATTAGTGGTGTGTCTATTAATCATGTCTCAGCTTCTATCTCGGGCCCTGAACGTACGACAAACATATAAATCTGTATACAAGATTATTTTATATAATTATCCCAAGTTATAAAAGAATATTTATGCCTCGTGCATCTAAATCAATTTTTCATAAATGTTTTTCAAAAGAGTCGGTTAATTGTATTTACCAGTGTAAACTGACGTATTTTCAAAAGGCTAAGTGACAGGTACTACACGTACTAGGCTGGGAGCTTCTGCGCGTTAAATAGAGAATCTTGCAAGTTCGTAATGCCTTAAGTCTGTTGAACATGTTTTTTTTTGTATTATATTTCGATCCGCCTGTGGATCCTTTCTTTACAACCGTCTGTATATTTTTTTATTCGTACTTTACACTTTCGGTTTGTAATAGTAATTTCTACCAAGACTTCCGCTGTGTTAAAAACTGTGTATATTTGACTATGATGATATCAACTACGTCACGATACTCCCCACTGGTTTGCGGTTAAAAATATCGGGGTGTGACAAAATTGATGCGAGAGAAAAAAGTGTGTTAGCCGCCCATAATTTTGAGCAGCTGCGGCCACCATCAAGATCCAGTCAGATGACATTCCGGTGATGTCCGTGTAACACCCTAGTTTGAAAATAAGACTTAGCTATTTAATTAGTAGTAGAAAAATGGTCCCTAAAATTTTTGTTTACAAATACACACAAACAATATATTTTCTAAACTGAATTTTTTAAAGAATATCTAGGTGTTACAATTCTTTCATTTTACGTGATATTTGTAAGCTACTTTATAAATCATCCGTCTATGTCAGTCAAGTATAATCAAATCTTCAGACCCGATCCTCTATCTCCAAATCAACTTCAAGACCCGCGAACCTGATGACATCATCCAACATAAGTTAAATTAGCAAAGCTAAGTGAGGGTTTCTGCTTGCACTACAAGTACATATATTAATACACCATAACAACCATAAAAATATAATTCAATTGTTTATGCATGTACTAACATTTAATACTTACTACCATGGTTAAAAAGAAATAGAACTCATGACTAGTTCGTCAAGTGCATTCAAATCTTCTTGAATATCATCTCCTCCCACATACATATGCTTGTAAATCCCTCTTATGTGACAACTGGCAAAAATAATGGTAATTCCGTACAACTTAAGCACTGATTTAACGTTTAATTACGTTCATTACGATTTAATTATTGCATGATTAGGTCGTATAAAGTCTAGCAATCATAGGACATCGTTATATATGTCAAACAACATTAATATGTCAAACAACATTAACACAATCGCCACATCGCGAGAAAACTACAAACTATGTTCTAATACGTTGGCAAAATGCTGAAAACACTATTCACCTGAACACACTATTCATGCCAGCAAGTTCCGGAAATTGTCTGAACGAGCGACGAAGGGCATGAACGCACTTGGTAGATCAAATACAAATAAAAATCCCTAATTAGGGACACTAAACACCAAAACATATTACCTTTCCGGTAAATGCACTTAATTACGCCATGTCCGTTCTGCGCCAAAATATAACCAAAATAAAATGTCTGCGACACTAGAATCTATTGTTTTAGTGTCTGTAAGACTTATAACTAATGTATACACCTTAAATAGGTCTATGGATACCAACGGAATATCCGAATCACAAGTTTCTGGCATTACGTCGCAACGACCACAACCTCATCGTTTTTGCGCCGACGAACTACTTAGCAATATTTTCGCCACCCAAACAACTAAACGAACATCCTAGTGAACTAGTTAAGCACATTTTGGTGTCAAAAATATTGCCGGAACGTTTACGGTGCAAGAACCTATCAAACCCTCTAAACCCCTAATCTTTTAATAAAACTTACAACTTTATATAATGTAACTTTTAAAAAAACTGTATAAATCAAGACCCCCCCCCCCATTTCGGTCACAAGGTGGTCCCTACCAAATCCACCTACATCAACTTGATATATGTTAAAAGATTAGAAGTATGGTGTTTATATTTTTTTATTGAAATGGAAACATTATGATCTTTATAAGCCATACTTCCATCACTCCTTCACAACACCTTCCATCATCACATTTTAATCATACTTTTAGCAACCAAGAACCTCCCTTACTCCCCTCTTGATCTCGGCTCACACAAGACCAAAGAACACCACCTTTTTCTTTGATTAAACACCCCATTTTCACTTAAGTTAAGCCTACATAAGGTCATCTAAGCATCAAGAACATATGGAGCATCTTTTGGGCTTGGTGTGGAGCTTAACTTCTTCCTAATCTTCATGCTAATCTTGTGCAAAGTTGTAAGCCCTTACTTATCATCTTTTTAAGCTTGTTATTATGTATAGATCATGAAAGTACTAGTTGATCATCTTGAAAATCAAGAAAAATTTAAATTAAAACCCTAAAACAAACTTAACAACTTACTAATCATGATGTATTATGTGATTATTATGTGTTTTAGGGTTGTATGAGTTGTATGATCTTGTTGATTTTGTTAAAATATGTTGTTTAACCTAGGATTTATAATGACCATGTTGTATGATTAGTGTAGTAAACTTGATTAGTGATGATCTTGTTAGATTAGTCTTAAAAATGTGATTTAAACACTTAGAAGTTTAAATCAAGAAAGATCATCACCCTTAAACTCATGAGCTTTACATATATAAGTTTTTAAACTTGAAAGATTAGGGATTTAATGAACTAAACATGGTGATTAAGAACTAATAAATGTGATTTTTAAATAAAACAAGTGATTTAATAAATGGTTATGAAAACCACACTTAAAAAGTCTTGAATTTCAAAACATAAAAGTCTTGAAATTTTTAAGAAATTTAATATATATATGAGAGCTCATGATTAAGGAAATAAATGGTAGTAATTGTTTACTTATGTTGTAAATTGTTAAGATTAGTAAGTTGATGTCGATTGTAAATTGAAAATGATTTTAAACAAGTTTTGAAAACGTGGGAAAACGCCATAGTTTAAGGGAAACTATGGCGAAATTTTCTAAAAATCTAATCGCGATTAAATATAGATTAACGGGGGTGATTAACCGGGTTAAATGCGATTAGTAACCTTAATTGTCATTAAGGAAGTTTTGATGAAAAGGTTAAGCCTAAACATCTAAGTTTTTATCAACTAACATATATATATATATATATATATATATATATATAGAAACGGGTTTAAGAGAAAATGCTCAAAAGTGTGAGAACGGTGAGAACGCATCCTGGCCCAACACGTGGCGCGCGACATGATCAGGGTCCGAGGGGTTTTTTTGTCTTTTTAGTATTCTTCTTATTTCCCGATTTTCGAGTTTGACATGCTGCTTTATTTTTTGCGTGCAAGATAATTTTGGCGTTATCTAGAATTATTAATTATTTGGTGTTCTACTGT